>NJDC01000791.1:57022-75605 GCA_002245475.1 Calephelis virginiensis | reverse complement strand
TTTTTACTATAGTTATGTACTTGTTTGTGGCCTTTTCACATAAATTAGACACTTCTAGGTACAACAAATGCTGGAGCAGCGTCCGGAGTTGCTCCTCATCATCAACAGTACTAACGGACTCACTCCTCTTGCCACAGCAGCTAGAAAAGGTTCTGCCTCCGGCCAATGTCTTATTTAATGGTCTTATCATGGTGTTAACCATTATAAGGCCTTTAGTTGTCCTATTATGTAGAGTAATATATATCACCTAGTATAATTATACACGATATCCAGATTAACACCTCTGCTAATAGTTTTGAAGCTATATGGTACGAGGGTGATCCAAAATTTCGTGGCCTAACCTACATGGAGCTATGACATCTTTTTAAAATCTACCGTCATTTGTTAGTATGTGTCATATTGATTTATTGTGCGCAGTTTCATTCCGATACTGCACAATATAAATTTTCTGTGATTATTTGTTTGAAGCAATCTGACGCAATTTTCAATAATGGAGAAAATTGAACACCGTGCAGTCATTAAGTACCTCAATAAAAAAAGCCTATCACCAAAAGACATCCATCAAGATATGGTGAGCACTTTGGGGGAGTCTGCTCCATCGTATTCACTGTCAAGAAGTGGGTAGCTGAGTTTAACCGTGAGAGCGTAGGTCGTGAGAGCATTAAAGATGATCCTAGGAGTGGAAGGCCTATATCCTCTACCACGAAAGAAAACATCGGTTAAATTTGTGATCTCGTACTGGGTGATCGACGTTTGATCATTGGTAAGATAGCTGAGATAACAAACATTAGTTATGGCCGGGTTCAACACATAATAACGGAAGAGTTGGGGTTCCATAAGGTTTCTGCTCGCTGGGTCCCGAGGTTGCTTTCAACAAAAAAGAGTTCGATACACAATTTCGCGAGACTGTTTGGAACTTTTTGAGACTGATCCCGAGCACTTTTTGTCTAGATTTGTTACCATGGATGAAAGTTGCGTTCACCACCATACTCCTGAATCAAAGCAACAATCCAAACAGTGGAAAAGATCAGAATCTCCTACACCGCAAAAGGCTAAGGTCGTTTTGTCGACTAACATGACTTCTGTTTTTTGGGATGCGAAGGGCATTATTTTTGTAGATTATTTACCGAAAGGTCAAACTATACATTCTAGTTATTATAGTAACCTTTTACGAAGACCCCGGGAAGAAGTAAAAGAAAAAAGGCAGGGAATGTTGCGTAAGAAAGTTTTGTTTCATCAAGACAATGCACGTGTTCACACTTTGGTTGAAACAATGTCTGTAATCCATGATTGTGGCTACGAATTGCTGCCCCACCCTCCTTATTCGCCAGATTTAGCCCCCTCGGATTATCATTAATTTCCAAATTTAAAAAACCACTTGGGTGGATCGAAATTTTCGACCAAAGATGAGGTGATAGTCGAAGTAAACGACTATTTCGCCGACCTTCCGGAATCTTTTTTTTTTCGAGGGGATAAACAAGTTGGAGGTCAGGTGGAAGAAGTGTGTTGAGCTAGACGGAGACTATGTCGAAAAATAAAAATAAATTTAGACCCACTTTTCTTTCATTTTCTTGGTCGGGCTTAGAACTTTTGGATCCACCCTCGTATTATTATGTAGGCACCTGTCGTCATCACTAATTTAAAATTCTACTGCTTCTAAATTTACGTTGTTATTCACTGGTTTACACAGGGCACTATTATTTATCAAAAAGGCTAAAATGCATATATCTTTATATATGCGTAAACTTACTGCAAGCTTATGAATGTTTACTTTGAATTTTGCAAAATTACAGGCTTATGTCCGGTTTCTATACTCAAGAAACGAGTCGTTTTGCTTACAAATGGTAGTTTTTTTGACGAATAGTAATAAACCTAACTACGGTCATTCGTTAACGCAAAACGTTTTGTGTAACTATGAGCAACGCTTCGTTAATTTCACGCAAACTACCAGTGGTTATACTGACGGGTTACGGTACGTTGATTATAGGAACCCAGAATTAGTCACCTACTTGTTACTTATTGTCCAATACTTATAATGAATACACAGTAATATTATGTTCATTTGCATTTTTTTGGCTAACTTTTTAAGAAAGTAATACAATTATTAATTAAATAAGTCTCCAAAACCGGCGTGTTTGTATGAAAAGGGTTATGAATGTGAAGGAAGCAAGACAAGTTTGTCAGGATCGTGAGGTCTGGCACTCGATACTCTCTGCCTACCCCGTAAGGGACTTGGCGTGAAGATATGTATGTGTGTATGTAAGTAAAAGATTTTTCTAAAAATTTTTGACATAATTAGCACGGATATTATTGTTTTTTGTATTGTTTAATTTAGATTTAGAAGTTAGATAAAGGAAAAAAAATTGAAATTAATGGAAAAATCAAAAAGGGCTTAGAACCAAAAAGTAAAAATAATAGACTAGAAAATTATCTTAAAAGCAAATTCTGTAAAAAAAAATTAAGAAATGTTTTCTGTTTATTCACTAACAAATAATTGAATCCCTTGGTCATCTTAATTAAACGGATGGTACAATTTTATATACTGCTTGTTGGTTGCATAAACTATTGTCAGGTCAAGGAAAAAATGCAAAATATTAGAAAATTTAAGAGTTCAATTTTTTCAACGTCTATCGTTTGTTTAGTACTCAAAGTTTAGGTCAGCTTGTTTTAAATATAGTTTTTCCTGGCTACAGTCAACTGCAACGTATTTTTATTTTAGCACTTGCCCTGTGCTTGGCATAAATTTTCTATAAATTTTAAAGAAAGAAAAAATTTCCTGTCTGGGGCGAAATTTTTTCTTTCTTTAAAATTTATACAGTCAATTGAGTTGGCATCACATCTATTTTTTCGTGTTTAATTCAACCCTCATTCTTTAACATAAATATTTATTAGAAAACCGGTTTTGCAGGTGATCTGAATATGGTCAAGTTTCTTCTGTCTTGTGGCGCGGAGGTAGAGCAGCGGTCCACTACAGGTCAGACCCCGCTACATTTGGCAATACTAGCAGGTCATACAGCTGTAGCAGATTTACTACTAGAGAAAGGAGCTGACTTTAAGGTACCAATTGTTCCTTGATTATCAGACCACGGTGAAGTTTCTTGTAAGGTGGAACAGTTTCACAAGAGGCCGCATTCTACTAAGAAATCAAAAACTATAAATATTCAAAATATCATTAAAATTATTGTTCGTACGTAATTACTCGAAAGTTAGCGCTGTTTGAATATGATCCATTTGCAAGGGTCATGTATGTAGAGTCTCATAATAAACGCTATTCATTTTCGATATAATAATGCAATGATAACTTTTAAATGGGTGTTATTGTTGACAAAAATATATATTTTGTAAAGGTGTATTTTGTAACTTTAAATTATCGCTAGGTCGTAACCGGACACACTGTATATATGACCTCGCGGAGGAACGAGCCCCATTTCATTGTAAGCGAAAAAAATCTAAGACAAATCTAATGCCAGGAATTAGTATTGCATATACGTAGGTCCAGTTTATAAAATCTATAACTTTATCACATATTTCAGGCGCGTGATATCAACGGACTTCGAATAGAACACTACTCTGTGGACAGCAGTTCAGTGGATGTGGTGAAGTGGATGATTAGTCGCGGCGGAGAGATGGATGCCCAGGATAGCAACCACTGGACGCCGCTGTTTAGAGCTGGTCAGTGTCTCTTAAATCACTAAGTTTAATGAATTATTTGTGGATACCAGTTCAGTGAAGATAGTAAACGATACAATCCAGAGAAGTTATAAAATTGCACTGATATATAAAATACACGTAATATAGCCTTAGCGCAAATTGAGCTTGTTTCGGGTATCAGCCCTGAGGGTGAATATATGTTTCATCATAAGCTTTAGGTAGTAGGACAGTTCTTTTATTTCTTGAAAAGACTACTTCTTAATCCCAGGCGGAAAAGAGAGTTGTTAAAAAATGTGTATGTGTGTGTGTGTATGTGAATTTGTCTGTGGCATCGCAACTTTGAACGAATAGACTGATTTCGATGTGGATTTTGTTTTAATGCTGGCTTGATTGAGATGGTTATCAGCTATATCTCATATAGGTTTTGTCAAGGGCTGTCAGATATTTCAAATTTTAGTATTATATTTCGCTGATGTGGTTTCGGTGACAGCGTTTTGCAGATCAAATTTTAGAGACCAAAAAAGACGAAAATAGCAACAGTCTCACTCAATCCTACATCTTTATAAAAGTTTTATTCCGTATTGTTGGTTGAAACACAGCTGTTATAAACTTATTTCTAAACACTAGACATTCAGATCAGGGAAACCATTCTGTAAAGTTTTGACATTCGTATTTGTTGCGGAAACAACCCGAAACAAATTTAACTCGAACATCACCTACGTAGCGTATTAAAATGTATCCAAATAAACGTTTTTAGGGCTGCTTGTTTCAGATATACTTGTTGGGCACATCAGTTTTAAATTTAACGTTTGACGTTTTTAACTTGACATGTACGTGAATTTTAAATATTACATTCTCAGACCAATTAAAAAGTATTTTTTATTGATCTGAGATTATATTAAATAATTTCTTTTTTTAATTTAAAACTTCAACTTTCATTTCAAAATTTATATTTGGTCAAATATTGCAGTTACGTTTACTTGGTTGAGAGGCTGGATGATTTCAAATGTACAAACTTTAAGTATAACCAGATTTTTTTAAAAAAGTTAAGCCCTGGCAAAACTAATTCCTAATATAGCTAAGAACCATCTTGACGACATCGGCTTTCAAACGAAAAATCCGCATCAAAATCAGTTAATTCGTTTAGGAGTTATTATGCTACAGACATACATACACACACAAACACGTTAAACTTATAACACCACGTTGACAATAGACGTAACTCAAAACATTTCTATGGATTTAATGAACAAAATTTTAAAATACATCTCTTTTAAAGTATGTCAAGGAGCGTCAACGGAACTGATCCGAGAGTTGATAGACCACGGAAGTGATGTGGAGGCCACTGATCGTGCCGGGCTCTCCATTGCATCTGTCGCTCGGCTGATGAAGAACAGACAGTGAGTATTATAAGCATTATTACGATGCAAGCAGAAACTGTAGTAGAGACGATTGTAATGCAAACTGTAATAGCCTCACTTTCGTGAGTTATAGATAAGATCAACTGATAAAGACAGGCACAAAACACACTGTTAGTAGGAACTTTAGCATTGTCACGTGGAAAAGAACTAATACAATGTGATAAATTCATGGACAATACAAACAATGCTAGACTCACTATCGCGGCTGTCAATCTACTGATAAAGAACAGGCAGTAAGTAACGATCCGGAAAGATATTTCAAAATTATATAAACGCGTCACAAATTCGATGAATGTAAAGTAAAACATTACTTTATTCTGTAATTTATCATCCCCGTGTGATTTGCTCATAGGTTGTGGTAGTGACGTAGCCTTAATATACTGTGTAACCCGTACGATTTAACTGTACACTTCGCTGGAATGCGACCCCTCTCCCGCTGCCCCGCGCGCCGTCCCTCATTTGCCGCAAGCGCTTCGTAACGATAGAATCTTTGTTACCGTTATCAAACTGAAATTTCATCAACATTACAAAATGGTAAAGGAATAAATAAACTACAAATGACGTCACAGATCCAAGTGTGCAATTAATTCGTACGGGTCGTACTGTAAGAAACCTCGTTGCCTCCCGCTTGACAGTCGACTGATAAAAGACAGATAAATTGTTAATGTAACAGCAAGGAACACGTACGCTGGTTTAAATGTTTCTAACTTCTTATCTACTCAAGTATTTTATTTTTGCTATAAAATTGGAGGAGGTTTTCTGGTAACATACATTTTAACCAAATTTAACTATGCATAAATTATAACAACATTTAGAAAAGGCAAATTTTCATAACTCATCTGCAGTTGGAAATAAGCCTACTAGAACTTCGTTGCAGACATTTTTATTTTTTATTAAAAATAAGAGTAATTGCCTATTTACTGATCTAAATTTGGATCTGTAGATAGATTTTTGAAAATTGAAGTGAAGACTTCTTCAGCGGCGTTGTGCATTTTTTTGGAATGAGTAAAAACTTCTAAACTTGCGTCAGGACACGTGACCTGATCAAAAATTTATCAGACGATGCAAGACGCTTGAGCGAATAAGACGGTGCAGGGCGCTTGCACGAATGTTCATGTTGTCATGTTTGTATACGATAGTGCAATAAATGAGTATTGTATTCTACCACATAAATTATACTGATAGTTAAAGTAATTCGTGCAAAATTATTCCCTAACCATTCCAAAGTATCAAAAATGCACAACGTTAATATTCAAGTTTTCACTTCTGCCGGCACGCCCGGAATGCAATCCGTGTTTTTTTTTATATTAGAACACAGCGTACAGGCACATGGCTCGTTTGATGCTAAGAGATAACCGCAGTCAACAGACACCATAGACACAGTATAAGTATGTACTATATAAGTAGATTGCACTGTTCCATAGACGATGCAGGTGCGTCGCTATCTTGTCATACTTCAACTGTGGTCTTGTCGTCGAGGTGTTTGCCCAATTGTGCGTTTCTACTGGCCACCCTACCATCCAGGCAAGAACATGATATTGTCATTATGATGGGAGGAATAAGAAAGGCGGGGGATCCCAACTACGGCTACTCGCTGCACAGCACTCTACCACCAATGGTATAGTTGGTAATCACACTTTTCGCATGTGCTCGCCTCTCATGAGCCGCTCCCGTTCTGCACGGTCATTTGTACACAGAGCAACTAGACCAGCAAGGGGAATATGGCCGTTTGTAATAATATTTTTTGTTTGAGTTTGATTATTTTTTTCTAGATATTTCAAAACTAGATATTTGAATTCATATTTTATCTAGGTTGATCGCCTCTGTGGTCTAGCGGTTCAGTTGTCGGACTTGACTGCATGAGGCCCCGGGCTCAAATCCCGGGTCGGGCAACAAAAAGAAAATTGGGTTTTTCCAATTTCCTACTAAAAAAAATTTGCTCAGGATAGGATATGTGCCCGGTTGGCGAAAGGCTCGCCACCTATCACATTGTGGGACTTAGTATCTTCGGCTAGTCAAGGGTGCTTTGGTTGTGCCCCTGCCTCTCGGGGATATGGGCGTGAAGATACTTCTTTTTTACCAATTTTTATGTCATAGTGGACGTCACCGCGACTCTGTCCTAAGGTTGGTGGACTCCCAGTATCAGCATGAAAAAACCGTCGCAATCTTCACGCGCCTTACGAAGAAGATAGCCAATGTCAATACTTTACTGGGGCATAAGTTGTAAAAATCCATCGCGAACTTCACCCGCTTCACCAAGAAAATAGCCAACGTTAATACTTTAACCTGATCGTTTTTGTTTTGCAAAAAAAACAGAATTACTACATTCCTACAAAATACAGGTGTTTTTTAATAATGTTCTCGATAAAATGTGTTGAGTTTCAATTTGTAGGTTTTAAATATTATTAAATTTTAAATTTAAACTGTATTTAAGTAAAAACCAGTATGTACAGTACTACTATTTAAATTATGCGCTTCGACTCTACATTTATTACTCTTTTTACACTTTATACTTTTATTTTTAAATTGGCTTACCTAATATAAATTTAAGCGAAATGATTACTTATGTGTAGTAAAAACTCTATATAGATATATTTAAAATACATTCGGATTTCCAAAGCGCATAATTTTAATAGCACTACTGTAATGGTTTTTTGTATGGATATCTTTTATTAGATGTCCTGAAACTTTCCTAAAAATTTCAACACCTAATTTAGAAAAACTTGTATAGTAAGCACTTACTAGGTACATAGTAAGTACAAAAAAATAACGTTCATTTTTAAATTTATTTATTTTTAAAGATACGTTTCCGATACTTGATTGGAAATGATACTTTGATGAAATGGGTTTAAAATAACACATTAGATTAAAACGTTAAACTAACTTTATTATAAAAGTAAAAACTATTTACAAAATCCTTATGCTAATAGAGTATTGAATTGCGGTATTCTAAGAGGTAACAGATAGACACCAAGGGATTGCCTTTTAACTGCCAAGTAGAACAGTGAGCACTCCTAGTTTACACTTTAATAACCGAATTCACAGAGTCGTGAACTGTCATAAGTTATTTACTAAACGAAATATACAAAGAATGGTTAACGAGAGTAATAAGTAATGCCTCCGTAAATACACCACGTAACATATTTGCTATTTTTTATAATTTTCTGATCGTTTCAGTTGATTCAGCACAATGTAATTTTATTTCAAAGTAACATTTTCACGAATCAAAAAAGAATGAATCCTGAAATTCTGTATTAAGAAGTTTATGGTCGTGAAGTCGGCTGCGTAGTATTTTTTAATATTTATATTGTGATATTTTTAACCATATATACTCATTCCTTAAAATTCACCAAATGCATTTAAATGGCAAGGTTCAATAAATTAAATAAATAAATTAAATTATATCTATCAATTAAAGAAGTTTCATTAGTATGACAGATATAAATAACAGTCCTAAATCGATAACTAATACAGAAGATTTCGCTTTAACATCAAAATCAACTTGATTTATTATATCAGTTTGTCTTAAGTTATTAGTAGTAGTTTCTTCTGATTTAATTCGTTCAAAGTGTGTTGCTTTTGTATCTCTCTTACGGCGTGTTTCTGTTCTTTCTTCTTCTGCATATTCTTCCCTATCAAAATCTTCTTCTACCTTATCATGACTACTTCCTTCAGCATCTAAATCATCTTTAGTTTCACTTTTTTGCTCTAGGAGACTTGTTGCTTTTGAATCAACATTACTATGTAAAATTTTAATATTACTTGCATCTGATTTAATGTGCTCAGCTATTACAGGTGGTATTTTACCCTTAAAAGGTCCAAATTGTGGTGATTTTAGAAGTAGTTCAGAAGTAGCTGGAAGTTTTGAAGAATATATTTTTGGTGTTTCTTTCACATCTGGTACGCTTGTCAAAGTGGCAGCGGAAATGGTTTTGCCATCATAAGTTGTGAATGTTTGGTCTAATGTTAGCTTGAGTGATTCTTGTTTTGATGAATTTGACACAGGTGGTAAGTATTGGGGGCTGACCTTGTCAGAATCCATTATCATGTCAGATGGTACTTCTTTGTCCATATTTTTCTTTCCAAATAAAGCATTAAGCTCGGCTTCAGTTTTGACGTAGACAGGATGTGGTCTGTCTTCCTTAGCATGGTTACTAGGAAATATTTCATTTGTCATATCGTGTGTGGATAACAAACGATCTGGTGGAGATGGAATGAACATTGGTTCAAAAGTTTCAGTTATTTTTTCACTGGGGTAAGCATGATTAGAGTTAATGTATTGAGGTGCTTCTTCATAGTCTTCCTCAACATCAGTATCTTCACGTCTGTTAGCATTTCCGTTACCTAGGTCTGTTATTTTATCCTCTCCTGCCATCAAAGGTTCACGTATAATAGGCTTAAAGCCACTTTCAATAACTATAGAATCAGGTTTAAACCCAGTGTTAAGAGCTGGAATTACAACTGAAGGATCTGTAGAAAATCCAATCAAACTTGATGATTTCACTTCATTAATTGTAGATTTTTCATAAGATGTTTTTTTATCTTGAGAAGCAGGAGACATTTTAATTGGTGCAGAAGATGTTGTTGACAAAATCTTTGAAGAATAAAGCTTGGTTTGAGTAATTTGTTGATCCATGGGTAGTGGGTGATCCATTGGCTTACCTAATATAATTTGTCCAGGTTTATTGAAAAATTTTTGAGACATTGATGACTGAGCGATTGTGTCGCCAGCTTCTGGTAAGGTTATTTGACTTTTTACAACTTGATTTGCGATTATATCAGTTTGTCCTAGGTTTAGTGTTTGTCTTTGATTTGGTGGTGCCATATTTTGTCCAGGTTTACCCATAACAATATGCTGCCCTTGATTGCTTCCAGTTATTTGATGGTGTTTCATTGGAGGTGGATTGAAATGTGGCTTATAGTGGTGGACTGGAGGCATGGTTTTCATTGGTGGCACATTGGGGAGAGGAGGTCTATTCATATTTGGTGGCATCCTATTATTAGTGTGCGTAACAGGTTTTTTAGGTAATCCATGAGGCGCATGTACATTGTTCATCGGTAAAGGGAAGCCATTATTTACTTTTTGATACACAGGATATGGCCTACGTAGCTTAATTTCCGGTGGCACAGGTCTTCGAAATGGTGGTCTCATATTTCCCATGGGTTTATTAGGGGCATGAGGCCTTAGCACTGTTTGTAGTGTTTGGGGTTTTTGATTAGGAGGAAACAAAAAGTTGTCTGGCAATTTCCCGGAATCTATTATATATTCATCGCCATCTCGTATCCCTTGCTCTGGAGCAAAGCTCTCTTTGACATCTTCATACACTTGGTACATAGGATACTGCTGTGTTTGAGTTGTATTTCTTTTCAATTCCTCTTTCATTTGCTGTTCTAAGGTTTCCACTGTTTCGATGACTTCCTTTATTTGTCCCTTGGATATCGGCAATTCATACTCATGTCCGCTCTGGTACTTATTTTTCTGTTCTGCGTACACTGCTTCCGAAGGGCCGCTCTCGCCTTTACTTTTACTGAAATCGTTATAATGTTTTTTCGTGTTTATTATTTTTTCAATTTTCTTTCTGTGATCTAAAAAGTTTGAATCGGGTTTAATTCTGCTCTCTACCTGAATTGATTCTTCGCCTAAAAGATCGCCTGGTAGGATAACAGATTCAGAGACACGACTTTCCTCAGCCTCTGTTTCATCACAATCGTCTACCACATTGATTTTCCACCCGAGATACCGATGAGTGAAACACTGTAAAAATATAATACGTTTATGACAAAACTATTTCATAAAAAAAGTTACTTAACACCGATGATAATAGTCAGAGATAAATGAGACCTCATGCGTATAGAAGACTTGGAAGGCTGAAACAGAAAACAGATAGTGAAAAATTATATACAAAGTACACAAATGAAACTAATAAACCAGTCAAATGGATATAAATAGAATAGTTTATAGGATTTAATTAAAAAGGAGTCTATAGTCATTTCATTAAATTAAAATCATCATAAGAAATAAGTTATCTGAATAAAATTATTTAGTTATCAAAGATTATTAAAATTTAACAAGAAAGAATGTAACATTAGGATAGAAGACTTAAAATAATATATTGACAGGTTTAAACAGTGACCTTAATAAAAATGTTAAAGCGCAACCAGAACGCAAATACTCATGCTATTATAAGAAGGATATCTAAAAAGAACATAAACAGTAACATTTTATCAGTGAGTAATATTAATTTAGTTTATAATGAAATGTTATATATGTTATATTTCCTTATTAATTACAATATATTAGTAAATTATTATAGCTTCTTTCTACAGTTCAAAATGTTTCCTGTGGCTTCGCGTGTAACTTTGCTTCTTCTTAATCAATTATCTGTAACGTAACTTTACTGTCTAAATAATTCGTTTAATAATTTATTTACTTGTAGTTGATTATATAATTTTGCGACAAATTGCCCGGACTTCTACTATCGCCTTATTTATTCCAGTTGCAGCTTGCAATAACTTTAGTATTGCCACTGACGTCTTTCAGTTTTGATGGTGGTATTTTCGGGAAACTTACGAAAGCTCGCCTTTTGTATTGTATTTATTATTTATTTTCTCTCGTTGTAGATCTCTATTACGTGTACAATAAAGTGAAAAATAAATAAATAAATAAAGATGCTAAAAATACAAGCGTCAGCTATCAAAATCCAAATTTATTTCTTACGATCAAGAAATATACTATTTTTTTAATTCCATCAAAATAACACATTACAAAAATAGTTTACAGATCATTATAATAATGAATAAATGACTTTGTAAAACAAACAACTTGAACAAATTATTGTAATTTTTTTAAATTAATTCACTCTGAAAACATACATTTTTAAAATCCTTAGTCATTAGAATCTGCATTATCTATATTTAATGCTAGATTTTACCTGAATAGAAGTAAAAGAAGTTGTCGAAAATTACGTAGGCGAAGACGCAGGAAACCAGAACATTTAAATGACGCGAGAAGCAATATCATTGTAATAATAAAATACGTCAGTGCAATAAAGTTGTTATTTGACGCAGACACTTAGTAGTTTTAAAGTAATATTGCTTTTAAACGTCACTGTATTTGCTTTGCTATTGATAAATTGATCAGCAAATAATAAAGGAGAAACCAAACCATAAAATCAAAAACGTCACCTGATAGTAGACAGTGTCTGGCGTATTTTTATCTGGGATCCAAGTTACGACTCCAGGATTTCCTTCCTCACAGACTAGAGTGAGGGACCTCTGGTATGCTCCAAAGCTTGGGTATTCATCTGCCTCAGGTCCTTGATTGTCTGGCGTCCAGTTACAGAGACGTCCTACTCCAGTAGGGATCAGTTCTCCGTTTCTCATCCTTCTGGTCCCAGCATAAATTTCTACTCCCTGAAACATGTTCCACTTTAGTAGTCCCTATTCCAAAATATCCTAAGTAATTGACTAGATCACCCAGACTGTAAGGCTTATTTTTTATGTTTCACTTGTACTAAGTACAAAAACACACCTTTTTCTCATCATCGGTCTTGTGGTAGTACCCTCCAATAGGGTCGTTGGTGATGTAGAACGGATGGTACTGCGCAGGGATCTCAGGGTCCGTGCCTCCTTCCACCACGAAAGTGTACTTCTTGCCCCTTACTACGTTGATCTCAGGGATCAATAGGCCATTGATATACCACGAGATACCCCATCCCACATGACCTGTAAAGTGATCGTTTATTAGTTATCTACACACAGATTGTAACGTTGTAAATGTAAATGTTGTCTTCATTACCTATTTTTAAGTCTTAACAACTATGGCTGAATGACTTTATTTTATAATATAAAACATGTTATAAAATCGTAAAAAAATCTTGACGTTATAAAATCGTAAAATAATCTATGTTTGTGAAGTGTTTCAGATTAAAGAATCGTAAAAAAATAGGTCTGTGATCATCCTGTATCATAAAAATCATAAGAAAGCTGTGCCTGTGTCTAAGTTTTTTCGTATTATAAAATCGTAGAAGGCTGTGTCTGTGAATAGGCCATTGATATACCACGAGATACCCCATCACACATGACCTGTAATGTGATTGTTTATTAGTTATCTACACACACATTGTAACGTCGTAAAAATGTTGTCTGTTCATTACCTACTTTTAAGTCTTAAAAACTATGGCTGAATGACTTTATTTTATAATATAAAACATGTTATAAAATCGTAAAAAAATCTTGACGTTATAAAATCGTAAAAAAATCTATGTTTGTGAAGTGTTTCAGATTACAGAATCGCAAAAAAAATAGGTCTGTGATCATCCTGTATCATAAAAATCATAAGAAAGCTGTGCCTGTGTCTAAGTCTTTTCGTATTATAAAATCGTGGAAGGCTGTGTCTGTGAATCGTTTCGTATCATTAAATTGTAAAAAAACTGTGTCTGTGAATCGTTTTGTATTATGAAATTGTAAAAGAAGCTGTTCCTGTGAGTCGTTTGGTATTATAAAATCGTAAAACAACTGTGCCTGTTAATCGTTTCGCTTCAAAAAGACGTATTAAACCTTTATGTGTAACAAGTAACGGTAGATGATGATAGTTGTTGATCGGTGCTCACAGTAATGTTTAAGATTTTTCGCTACCCATGAAACCATTTAAGATCAATAGAGTTACTCTTGAATCTCGATATCATGCAAATTGGAGATTGGAATCGTATACTTCATTTTAGGTACCTTTGAACACAGTAGTAGCAGATCATTAGCATTTAGTTACAAATAAATTTAACGAATCCGACTTAATCATTAATTGTTGACCATTTACTAAACGTTAATAGTCAACAAACATTGTGTTCGAGCGTACGTTAAATGACATACTCAACTCCAATTTTCAATATTACATGAATATAGCTTCAAAAGTAACCCTACTGATTTAAAAGTAGCGTCCGTTTGTAGCTTATCAGGTCTACATTTTTCTTAAGCCGATATTTTTTATTAGCGCTTAGGGATAAATAAATATATTGAAACATAATGTAGTTCGGATGTTTTTCATTGATCTAATAAACTTAAAATGAATTATAAAATATTAGCTTTCTACACTCCTTCATATAATTTACATGCAATTTATTTAGAAACACTTGTACTTTCCACAATATATTTTGTTATTTTTTATTTTTATGGTTTAGCCAACCGGTTTCGCTATACAAGCATCATCAGGGGTATATAATGATTCCCTGCCCTTATGATTTTTGTATAGCGAAACCGGTTGGCTAAACCATAAAAATGAAAAATAATAAAATATATTGTAGAAAGTAAGTGTTTCTAAATAAATTGCATCAAGAATGGAATTCCACAAAGCACCGACGATAAGAAGTATGGAATCTATATAATTTACATTTTACAAAATTTCATATGTCTTCATCAAGCTATTTTCTACAAAGAGAAGTATCAAGTTTCATCAACAAGGTTTGTTAAACTTTAACCAAATTGAGTTTGAGAGAAGGAAGTAACATACAAAAACGCTCGAACAAAGAGTTAATAATTATTATTCTAAAATGTTGGACACTTGCCCTGGAAATGAAAATTTATACATTACTGTTGCCCGCGTCGTTTCCCGTTAGTTTATGGTCATACACAAACATTTTTTCGGAATAAAAACTATCCTATGTGTTAATCGATATTTTTTATGTGTGTGTGCTAAATTTCATGAAAATCGGTTCCGCAGTTTTTGCGTGAAGGAGTAACAAGCAAACATACAAACTATCGCATTTATAATATTAGTAAGATTACAACATTAGGTGTTATATTACTATCCATCTAGTTAATTCGACACAGACAAGTACCTAATAAAAATATTAAGGAATAAAAATAGTTTTTTCTAACTTCCTTGCCATTTTCTCTGTTTTCCCCAATAGAAGGGAAACCGAATAAAACAATGATGATGACGAAATATAAATTAAACTTTGTTCTTACATTTTTGTTTTAGTTTATTTAATTACTGCAGCTTTGTTGTAAATGAAATTAGGTTGTATTTTGCGCTTACATATTTTGTTAACTATTAAAGGACTACCGTTTACTCCATGTTTCATATAAGTTGATAATGCTTAATGATTTTATAAAACAGTCCATACCTGTGATAGCAGAATATCCTTGTTTACCACCGGTGGGACCCATCTGGGCATAGAACACGCCATCTGGAGGTTCATAGCACTGGATGGCTGGGATCTCCCATGGTTCAACCTTGGGTGTGGGCTTCGGCGTTGGCACTGGATTTGGCTTGATCACTGCTGTCTGTGAATGAGTTATACCAAATTCAGCTCAACTTGCAATATCATTTTAGGAATGCTGGTGATAAAAACTATGTAAATACTAGCTATTGCCCGCGGCGTTGCACAAGTGGTTAATAGTCCCACGGGAACATTTTTTCGGGATAAAAACTATCCTATATATTGATCCACATTAACCTATTTGTGTGTGCCAATTTTGTGCGTGGAGGAGTAACAAAGAAACAAACATACAAACTTTCGCATTAACTTGTAATATTAGTTGGGTTTTGTATGTTTAAATATTAATAATAATAATTGTTTGTTTCTGCCAATTCGATTTTTAATTTTTGTTTTTAGTGTTGGAAGACAAATAAGCAGTTGGATTTCCTGATGGTAAAAAATATGCCACCTATAGACACCAATGTTTGCAATAGTGCGTTGCAAAGCTGAAGCCGAACAAGAAAAAGGTTTGAAAATAAAAACTGATTGCGGACATAATTGCGGGAACTGGTTATGAGTAATAATTTTGCTATGGATGGAAAAATAGAAAGCTATTTAAATTGAAATTTATTTAAGGTGAAACTGCAAAAAACTGACTTCATTTTCAATAAATGTTTTTTTTTTATTTTTCTGTCGTTTTAGAAGTTCTTAAAAAATTTAACAACTTCACCCCACGCACGGAAAAGTGGTCTTTGAAGATGGGAAAAGTTTCAAAAGCTACGCTGGATAAAAATATTTTAAAATAGGATAACCAAGTCCATGTTCCGTCCGTCATAAGAAAAGTTTAAATTAGTTCTAGCACCAGTGTCTGGCTGAATTTTTAAATACGAAAGATCTTTACGGGACATAAAGATTGAAAGCTTGTGAGTGCTTTTACAAAATGTATTTTATGACTGTTATTACAATGCTCTAGCTGTTGTAATAGACTTGGAGTTTAAATGGATCCGGAGTTTATTCATTTTTAAAACAATAGTTGCTGGTTTTATTACAAAAATGATAGCCACTGAAATAATTTGAAAAAAACATTCCATATCATGAAAAGTTTGTTTGTGCATGTCGCGACAAAGCGATGGAAAAAGGGAATGTTACAAGTTTTATGTATTGTGTTTACGTGTGTGTCTGTAGCACGGTATCTCCCAAGTGAATGGACCGATTCCGATGTAAGGTTTTTTAAGACCCAACGAAAAATTTTTCACATGTCGGTGTGTGTGCGTGTGTTTCTATTTCTATCTGTGGCATTATAACTTTTGATCAGATATCTCGATTTTGATGCCGTTGTTTTTTGTTTAAAGCTGACGTAATCGAGATGGTGAGTAGCTATATCAAAGATCATTTTCGTCAGGGGTTATTTTAATTTTTAACTTCCTGATTATTGTGATATCAGGCTAGAAAGTAACATAGACATTTTTTAACGATACCAAAAATAGTAGTCTTAAAGCGCGGGTCTTGGGTGACATCTAATGGTATAACGAAATATACCGTAATAATATGACGTATGACTTCCCAAATGACAAGAACGTCACTAAAAATACAATAAAATTTTTGGCGATTCTTTTCAAAAGTTTGGTAATTTTAATTTCAAAAAATATCATTTTTTTTAATTACTAATGAGTTGCCGACCTCGCGGTTTTTACAACTTCACCGGGATTTATATCACAACTGCCATTAGGACGACATGCTAAGCCACGAAACAAAATGTTGTTGGTTTCTGGAAAACAACTGGTAAACTGAGTAGTAATCTTTATTTGCGCA
Organism: Calephelis virginiensis; assembly: GCA_002245475.1. NCBI lineage: Eukaryota > Metazoa > Arthropoda > Insecta > Lepidoptera > Riodinidae > Calephelis > Calephelis virginiensis. The sequence goes on along the minus strand of NJDC01000791.1, from coordinate 58,525 downwards.
TTATTTTGATCACGGATTTCACTTTTCAGAGATATTTGCTATGCCACCTATCACCAATATAAGTAAGCATTTTTATGCCCGGTCCCCAAAAGTGCACGCATATTTAATTATACTCAGTCGCACAATGTGATACGTTTTTCTATTAAAAAAAAAAAAACTAATGCGTCAGACGTCTTTTTCTGAAGTATACTGATTTTTAAAGGGAAAACTTCTTTAGCGACATTGGTGTAAAATTATTCCCTAATTGTTCCAAAATATTAAAAATGCATTATGTAAACATTCAAGTTTTCACTTCTGCCGGCACTCCCGGAGTGCAACCTGTCTTTTTTTTAAAAAAAAGTGTGTGTACTCATGTACGCACGTAAGAAGTTATACTTCTTTAGCGTAACAATCCAAAAATACCAAATAAAAAAGTTCGCAACTAACTTTAGGGTGTTCCTTTTTTCTGTCGGTAGCAACTAACTTCAGACTGTTACATTTATCTGTCGGTGTGCGCGCGCATCGTAAAAATTCGCTCTCATCATTTTTCCAAATCGCGCTAAAAGAAGTATAACTTCAAAAGAAACTAAACGGATAGCCGTTCAGTCGTGATGCAGTGACTAAGCCAAACGGGGATTTATTTTTTACTAGCTGCTACCTGCGGCTTCGCCCGCGTTTTCACAGAAACCCGGTGTGCGATCGGGATTTAAAATAGCCTATATGTTAATCCAGGTCACAATCTATCTGTCTTCCAAATTTCAGACAAATCCGTTCAGCCATTCGAGCGTGAAAGAGTAACAAACATCCATACATACATACTTACAAACTTTCGCATTTATAATATTAATAGGATAGACTAGATTCAACAAACACATATTTGGAGTTTCAGTAAGACTAATGATAAGCAAGTGATTTTATATACATTGTGCAGTCGGTCCCTTTCAATATCAATTTCCTTTTTTTCTTGATTTTATACAAAATGAACTCAATAAGATAAACTTATTCTATTCACAAGAATTTAATTAGGTCGAACCACCTAAATGTGAAGTGATATACAAACATTTTCCTTGTGCGTCGTCTGTTCCTGCTTGCGGAATGGTTCTGGTGCTCGGTCTTCTTCACCTTCTGGCATGGGACAGTTCCATAGCGGCGGACGGCCAAACTCGATAAACTTGTCACCCTGTAATGTAAACAGAAACAATCATTATCATATTTTATAAAAGTTTTAGGAGCTTTAGCGGCCATCGAGAGAAAACATGGTAGTAGTTTTTCGGTAGTTATCGAATTTTGTTTTTATATGGAGTGAAACGCGACAATTATTTTCAGTAGAAATGGACAAGCGAAATAGTTATAAAGAAATTAGGATATCGTGTATTTCTTCGTTACCGCCATATCTCATTAAATGAGTTTGAATAATGAGACCACCGCTTTACTTAAGACCCTGACGTGATTTTACTTAGCGACCGGCCAAAAAGTAAAGCAAGAGAGTATGATTATAATAATAACTATCTATCTCCTTGTATA
>NJDC01000791.1:11370-56587 GCA_002245475.1 Calephelis virginiensis | reverse complement strand
TTTTCTACTTAAAAAAAATGTTGGTCGGGATTGGAAATGTGCCCGGTTGGCGATAGGCTTGCCACCTATCACGTTGTGGGACTTAGTGTCTTCGGCTAGTCGTGGGTGCCTTGGTTGTAACTCTGCCTAACTCTTCGGGGATATGGGCGTGAAGATACTTTTTTTTTTATTTAGGAGCTTTAGCGGCCATCGAGAGAAAACATGGTAGAAGTTTTTCGGTTGTTATCGAATTTTGTTTTTCTATGGAGTGAAACGCGACAATTTTTTTAAGTAGAAATGGACAAGTGAAATAGTTATAAAGAAATTAGGATATCGTGTATTTCTTCGTTACCGCCATAAGTCATTAAATGAGTTTGAATAATGAGACCACCGCTTTACTTAAGACCCTGACATGATTTTACTTGGCGACCGGCCAAAAGGTAAAGCAAGAGAGTATGATTATAATAATAACTATCTATCTCCTTGTATAAAATTATTTTTAACGATTAATATAGCCCTTAGAGTATATATGTGAAGAATGTTTCTTTCTATTTGGAGGCCCGCCTACTTTTTTGCTTTAACACGAAAAAAATGTTGTACTTAGACTAAAGGCGGGGAAATTGACTGTTAATTTAACTTGTTCTATGTCGCAATAGAAGTGGAGGGAATATTATTTTGATGTCTTACCTTAGTGTAATGTTGATGGTAAGAGACTTCCGATTTGGAGTTGAGAGGTCCGATAGCCCAGATGATAGGTTGACTAGCGTTGGTGAGAACTGGAAGGTCGAGGTGGTCAGCAGCCTTCAAAGGACGCTGGTAGGTCACAATGGAGTAACCGTTTACCAAAGCCGCATTTAGTTGCCGAATGGAGTTCGTATTTTCCTTTAAATAGAGAAATAAAATTACAAAGATTTGTACATTTTTTAAACATGTTATTGCATATTTGATACAGGTTTCTAAACATACAAACGTAACATGATATAGTATTTAAACGATTTGGACAATAGCCTCAATACCGCCATAGAACAGCGACGCACCTAAAACTTCTATGGTGCCTATAGACCACGGTTATATGGCGTCAAGTCACAACTTTTCAAGAACCAAATGTAAGCATTTTCTAGTCTGTTTGAAGAATTTAATGTACAGGTTGATGCAGAAATACTTTTTTATTCTTCCTTTTATTGATTCTTTGGTATTTTAACGTGTTATAAAACTATAGGTTTATGTGAAAGCTTATGACGAATATAGGTGAATGTGTGGTAGTAAATATCATTTGCATTTTATATGTGAGTAACGCGCCACTCGTGCCGTAAACGCGGGCCCATTAACGTTTTACGCCCCTATGCAAAGACCCTAAAGTTTATACAACAACTTTACCGGCTAATATCTTCATATCATTTTTCATATAAATAAGATGTAAGTCATTATATGTGTGTAAATCACCAACATTTGGCAATACTTCAGACTAATAAAGTACATCTGTAATCTATCTTCACATAAATCGTTTTATGCGATAGTGATATCAAGAGTTTTGGTCAAGAGAAAAACCGTTGTATGAAAAGAGTAATGAACGTGAAGGAAATGAGGTAGATTTGCAAGGATCGTGATATTTGACACTCGCAAGGAACTTAGTGTGTCCGTGTGTGTGCTTAGTGTGTGCGTGTGTGTGCTTAGTGTGTGCGTGTGTGTGTGCTTAGTGTGTGCGTGTACACAAACTGTTGTAGAAAATGTAAAAATAAGGTTAAAATGTCTTGAAAACTGTTCCATAAAAATCAAACCGCAACATAATTTGATCAGTTTTAAAAATTGATAATTTAATTAAATTTTAAAATAAACTAGATAAATTTTGATAAAATTTGGTACGATTGCAAGTATATCATCGGACAACATATAAAATAATTTAAAGTAACGCGGTAAAGTGAGATGTTATCGTAAACTTTGTTGTTTTTTACTTACGAGTAAATCACATAAACTCGTCAGAACAAATGCTATCGAAGGTATAATTGTAGCCTACACTACCAGATAACATGAACACCATTTTGCTTGCCATATTTGTAATTACCAGCACGACTTAAATTTAGGGAGTAATTTATCGATGAAAGGAATCATACTGCTAATACGTTTAGTGCCCAGAGGTAACATCCTGTACAAAATACAAAACTCTGCTAAGTATTTATAATTTTAAGATATGATGCATTTTCCTCATCTATAATACATCAATGTTAACACTTTACTGCTGTTGCATTAATCACAATTCAAGATAGTAACAAGCAAACTCGTGCCTCGTCGTAAATTGTAAGACGAGCTCGATAACTTGGTTGTAGATTATCGATGCCCCGAGCTGCCAGAGCCCCCTCACTATATAACAATATTGGAAGGATATTGGGAAAATTTATTAAGTTAATATTACAGACCGAGGTGCTGGTGCCAAAACTCAATGTTATTTAACACCACTATTTATTTTTTAATTATAATTGAGAGAACTCCTACTTAATATTTATACTGTCCTATTAATGCTAATACGCTATTATATTAATCCTTGTTTGTGCAATGAATTTATTGAGTTTTGCTTTTTATCCATTTCTTATGTATTTTACCGCATATAATTTTGATTGTCACTTATTATGTATTTTTTGTAACACAGAATATTAGCTCAATATCAATGTAGATTATTAAATATAAAATTTAAGTAAATATGTAATTGAAACGGAGGTAAACTACAAAAAATTTAATTTCTTTTCTACTTTGTGATTCAATCTTTATTTTTTGGAAAGGTAACTAATCATTTCGGGAGATTCCAAGTAAATATTTTCTACAGTCAACGTATGGTTTGTGAACTACGCATTATTAAATGCACAATATTTTATATACCGACGACATCGTGATACGATTTCCAAAACATTAAATCAAACAATCAAAATCTATTCATTATTAGCCAAGTAATTTCAAACATAGAAAAAAATTAAAGAAGCAATCGAATGGTTAGCGTCCTCCGGATAGATTCGGATATAAACTCAACATATTTTGTATATTAAGTTATTATTGTTAAAAAACAGTATCTATGTTATTTAATAGATCCACCTCCTGGCCTATAATCTATCGTCCTTCATATTTTAAGGTCATCTTGGGAGTTCACGCAAGACAATCTTCATAGAATTTAGTTGACATTATAGCCTGGGATGTCTCCAACCTCTTGACGTTATACGTTGTTCATTTATTAGTTGCTAGTTAATAACCCGTGGCTTTGCGTATTGAAAAATACCTGATAAACTTAAAGAAAACCAAGATTTTTACCCTAGCAACACTAAAAACTTATAACTCTCCAGACTGTTCGAGTTTTAATTTCGCTTCATTGGTCGTCACAATTTTGGCATTAATCTGCGATTGTTTGTATAAAATTATGCCTAAACTTATATTTTGTTAAAGAGTGCATCTTCTATACGTTAGTAACATTAATTATTTTGTGTATCTGTTAAAGTTTTAATTTTACGAGAAGTTGTAAGAATTGTTGGTAACTGTTTTATGCTTAAACTTGCATTGTGTAGAGCGCATCTCCTGTACGTTAGTAATATTATATAAGTCCTTCTTAAGTTTTGGGCTGATTTGCGTACCAGTGGTCGTCAGAAGTTGTAACTTTTTGTAATTTACGTTTTGTTAGAGGATCTATCATCAGTACATACTTATTCTGTGCCGGTTTCGTATCATTGCCTTTCCTATTAGATAAACCTTTACAAACTAAAACTTTATCAACGTTTACAACTCACGTACCTCTTTTGGTGTTTAAATTCCACCATTTTTTGACTTAGTGACTTCTAAACGACTTCCCTCACGAGGTTTTACTAATAATATTAAGCCCACGATTTATAAAAATTGATAAAACTTTTGAACACCAGCATCGTAATTGCAAATACTTTTTTTCTATTGTAGATATTCATAAACAGTAACCACTTCGTCAGAGAGACCACTTACTTGTATGTCTAATTTAAAAAACGCTGTTTTTTTTATAAATAGTCAGCAAAACTTACAGCAAACGTCTGATCTGGACAAGAACCATGGACACCCGCACACTGACTCTTGGCATCCAAGTAATAGTCCTCAGAGTAGCCTTTCAGGGTAGACTTGTCTACCCATGCTACTGCAACATCACCACCCACCATCTGCGACTTCTCAGGATGACCAGATATACCGAACGACATGTATTCGCCATCCTCTGTAACAAACGTTTCATCATACTATTTATTAACATAGAAATGTGACAGCCTATAGCTAGCAAGTGGATTAATCTACTACTTTAGATTACTCGATTATTGAAGTAGCCTTGTATAGGAAGACGTTAAAATATTTTTTCTAATTTCCTTGCAATTTTCCCAGTTTCACTTATAAATCTTCCGGTGACAATAACACAACAAATAAGAATTAGCAAAATAGATCCATCCGTTCAGGTGTTATGCGATACTATAATTATGTTATCATAATGCTGATAATGAAACAAACAAACAAAATATATTTCAGATTTTTTTGACAGAATATATCCTTCGTAATAAATAAAACCGTTATTTTTCACCGTGACCCCGAACACATGTAGCTCCGTGCCCCGTGCCCCTCTCCACTCAGATTCATATGTCAATGTCACCCTCAAAAAATGACCTGAGGTCTCCACGCACTACAGTTTGTTTTTATACGAAAAGGATTCAATTTTTTAGTGTAAAATTTTTGTATTGCTGCAAAAGGGGTTGGAAATTGAAAAAATAAGTAATGAAAAAATACAGATGGGCGTAGCCACTACATATCTCCTCGTATTATATTCGTCTCATTGGGTTAGTCGAGGTGTTAGCGTACACGTCTAACAAAATAGGTCACTTTAGGAGAATATGTGACATACACACGTACAGAATAATTATAATGTTTCTATAAATTTTAAAGAAAGAAAAAAATGGTGTATCTAAAGGATATAACTACCTGCGTTACTGAGTAAGAAAGGAATTAAAAATTTCGACACGGAACTTGAATCCTCAGTAGCTCAAATTGTTAGAGCATACGTCGGCATGAGACGAAAGGTTACAGGTTCAAATCCTTTCTGGGCGATTTTTTTTTCTTTCTTTAAAATTTATAGAAATGTAACCCAAGCACAGGGTATGTGCTCAAAATAAAAATACTTTTAATAACGTTCTTCCATATAAAATGTTTTTTTGTAAATCTTATAATATAATAGACCAGCTTCCAACGACTTCATCGGAGTAGGATAGTTAGATTTTCATACCTACTTTCACCCCCTATTATAGTCCTTTATATATATTAAAATTTAGAAACAAAATTGCTTGTTGAACCCCGATCTTTAACTATTAGGCATATCAAATTTCATCAAAATTGGTTTCGAAATTTAGCCATGAAAGATCAGGAGCGAGACATACAAACTTTTACATTTGTAATAGTAAGTATAGATTATATCAATTGCCAACGAAAAATAATGGTAATTGTAGTTACATACCATTAAAAGACACATAGGATGTTGATGGTGGTTAAATTGACTTTTGGTTGGCAACGCAAATCTTAAGCCCTTGCTCTAAGCCTAAGTGTAAAGAGTTCCATACTCGATCTGGTATGTAACAATAGCGAGCACAGTTTTATGGCCAAAGAAAATCTCGGGACTTCGGTAACATAATACTATTTATTATATTTATTGAAAGGCAAACAAGCAGACGTGTTTCCTAAAGGCAAGAAATTCACGCAGCCTAGAGACACCAAGGGTGGTAATGGTGCGTTGCCAACCTTATAACGGGATGTTAAGAAGGGAACATCCAGATATACGTAATCAAGAGTCTCCGAAACTGGCGTGTTTGTATGAAAAGGGTTATGAATGTGAAGGAAGCAAGACAGATTTGTCAGGATCATGAGGTCTGGCACTCGATACTCTCTGCCTACCCCGTAAGGGACTTGGCGTGAAGATATGTATGTATGTATGTATGTTGTTCACACGGTTTATTTTCTACACATGAAATCGCATGGAGAAAGTCTATGAAAGGTAAATTTGAAAGGACTTAATTAAATTAAAATTTAGATGGTCCTTCAAATGTTTTTATGATAATGGAAGGCAACTAAGCAGACAAATTTCCTGATGGTAAGAAATTCACACCGCCTAAAGACACCAAAAGTGGTAATAGTGTGTCGCCAACCTAAGACCGCGATGTTAGGCATAGGGCAAAAGTAAGTTTACCGGCTACCTTATTTCTGAACCGGTACACAACAACGGCAAACACTGACGTTATGGTGGCAAGAATAGGTAAGGCTGTGGTACCCATCAGGGCGAGTCGCTGCGAAACTCTACCAGATAGTCAGATGTCATGGTGTTAGTGACGATAAGCCTATTTTTGCCTTTTACGAGCTGGCACTAAGGCAGATAGTCTATTCTGCAAAGGAGCCCGGACTAACACGGGACAATACTACCCATTTCCAGAGCTTCCAAAAACTAAAAACATTACCAAGTTTGGCGACCAGCTGAAGTACGATGCTGTCTCCTGCGATGGCCCACCTGACTTCAAATGCCAGATCATCTTGTAGCACTTCACAGTTTAGCTTCGACTGAAACAACAAACAAAAATATATTAATGATTTCATAACACCCTATATGTTGTAAATACCAACCCTTTGCAATTTGCATCCCCGTGTTGATCAGGGCTCATTTGCAGAATATCCCCGTGTTGATCAGGGCTCCTTTGCAGAATAGACCATCTGCGTTCCTGACAGGCAGCTCGTAAAAGGCGAGCACAGGCTTATAGTCACTAACACCGTGACATCTGACTAGGTCGTAGAGTTTCGCAGCGACTCACCCGGATTGATACCACAGCCTTACCTATTCCTGCCTCTATAACATCATGACGTGATCCGGTTTGGAGGGTAAGGTTGGCAACGCACCATTACCACGTTTAGTGACATAAAATCAATCATGTGAAGCGCTCACATTTTATCAGAAGGATATGTGTGTATACGTTTTGTGAATTAGATACTTATTCTGTAACTTGGTCAATATTAAAATCGCAGCTGAGTCGCATTAGGATCGTGATGTTACGGCATCGTCGGAGGAACGCCGGATGTTATGCAAAACCGCTTTCTTTCCGTCACTAAGTATCATTACAACTTATTCCAGGCTCTACGTAATGTTAAGTGTTCTCAGTAATCGATCTTTCATGTTTTTTTTTATGTAACTTAATAAAAACGATTTCTATTGGTGTTAGAAAGTAAATTAAAAGATTTCCTTATCGTAAAAGATACTTAAATACATTCATTTTACGCCAAGGATCTTACCAGGTTCGCGGAGACTATCGAGTGCCAAATCTCATGAACCTTGCAAAAAAACATGGTTTATTCCACATTCTACACTCTTTTCATACAAACACGCCGGTTTCTCTTGAAAATTGGTGTCAAGAGATATTTGTTGTTTATCTATACTAATATTATAGAGAGGAAAGTTTGATTTTTTTGTTTGTTTGTTTGAAATGAATAGGCTCCGAAACTACTAGTGCAATTTCTAAAATTATTTCACCTTTAGAATGCCTGAGTGACATAGTTCATCAAAATCGATACAGTAGAAGCCAAGTTACGGTGTAACTGCAAGTAGATACTAAAGATGCTAATGCGTTGCTAATCTGAGACTGACATTTTAAATCTTATGTAAGTATATATTCGGTTACCCGTATAGTATTCGGTTAAGTTATGAGTCTACCCTACGACCAACACTCTATGGTCTATATATTTGCGAATTCCAGTAAATTCCTGTACGGTACCTGTAAACACGTCCGCGGTTTGCGGTTACAATTATTCGTATCCGACGGGTATCCGCGAATCTCGTCCGTGCCATGTTTCACACGATCGTGAATATTTGTGTTTTGCATTCAACATTTCATGACAAGCACTATTATGTTTTGTTAAGTAGATATACAGTGGGAAATATAAAGTAGAAAATAAACAAAAAGAGGGGGAGTCAATTTAGTCAATTTAAAAAAAACAGTGTATCATATTTGGATTATGGATCTAATTAATTGTGATCATACAATTATGCAAAAAAAATTGTTATTATATCTGTTTTTTGATGTCAAATTTATTTAACACCATTTTTTTGTGTTTAAAGATCATAATTACGTAGTATTCAAAACGAAAAATATTTTTTTAAAGTTAAAATTGTATATTACCAAATGAAACCGAGAATGTAACGTGTAATGAACTTCCACTTCGTCGCATTTTTTCAATTTCATACAACATATATTTTTTTTGTATTATAAAATAACGAAAAAGTAAGCGACTCTCCTAATAATAAGATACAACATGCACACAGTCCAAAAAATATGGAACAGTATGGATACTACCTCTAGTTCACAAAATACTTACCTACGCTCCATTGAACAATAGGGTTGTCACGTTATATATTTTTTTATTTTTGCGTTTATTATTCTGAATAGATCAATCCGTAGAAGTGCAATAAATACGTAGTTTACAAATAAGAAGGTAAAAGTATGGCTTTGGTTAGTCCCTGCAAAAACGAATGCTGTCTTAGCATTTCGCTCGGAATCAAATAACAAGCAGTTCTGGACGCGAAACTCGCTATTGCAGCACCGCAAAAAACGCTTAGGGGCGACGATGCGCATGTTGGTATAAATTTGCCGTTTTGGACGTTTGTTGGTAGCTTCCACAGATTTTACTTCTGCATCGCAATCTCATGAAATTTAACCCATATAATATTACTATGTAGTATTTTTTTGACTTGTTGCTTTAGTGTCAGTTCTGCTTTAAAATGAGGCCCCACTGGTGCATTGTGCATGTGGATTAGATACAAAGAAAGCTGACTGCAACGACTGAACGCGTTAATAGCGCCTTGACATTAATGTGCCAGTTTAGTGCAATACCGCTTTAAGTAGGGATTATTACACTTCGCACTCGACACTCTGCCTACCCCGTAAGGCACTTGGTGTAAAAATATGTTTGTATGTACCGCTTCATGTAATGTAAGAAGGCTGACATTCTAATATCTAGATAACAACACATCTATAACAACTTTACCTAAACGTTTTGGGACTGAATATGTCAAAAAAGTTAAATCACCCTTTGAATCGCAATACGACAGTTTCAACATTTTTTTATTGCGAAGACAGGAATAGGTAAGGCAGTGGAACCCGGCCTGGGCAATTTACTGCACATCAGTCTACCGCCAGTAAAATGAGTAAAATAAAAAAACACATTTTTTTAATTAAAAACAAAAACAGAGCAAAACTGTGACCTGGAGCTAGTAATATATTAACTTAATTCTCGCACTATTACCACGAAAGTTATCCGTTTTTAAGGTTATTTACTGGTTTATTTTAGTGAAGTGTAAAAGCGGCGACCCGAGACGGGAACTTCCAAACTAAATCCACAGCTACCATTAAACTGTCAAAACTAAAAGGGAACATCCAGATATACCTAAGCTTTGTTCACACAGTTTAATTTCTATACATATGAAATCGTAAGTAGTAAGTCTATAAAATTTCGAAACTAAATTTACAACTACCAGTAAACTAAAAAAATATCCAGAGTTACTTAAGCTATGTTCACATGATTTGAAAATTTTCTTTTGATTGCACTGCAAACGAAAAACATTCATTCTTTTAAACTGACATATATTAACGTTAACTATATATTACGTTGGGTTCCAATTCACAAATAGTTTAAACCAGATCTGGTGCAGTAAATAGTAACGGTATACACATTAAAATATTTATTACTAAACAATTATATGAAAAGAATAATGAATGAGGCGGGCCTGAAAGTAATCCGACACTGTTGGTATGGTATTCGGGCATACATCTGTATGTATAAAAGAAAGTCGTTTAACTTCCACTATTTATAACTTAAGAACAGCTCAACCGATTTGGCTGAAAATTGATGGGGAAGGGAAGACCCAGGAAAAGTACAAAAAATACTTTTTATTCTGTTCAACTATGAAGAAACTAGGAATTCAATTATTCCCACACAAACTGAACGTCTGAAATGAAAATCACCAGAATAGCTAATATATAATACCGTCGTGTTAGTTACGCTCCATAACTTAAGAACGGCTTAACTGATGCGGCTAAAAATTGATGTGCAGGTAGCTTAGAAATAGAAAAAACACATAGGACACATTTTATCCTAATTAATAAATATAATTCCAAAGTAAATGTAATTCATATTTTGAGAAAATAAGATCGGTTCATTATTGGCAGAACAATCATGCAATAAACATACAAAGAGAAGTATCTTCACGCCCATATCCCCGATGAGGTAGGGAGAGATACAAGCAGGTAACCCAAGACTACCTGAAGACAGTGCCCTAAAATTATGTTACCATAATCCTAAACATAAAAATTTCAATAATTCCCAATAAAACCTTTATGTAATGTAGCTAAGGACTATCATGCTCACATCAGGTTTCAATCAAAATATACGCCATGAAATCGGTCCAATCGAAATTTACGGTGCCACGCACGCACGCAAGCACGTATGCACATACGCACAGACGCACACAGACACACATACACGCACACGCAAACACAAATTGAATGCAACTAACAGTACCACCAACTTATCTGTTCACTAAACTAGTGTAACGTATAGTTTTGAGAATTTTATCTACAAAGTAAAGTTAGTTGCAGGCATTTTATTTTCGGTGCTCACACTTCAAAAATAGATGTTTAGTTCCCGATTTGACCACTGAACAGTTAAGTTGGTAGCACTATATCTCGATATGAAATATTTCGTCGCCTTGGAGGCCAATGGACCTAAGCCACAGTTTTTACGAAATGGAGTAAAATGCATTAACGTATTCACAAATAGCCGCAGTTTATGTTAGTCAATAGGTTTAACCGAAATCATAATTGTAAACAGGTTTTTTATTAATTTGCCAATAATTGTAAGTGTAGTTTCAATTAAAAATAAAAAGTCTACGCCGCTTAGTTTCAAATAAATTTCAATTAAGTTTTTCAATTAAAGCATTCAAAGGTTACACATATTAATAATCTTAAGTAAAATATTGAACCTTCTACTGAAATGTGACACTGATTTATGTTAAAATAACTGGTTTTGCTCGTGTCATTTATTTTTCAAACGTCCATATCTCAGAAGTGCATTTCAGTGGTATAGCTCCATTACCCTCCAAGGCGACGATTTGAAGAGACGCAATTTACGTTTCTCTTTTATATTTCGTCAATTGTAAAAGAATATTTATTAATTCTGATTAGTAATGCGAAGCTTTATATGTGCTTGTTCTAAGTCGTGTTGTTTTATGTAGAACGTAATACTTGCTTCTACGAAACGATCTAAGGTTATAGGTCTACTTTAATGATACTATTACGATTTCAAAACTCGATGCAATTTGCGAGCGAGTAAAGAGCAACTCGTGATGCAGGGAAGCTGTAAAATAGAATACATTAGAGTAGTTAAACATATCAAAATCCGAAAAATGCGATGTCTTGGTAAATGTAAATAATTCATGACGTAGGAAAGCTATTACATCACTACCTAGTATAAAATAAAGCTGCTTCCTCTGTCCCTATGTCTCTTTGTATGCTTAAATCTTTAAAATTACGCAATGGATTTTGATGCGGTTTTTTTGAATAGATAAAGTAATTAAAGAAAAAGGTTTATATGTGTATTTTATACCCGTGCGAAGTCGGGACGGGCCGCTAGTAGCATATATAATATATAAAATAGTATATAAACATATAAAATCTTGAAATAGCTGTGACTGGTTAAATTAATGGTAATTAATTAATCTTGATAAGCAAACCAGTATAATCACGCTCGTGTCTATAAAGTCATATGCAGAGATACAACAAGGGCAACCGCTATGAGCTGAAGTACTTTAACCCACAGTGGTGGCAATTGTATCACAAACCTGGCACTTATTTAATACAGGGTAAAGCTTTTCCTTACTAGAAAATTGAAAACACATACTTATTTTGAGTTGCCCGACCAATAATCGAAACCGAAACCTCATGGAGCAAAGTCTGACACCGGACCACTATACCACAGAGGCTATATATAAGGAAAAAACTATAGACACCGTTGTGTACTAGCCCTACTTCGCGACTCCGCGAGCAGTCGGCATCGATTTTCAATTGCTGTAGTCTCTGAAGTTGCTTAATTAGATTTTGGGGTCTAGAGCAATTTTGCTCTGTAATTAATGCCTGGGTATGTCATAAGTGACTCTTCACTATTGGTGGTGAACTCTTTTGGATAAATTGCCAAAAATAACTGACTTCAATTTTTGTACAACGTGTCGATATGTTTATTCTTTTCTCGAAGGGTAGCTTACAATTTCTAGGAAGACACAAAGAAATTTTAGCAAGGTAATTTTGGAGGTAATTCATACTTAACAATATTAAATAACGTTGCTCGGGATTGGATATGTGCCAGGTAGGCGATAGGCTTGCCACCTATCACATTGTGGGACTTAGTGTCTTCAGCTAGTCGTGGGTGCCCTGGTTGTGCCTCTGCCTATCTCTTCAGGGATATGGACGTGATCGTACTAATAATATTGCATAAAATATTGTGTACCTTGACGATATCGTGTCACGATTTTGAGCAAATTCATATAGCACTATCTCTGTTATATCTTAAAACAGAGGTCAAGACTTTGACTTTAAGCCTTCCTAAAAAAATTATCGAAATCTGTTATTTATTGGCGTATTTTTGGCGTATAGTCGTGTACAGAATTTTCAGAAAAATAGTCGAACGGATAACCTCCTTTTTTTAAAGTCGGTTAAATATAGAACAGTATAGTCCTACTGGTTGTCTTCCATTGTGTTTAGGGGGACCATCTGCCTTCTTATCGACCTGCTCGTAGAAGATGCGATTTAAAAGGTTACTTCCAATAAGACAACCAAAGCTGTGCAGCATTATCTGAACAGCTTTATCGCTTCCGTGTTCTAGTGGTCCGGGGTCGGACCTGACGTCTTGAGGTCCAGGTTAGTCCCCAGATTGGCCAAAAAACATGGAAAATGTGTACTTTCAATTTTTTATAGAAATAATGTTGCTTGGGATTAAATATGTGCCCGATTGGCGATAGGCTTGCCTCCTATCACATCGTATGGAGCTGAGTAGCTTCGGCTAGTCATGGATGCACTAGTTGCACGTCTGCACAGCTCTTTAGAAATATAGGCGAGAAGATGTCGAAAACATTAAAAGCCGATAGAAAAATAAAGTTCAAATGCTAGTTTGCCAAGCAACACTGTGATATATTTTAAGCCAAAAAAATTATTGGCGAAAATTGCCAATTAAATAATTTCATTTGGATTTAAGTATGGATTTCTGCATAGTAACGCCTTTTTCTATGAATTTTCGATCATCAATTTATCTGTCACCTTAATTAAGACTTTTACTAGTCCTGAGTTACAAAAATTGATGCCCCCGTTTTACTTATTCCAGTCATTGTAAAACTGTCACTGCACTATTTATAGGGTAAGGTAGCGAGACAACTTACTTCAGAAAGAGTTTAACTACCCAGTTTCAGGTAGGCACAATAAATTCTGTTCGTAGGTAGCTTATAAATCTTAAATTAAACTCTGATGACGATGAGAAAACAGAAACGGTTGAATTATAGGTAATACAAAATCTATAGTAGGTAAAGTACATTATGAAAAAATAAAAAATAAATCCTTCAGGCCCATATACCCGAAGAGGTAGGCAGAGGCACAAACAGGGCACCCACGACTAGCCGAAAACACAAAGTCCCACACTGTGATAGGTGGCAAGCCTATCGCCAACCGGGCACACATCCAATCCCGAGCAACATTTTTTTGTAAGAAAATTGGAAACCCATAATTTCTTTTTGTTGCCCGACCTGGGAATCGAACCCAGGACCTCGTGTAGTCAATACCAATACTTGGACCACTAGACTACAGACAAGTATTAGAAGTATTTAAAAAAATCACACACGATGAAGATCTACCAAGTGCCGACGATAAAAATATTATTACCTTTTAAAATCATTTATCATTATCTTAAATAACGCAATGCCTCATAAATAAAAGAATAGTTAATGTCATTACTTTATTATTTGTTTCATTAGGTACTATACTAGCCAATTCAAAATATCACAAACTTATTTCCTACAGGTATATTCCTAGACATAGTAGCCAGAAGAGCTTATTCCACTTCCCATTGCATATAATGATTTTAAATTACTTCTATCTTCTTACAACGAAAGCTAAAAAATTAGAGAGAGAAAAAAAGCAGGACCTGTTAAGTTATGGCAAATAGGTATAAAGGTGACATTTCTATTGATATTTATACCTATGATGATATTGATACTTAAGATATTGATCTCGATCTTAAAGTGGGTGCCGTCAAAAAATCATCAGGTTTGCCAAATTATTATTTTTTCGCTCAAAATCTCGTCAGCCATGCTGCTGGGTACTTCGAAAACATTTATCTTTATTCATAACTTCAGGGTACCTCGGTATAGGTAGGGGTTCACCTAAAGTTAAAAGTATTTTTATTTTAGCCCTTGCCCTGTGCTTGGGTTAAATTTCTATACATTTTAAAGAAAGAAAAAAGATGGCTTGAGACGAAAGCATACAGGTTCAAATCCTATATGAAGCGAAATTTTTTCTTTCTTTAAAATTTATATAAATCTAAACTTCTACTTAAAAATAAATTATTTCGAATTGTATGTAATACTAGACAATCCGACAGACATTGTTCTGTTCTAATTATGAATATTATTTTTTTCTCTTGACGATACCTAAGCTAACACAACAAAAAAATTGTAAAATTTTTCCACCCTTTCACACAACGTGTGGTGAGGCAATGACCAATGTAAATAGAGATTTTAGAATTGTTTTTATATAATATACTAATTTTTAGTAAAAAAATTGTTCCTACATAAATTACAGTGTTTGTAAGAATTTGTCATTAAATAAAAGGTATTTGGTAAATGTTCCATTACCCTTAAAATTTAGAAACCCCAGGTTTTGAAAACATCTCGATATTTCCATTAAAAGTCCTGCAAATGCGCTAAATCTATGTGTCTAAAGCGTTCTTTCTCTTTCTCACGTATTTAATCAAAAGAAGATAGTTATAATTCATGATAACACAGTGCAATGTGACGTAAAATATACACCATTGTTAAATATCACAATTATATAGTTTACCTAACATTAAAACAAAACGTAACTTATTCGAGTAAGTAATCTCATACTTATGCCATATCCCTTATTAAAAATGTGATTCTGTACAGTTAGGTAATACGAAACACGGTCGATTACTTCGAGCACGGCAACTGTGACATTAAAAAATATTTTTGTTTATGGATTTCATTAATTCAATATTTGACCTGCGCCTTTACCATGCGTTGGCATAGATTACGTTCGGTGATTGACGTTTCGAAATCTAGAACGCTTTTCTTCTAAAAACCGTAGTTTTTAGTTCCCTTAAGTAGTGATAAAGGCGCTGTTTAAAGTTTTCATAAAGATAATTTGAGGAGACGCTTGTGAGTAGAGTCAACTCGACGAGCATCAAACTCATGGTAAGGGCACTGTAATGATAAACTTCAAAAATATTGTCCAAAACTGTCAATGTGAAACACAGTTTACCGTAATTATAAAAACTGGAAGCAAAAAAGTAAGTTGCTAATAACGTCCATACGCATACGAAGGATGGTAGTTCAATTCCGCTTAAAGTAAATATAAAAATATGTGATAAACTTATACGACCATAGATAGTACAAATTTAACATCGCATATTTTAAGAAACCTTTTTTCATACAAAAAATACTTCAACGATATTAATTATTTTTAACAGCTTCCGCGTTATTTCGACCTTAGGTCTTAAAAATTTAATAATTATGGCTAGAGATATAATAGAAGTGTTATGGCAGTAGTTGTAGTAGCAGCATATAATATCCTATAATTTTCTACTTTGCAATAGGGGTCAAAATAATTATAATCACAGATTTCAACGAGTAGGTAAAAATTGGTGCACTCCGGCATAAAAATATTTTTACATAATTATAACTATTATTTATGTTATTTATACAAAACTAAACCTAATTATAATAAATTTAAGTGTCATTATTCTTGCAAATGTTAATTATAGCGAATATGCCTTTTTCTCACACTAGCAAACTTCAATACAACAAACAACAATAATGTTGAAAAACAAGAATCTAATTTTTTTGAAATTTAATAGCTAACTAATCCTTGAGGGTTTATTGTTTGTTACAGTCTGTCAATAGTAATAGATTTTTATACCCTCAAGGTAAGTTGCTAATAAGATAATTGATTGGTTCTTAGTGTTCGTTATTTTCTTCAAATTATTTTTATATTATGTAGATTTTAATCATCACTGATTTTAATATCATTAGATAGAGAAATTCATCACCAATCATTTCTAAATTATTTGTGAAATCTAATATATCACTAATTTAATTTTTTTCCTAATTATACTCGACGTAGCCATCAGTTTAACAAATGAGTGAACTTTTTATTCTGTACAAGAAATTTTACAAATTAGTAAAAACAAATATGTACTATCATTATCTACAATTTTAAGTACCCGAAAGATTTGTCCAAAAATGTGATGTCTTCCAGAAAGTCCATTCATATAAGAAAATGTACAAACTCAAAAACATGGAAGTTTGAAATTGCTTTTTTTTGAAGTTGTTGTATGAAGATTTCACCATGTGCAGTATTAAATGAATCTAGTTCGTTAACGCTTTTGATGAATACGATTTGTGTTTGAATGGTACGATTCATAGCAAAAGCTTTATGCACGCAAGGCCGCTAGTGAGAGGATGGTTTAGAAGGGCGTTCAAATTGGATATTCATATGTTGGCCAATCATGTTGAAACAGATGGACCACAGTCTACGAGATGAAAAGATGGGTTTGGCAAGATCCTTTCACTGTGACCCCTCAACTGGGTCAAGGTCAATTTGTCGATGACTTCGGATGAATTCAGGATTCTCGATGTAAAGGAAGGGTAAGGACTGATATTGCTGTAGTTGCTGTTGTAGTGCTTGTCTTTGTTGTTCATATACTTGTTGTTGGTATAACAGTTGTTGTGTTTCCTGATCTAAATTTTGTTGTTGTTGGTTGTGAAAATTGTTTTGAATTTGTTGGTGGTTTTCGTGTTGATTTATTGGAATTAATCGATATCGTGGACTGTGTTGTCGATTGGACAGTGCTTGTTGGTTTGATTGTTCTGATGTGATTTGTTGGTTTTGAATTTGTTGTATGGGTTTTTGATAGTTTTGTTCTGACGAAATTTGTTGATATCTTTGTTGTAATTGTTGTTCTAACTGAATTTGCTGGTTGATTTGTTCTTGTGTTTCTTCTGATGGAATTTGTTGGTATTGTACATTTGATTGGATTTCTTGTTGATTTTGATCTGATTCTTGTTGATATTTTTGTTGATCAAGAATAAGTTGTTGATTTGCTTGTGTGTGTTGATAGTCTCTTCGGTGCAAATGAGCGTGGACAGTCGGCTGGTCAATGGTGGCAGGAGGGCCAGCGCCGAGGCGAGTAGGACGGTAGGTAGTAGCGTCGAGGCGAGTCAAGGGCTTTCGGGACCGAGGAGGTGGAGTCGCTTGCCCCTTTGACAGCGCCATGTTGCGGTTCTGCAACAGGAAAACTCTACTCAGAGAGTTTCTAATGGGGTTATGGAATGAGGATTGTGGTGGATGATTGTTATTATGATTATGATAAATGGGTATTTGTATAATAATTAAAAACGCTTAAATTGCGATCTCTATTTTTCCGTTAGTCAATTAATTTTATTTATTTACTAACTCATCGCCTTTTCCTGAATTAAACATATGATATACCAGGTTAGATTCCCGAGTCAGGCAATAATTGAAAAATATGTTTTTATTAACTTTGTAGTAAAAATAATGTGCGAGATTGAATAATTAAAACATATTTTTATGTGCTAAATAGAGAGAAAATGTTATCGGAAAACAAAGGTGTATTCCATAACATGTTTGTGACAACTTCTTAATACATATCAATTACAATAAAAATACATGTTTTGCTAACCAACTTCCAAAAGGAAGTTATCATTACGACTATGTTTATTTTTGTATATTTGTAACGCGAGTACTAAGCCAATAAAGAACAGATTTCATCAAGAATCATGAAATATTAAAAATTATAGCCCCTTAAAAAAGAGAAAAGAACCACCTCGATCATGACAGCTTTCAAGCAAAAAAATCCTCATTGATATCAATCCGTTATCAATGAGAAAAAATATCCTCCACATCCATCGCTCAGACTAGAAGTTTTGATGCTTCAGACAGACACATACACAGAGAGATAGAAATAAAATGGTGGCGTGATAATAAAATTTGATCCATTTTTTGAAGTTTCCTTAAATTATTTTCTTGCAACAACTCCCGACCCGACATACTTCGTTCACTTAGCACTTGAAACACTTATATCTACCCTGCAGGGGACTTGGTGTGAAGATATGTATGTATATTTAAGACTGTCGTTATGTCTGTAACTTCTAACCTAAAAGTTTTTGAGCCTGTGAAATGTTACGGGACAATTAGCAAAGCACACACGTGTTAATGAATTATAGCCTAATTTACATTTTAACTTTTAATCCCTAACCCTTATAGTGAGCAGGATAAAAAGTATCCTGTTACCTCGCTTGGAATATAAAGTACCTATCAGCCAAATTTCGTTTAGTAGATTCGGCGTCAGACAGATAGACAAAAATTCTAAAATGTTAAAAATATGTCATACTCATATCTCCCTTTTTAGCATCCATTCATTTTTTAATATTTTCCATGTACAAAGTATAGATACATGGATTATATTCAATCATATTTTCGAGGCAAAGTAGTTTACAAACAAAAAGCAATATCAAAAACCTTGACGTTTGTTTGTATGTTTATTTAATAAAAGCCACCAAGTCAGTGGCCGGAACACGAGAGCCCTCGATATGTATGTCAAGTTGCATATAACATTTGATATATGACAACTTTGGGCCTTGACGGAAATATGATAAACAAACAATTATTTAATAAGTGCAGTAAAATTGCTAAACGACATCAATTTTAATAAAATCATCTATGTTTTGACTTTCTTCGATTTCTTTGGGATATCAAAGAATCATCAGATTCAATCGTGGTGACAATGAGATCACCTTATAAGTACGATCTTTCAAATACAAAAAAAAATCGAAGAAAATCGATTAACATTCCAAAAAATATATAGGAGTCGAAAATATAAACTCAGGAGTTTTTCAAAGTTAGTTAAAAATTCAAATGAAACTCAAGTTTCAAACAGTAAAATTCTCTCTCGCTTCCTCCACAACAATTAGTAATTGATTGAGATATTTGCACACGCAGTATATTTATGGAAAATTGGATATAAGCTTTAGGATAAAAATCTCGTTTCAAAATACCATCTATCTCCTTTTAAGCAACTCGAAAAAAAGGATGAAGTTCTCAATTAGACTGTATGTTTTTTTATATTTTTTTTGCATGTTTGTTTCCTGATTGCTCGTCAAAGTGTTTTTTTTTATGGTTCTTTATTTTCACTAGTGGTCGCCCATTGGTCGAAATTCAATTAAATTAATATTTTATTTAATGTACTTTATGAGCATTATTACTGAAAAATATTAGCGTTCTGCACTTCTCCTGCACATAAACTATAAGTGTGCCAAATTTTATGTTAATGCATCCGCTCGATTTCCGTAAAAATTAGTTCAAAGTTTTGGCATCACGTATTAATAATAATCACGTATCATTTAAGAGGTCGTCAACATAAGTGAAAAATTATGCATTAATAAGCATAAGGAAAAAGACCACGATAAGGACATTAGTATAATTTATGTAGGACCATTTTGAAATCATTTGCTATCTTTGGAAAAACGAATTATTAAACCGCAATGTGGTACCTAATGAAATAATTAGAGTCGGATTTTGTATTTCATAACGCTTAGTCATTATCACCTATTTACACATGACCAATAACATTAACTAATGTCTGACATTACTAATAGCGGTTATCTACTCTATTCATGGCCACGAGACTATCTCAGACTTTTTTTTTATATAATTGGAAGGCAAACAAGCAGATGGATTTCCTGATGGTAATTAATTCCCGCCGCCTA
Source organism: Calephelis virginiensis (assembly GCA_002245475.1). Lineage (NCBI taxonomy): Eukaryota > Metazoa > Arthropoda > Insecta > Lepidoptera > Riodinidae > Calephelis > Calephelis virginiensis. The sequence goes on along the minus strand of NJDC01000791.1, from coordinate 36,480 downwards.
GAGACACCAAAGGTGGTAATGGTGCGTTGCCAACTTGAGGCGGGATGTTAGGCCTCGAGCAAAAGTAAGTTTACCGGCTACTTTATCCTCCGAACCGGAACACGTCATGACGTTATGGCGGCAGGAATAAGTAAGGCAATGGTACCAATCCGGGTGAGTCACTGCGAAACTCTACCACCTAGTCAGATGTCACGGTGTCAGTGACAGTAGGCCTATGCTCGCCTTTTACGAGCTGCCTAACACACAAAAGCAGATGGTCTATTCTGCAAAGGAGCCCGGACCAACATGGGGGGATCAGACGGGGAGACTAAGTTTTTATTACCATTTTATACCATTTATTACTTTTCTTACTATCAGCAGATTTGTCTGTATGTTTGCCTGTCAATCAAACACAAAGCTACTGAAACTTGTATATGTATAAAAGTATTCTGTTAAAGGGAAGTTAACAAGCACGTGCCTCTTCTGGCGGTAACATCATTAGCCTATACTATTACATATTCAAGTCTATACGACCCTGCCATACGCACGATATATGCGATAATAATCACGATAACAGCAAACACTGGCAGTATGGGAAAATGAATAAATGATAGAAATACACGTATATGTTTTAACACCCTACAGTGAGACGAAACATAAAATATCGACTTATTCAATGCCAGCCATTTCCGGCGTCTATGTACATATTATGTTTTAATGACATTTCGTAGTTAGGTCGGGGACGAACGAAAAAAAAAGTTATTTTAAATTTTGTCTCGGGCCATAAAGATGCTACTAATCCTCCAGTAAATTTTACAAAAATCTGTTAATTAGTTTTTGTAAAAAAAAGGAACAGACAAACCGACAAATGTTTTAACGACACTTGTTTTATGTTTTGTGTTTGTCAAAAAATGTTTCAAGTTCATTAATGTTTTATTATTAAATGTTAAGTTGAAATTCGCATCACAATTATTTAATATAAATCTATTTCCCAAGTTTTCTGGTAGCAACTGAATAAAAACTGCACATACTAATGACTTTGTTTCAGTGTTTAAAGAATAGAATTTTGACCTGAAATCTAACCCTTCTAAATCTAAACTAAAAATTAATTGAATTGACTCAAAAAAGGTATATTATTTTACTATAGTGAGTTATCTAGATTCAATATGAAACGCCCGTACTTATGAGTTTTGAGTTTGTACTTATGACTTGGTTTCAGTGTTTAAAGAGTAGAATTTCAACCTAAAATCTAACTCTCCATCAAAAATAATTTAATAGACGCAAATGGAATAATGTATTCTACTATGAGTTGTAACATAAGATTTATTCAGTATGAAAGTGCGCGACGGCTCAATACTGGCTTGGATCTCATCCAACCCTCGGGCGCACTACAATTAAATTGTCCCATTCAGATGCGTACAAAAACCTCCTATTCAAATAACAATGAAATGTTCGTGCTCTATAGCATTTAAGGGTTAATAGAGAATGTTCTTTTGTATGCATCTGTTGTTATTCGTCACAATATAAATATGCAATGTTACGAATTCACAATTAAATCGATTTTCATGAAAATTGGCATGCAGGTGATCAAACACAAGATATATTGAATTGTTTCCAACCTTTTCACTCGAAGAAACTTCATTGTGTATTTATAATACATGAATGAAAACACTTGCACTGTTTCACTTTCTATATTTTAAGGAAATCATGAAATAATATTATTAGCCAACCGGTTTCGTTTGTACAGCATCTTGAGTGCTATGTTAACTTATTGTGAATAGCCAAAAATTGTGTTTCCATTTTTGTTTTTGATGTATGTGACGTTAAAATAAATAAGTACATCTCAAATACTACAACCAGCATTAATAGGTTGGATAAAAAAATAATCATTTCAGTCAACTAAAAATCATAAAACGGTTTACAAAAACGTCTGTCTATCAAGTCTAAACTTCAAAGTTTTCAAAAATTTGAGCCTGTGCATTTGCAGTACTATTTTTAAAGCAGTGATAATAGGTAAGGCAGTGGTACGCAACTAGATAAGTCATTGCAAAAGTTTACTATATATTAGTATTTTAGTATTCTGTGGTAGGAAAGCAGTCGACCTCCTTCTTCAATAAGGACCTATACAGTGATATAAGTAAAAAATAAATAATATCAGCTAGCAATAAGTATCTTATCCACTTGATGTCTTGTACCTAAATTATAAAGTCTCTACATAATGACTTTCGAATAAGTCTGCTCGAAAGTGTCACCTTACTTAGTTAAAGTAAGCTTGAACTTTTATATAAGGATTGACGGCTTTGTATTTCGCTCAGGTTAAATCTTATAAAAACTTCTAAAATAATTATAATTTCTTTAACTTAATTGTTTTTAAGGAAATACATTTAATTATTGAGGACCTGGTACAGCGAATGTTGGTTTGTCAATAATACCAAGATAATCAGTTTCGCTACACATATATTAAAATAGTAACTAGTAACTACTTTAATATATGTGTTAGTTAGCTTATATTGTATTAAAGTTGTTTGCCTATCTTGCCTGATAGTTCACATTGATATATAACATCTTTTGTTGTATTTTTTTTAGTCTTATGTGATGGAAGTCAAACAAGCAGACGGATTTCCTGATGGTAAAAAACTCTCGCCGCCTAAAGACACCAAAGGTGGTAATGGTGCATTGCCAACCTGAGGTCGGGATGTTAGGCCTCGAGCAAAAGTAAGTTTACCGGCTACCTTACCCTCCGAACCGGAACATGTCACCGGCAAGCATTGGACGTTATGGTGGCAGGAATAGTTAAGGCGGTGGTACCAATCCGGGCGAGTCGCTGCGAAACTCTACCACCTAGTAGGATGTCACGATGTTAGTGACGGTAAGCCTATGCTCGCCTTTTACGAGCTACCTATCAGGAAGGTAGATGGTCTATTCTGCAGAGGAGCCCGTACCAACAACTAGGTACACTTATATTAACAATACTTAAGATAAGTTCGTCTTTTCACGGTTTATAAAAACGCAAATTTGATATGAGTGTCGAAAAAATAAGATGGTATGTTAATTTAAGAGCTATAAAGTTGGCACATGTATGGAGGGTAATAAGGCCGTCTACATTGTTGTCTTAACTATGCCAAGCCTCTTGCAGACTACGAGTATATACGAGTTGGCATGATTTAAATATCCTTGGACTAAACTAGACCTAATTTGCGTCCAAACTTTTTTTGACCATAGCATGTTTAATGTGACACAAAACGTTGTAAGATATTTGACTTCGTATTGATTTTAATATTATTTTTAATTGTCGTTGAAAAAGGATCGATTTTAAAATTATTTTTCATTTAAAAGAGCGTTCTTTTACCACCGAGTAGGTAATGATCTGATATTGGGACCTAGCGATTTTGAGGAAAATAACTATCCCTTTTGTAGTCTAGCAATCCAGATGTTGAATTTGACTTCATGAGATCCCGGGTTCAAATCCCAGGTCGGGTAACAAAAAGAAAATACGTTATTTCCAATTTTCTGACAATCAAAAAAGTTGCTAAGGATTGAATATGTGCCCGGTTGGGGAGAGGCTTGCCACAATGTGGGTCTTAGTGTCTTTGGCTAGTCGTGGGTGCCCTGATTGTGCCTCTGCCTAGCTCTTTGGGGGTATGGGCGTGAAAATAGTTACTTTTACTTTACTCAGTTATTGTGTATGTACATGATAAACTTATTGAAATCGAAGTAAGTTATTTGTAGTTTTAATACGCTTAAATTATAATATTGAAAACTATTTGCTAGTTCAACTTATAGTATTATTTATTAATAAGAACAGTCTAACATTTACATCAGCCTTTCCCAAAGTGGGCGATAACGCCCTGGTGGGCGCTGGAAGCCTAGAGGGGGGCGGTATAAATCTTGAAAAAAATGTTTTTTTTTAAACTAGGCGTAACAAATAATAATTGAGGTTATTGACAAGAAAAAAACGAGGGGGGGGGAGCTACAAAACAACTGATTTTAAAAGTGGGCGTTACATGAAATAAGTTTGGGAACCTCTGATTTACAAAAAACCATCTGCTTTCCTGTCAGACAGCTCGTAAGAGGCGAACACAAGCTTACCGTCACAAATACCGTGATATCCTACTAAGTGATAGAGTTTCACAGCGACTCGCCCGGATTGGTACCACCGCCTTACCTATTCCTTCCGCCATAACGTCCAATGCTTGCCGTTGACGTGTTCCAATTCGGAGGATAAGGTAGCCAGTCAATTTACTTTTACTACAGGTCTAACATCCTGGCCTCAGATTGGCAACGCACCATTACCACTTTTGGTGTCTTTAGACGGCGTGAATTTCTTACCATCAGAAAATCCGTCTGCTTGTTTGCCTTCCATTGTCATAAAAAAATGCTGTCTCAGTTAAATGTTCAGAATATGCAAGCATAATGTCGAGTATTAATTTGTTAAGATCATACTTAACCTTACCATACCTAGTGGACCAAAACACGAAGTATCGAGCGAAATCACGGTAATAGGTTATAATCCAAAAATGATAATATGATCAAAGATAGCCGCAACGAGATTGTGCTAATCAATAACTTGGATCGCCTGACCCACTTGAACAAATTCTGACTGGGTTAGTATTAAATTTGGTCGCCATGTCTCATACATAAGTATATATTTCCCTATTCATAGTGTCAGTTTGTTAAGAAAAGGGTGTGTTTATTTCAATGTGCTGATTTGTAACCAATTCTAAGACGGAGGCGGAGACACGCAGCCGAATAATGAATTATCAAATTCGAATGGATATTTTTAGTGTGTCTAACTCTATTGCTTGACCAATAACCAACAACTTTTGATAGTATTTTTTTAAAAGCTAGGTCGTAATACATACAATGTTACATATCCATATATCTCGAAGACATTGAGACACAATGCTATGAAAATCTGTGCATTATTTTAAAAGTAATACTATTCGCCTTTGTTGGACTTGACTTCATGAGCTCCCGTGTTCGGTTCCCGGGTCGGGCAACAAAAAGAAAATGTGGTTTTTCCAATTTTCTCATAAAAAAATATGTGTTGTACGGGATCGGGTGTGTGCCCGGTTTATAGGCTTGCCGCCTATCACATTATAGGACTTAGTGTCTTCGGCTAGTCGTAGTTGCCCTGAGTGTCCCTCTGCCTATCATTCGGGGATATGGGCGTGAAGATCCTTACTTAATACTGTATTTACCGTTTTATACCATTACCGTGGTATAACTTAAAAACCACTCTTATAAACTTGATAAAATTTATATGACTCCACGTTTAAATCATGTTTTGTGAAACGAATTACTAAATCGCGTCGAGGTAGTGAAATTGAGTTGGGTTGAGATTTCTTGCAGTTTTACTGCTCATATGTTATATGGTTTAAAACTACTTACTAATGTTAACTGGCTTTCTGCTAGTCAGTATAGAATAACAGTTATGTTTAACTAGTACACTAATGATCTTAGGAGTCTTAATATGCATATTGAAACACAGACAACTGTTTACGGTTACTTTTATGGGATGAAACGTCTGACAAGAATAAAATAGAAAATCGTAAATTTTACATAGACCATACAAGAGGTACTTGTTAAACGTCTGTATGTACCTCTTGATTCTAGCACCTATTTTATATAAAAGACACAAAAATCTACCAATGGGTCGGAATGCAGTTTAAGAACATTCGGCAAAAGAAACTAAGCGCGCTGGTCGCTTTTTCCTCACTTTAAAATAAAGTAGGTATCAATAGAAGTAAAGCATTCTCTACTAATCAAAGACACTTAAATGTACATAGCTATAATATTATGTATATACACACCAGTGGAGTTCTAATTCAAAGTTTGAATATATTTTTGTGCAGCTGAAATTTTAAAACAGAAACTACGGATATATGTCATACAATTTATATTTGTTTCAAAGCTGCAATCACGAGTGTCTGTTAGTTTAGATAAAAATAATGTTTTTACTATCAGGAAATGTAGTTTATTTTGATAAAATGAATTTTCTAACAGAAAATCTTTTAAAGCTAGGAGTTGTATACATTTAAATAGAAGACTACTAAATTTTAATTGCGATGTCGATGAAATATCGTAATTAAAATATAAATTAATCGTAAAAAATGTTTTGGATATTCCCAAAAAAATTGAGACAGGTTGTAGGGACACATCTGAATTCCAAAATTTCTGATTTGCTAGTACTTTATGCAGCATGTAATTCCCTACCAGTCAACCTAAACACAATAAAATAGCTTAGTTGGATGGGGTGCACAGAAAGAATGATTGAAAATTAAAAAAAAATGTAAACAAAATATTTTGAAATAATAAAATTTATGCTATTTAAACATAGTAATAATATAAATATGTGTAAACACACACACACACACGTATATATATATATGTATATATTTATATATATATATGTATAAATATGTATAAATACACGTATATGTATAAATAATGCAAAATCGTTTCAGAAAATGTTGATTAGCCATGTTTTTCACCGAAAGATCAATGGCTAGGTTTTTCTTTGTGTTTGTAACAGACTGTAATTTTGTTGTTTTTTTTTTCTAATTGAGAGGTAATCGCATTTCATCAACGCAGATCAGTAAGAACCGTACTTATTTTTAAATAAATTACTCTCAAAAGTATAGGTAATGGACCCTTCGCCCAGAATAAATGAATTAATGAATTTTATATAAACTCTACATATTACAAAATCAGGACACGATTTCACGGAAATAGATTCACCTAACATCTACCTTTCCTCTGACTTATTTATAACAGACCTTATTCGTTGACGTGAGGGAAATCTTGGACCTTTTTTACAAAACACTAGCTATTACTTATGGTTTCACCTGCAACTAAAGTTATTAAGCACTAAGGGAACTTGTTAATCTCGTGAACTTTAAGTGAATTTACTAATATTTTTCATAGTAATTATCTCTGTAACCTAACCATAAGTGCATGCAGGTTAACCAAAACTATTAATTTTACAAATTGCCACGTTTAAGTATCACTTTCTCTAAAAAAAAGTATCTTCACGCCTATTAACATGAAGTGGTAGGCAGAAGCACAACTAGTGCACCCACTGCCGAAGACACTGTTTCCCACAAAGTGATAGGTGGCAAGCCTAATGCCAATCGGGTAAATATCCAATCCCGAGCAACATTTTTTATTAGAAAATTAGAAAAACCACATTTTCTTTTTGTTACCCGACCCGCGAATCGAACCCTGGACTTCATGAAGTCAAGTCCAACGCCTGGACCACTAGACCATGTCACCCTCCCACTAGGGAAAGCGGCAGGTAGTAAGAAGTGGGTCTAGAAGTGTAAATAATTAGCCCGATTAATGGTTTAGCGTATAATCATTCTCCGCCACTACACACAGTACAAGATATAGGTATTTTAATGTTCACTGGCCTGAGTTCTTGTAGATCGGCAGCCTCCGTCTTCTAGACGTAAAACAGATTCTGATAGGGTTATAGCATATAATGCACTCAGCTAACAAGTTAGTTAGTTGGACGTCCGGAGTTCAGTATACTCCAACTCAAGCGGTGAACCCCTGGAAGCCAGAAAGGGAATGGATAAACCCTGGTTCATGGAGTGCCTTAATCGCGGTCGTAGATGGCCAGGACACATTCTTTTACATTTTTATTTTTAAGCAAGCACACATCAATTTAATTACAGGCTGTGGCACAGAGAATTCACATAATTTTAATAAAATGGAAACTCACCAAGTATGGGGATCTTTCTTCTTATAAAATAATTGTAATAGCGTTAGAATCATTTAATTAGAGCTCACTGATATTTTTAAATTCCTTTTAGTAACAGGATTTAAGATCGGTGTCGATACAAGCCGTCCGTATGACCTATTTAAATTTCATTAACGGCCGGTTATGTTGCCAGTGCCTGTCCGATATAAAAGCTTAGAATCGATATATGTTGAGTTGCTATTTATAAAAAATATTTATTAAAGTTTATTAATTGTTTACTGTATTATATTTATTTAGGTATTCTAAGCATATACAGTATATATTTATTTTATTTACTAGTTATAATAGTTTCATTTAATATTATTATTTTTTACTTGGGATTATATAACGCTACAACCACACAGGCTTTTTGTATTAGATGATTTTCAAAAGTCGACAGTAAAATTAACAACAAAATTATAAAGTTGTTGATTGAAAAGGTTAATCACGGGTAACCTTCCGATAGCCCAAAATATTTTATTTTTACCGAATTTTTTTCAATTTTAAAATTCAATACAACTTGATCTAAAACCCATAATATACTCCTTTAGGTATCTCTCTTTAATTAACCACTAACAAACGCACTCAGTCGTCAATGAACATTTAATCTATGATTAAGTCACAATGTTGTATAGCAAATATGGGCTTGGCTATTTTATTGACTGAATAAAATATTATTAACGTCTCTGAGTAACGCCGGTAATCTTTATGTGCATACAAGAAAAATGTTAAGCAATACCATACATAGATTTTTGTACTAATAGTGTGATAACAACTTTAAGAATGTTATTCCAGCAAAATCTATGAGTAAAGAGATATTGTAAAAAGGTTGATTCAGTTTTTAGATAGAATGTCAAATAAAATATCAAAATTATTAGGCTACACAAAGTAGTTTTTTTCAATATTCTAGTTCAAAGTGTTTTGAATTAATTTTCATTTATTCAACACACATTCATGTGGTTATTTTTTTTAAAGATTAGTCAGGTAAGTTTTTACTGAGGTAAGACTAGGAACAAGTACATGCTTCTTATGGGACTGAGGTGTTGGGCCTAGTGTGTCTACCTTCCACGTTATCGCTACAGTTTGCTTACAGCGACAGGAACAGAGAAAAAGATGGATCTCTACCACAGCACTCCACCATAAATGTTCCTGTTAGTATGTATTTATCTATTTTACATATGTAATCTTTTAGGGTTGCCAATCAAAAAGGCTGATACCTACTCTATTCTAGACATCAAACTCACATCACAACGGGGGAAAATTTGGTAGTATTAGTAAAATCTTTGTTAATTAAATCATAAGAAGTTACCAAAAGAAATTAGTCTAATCCCTCACGATGAAAATATTAAGATAGACCGTAGACTCACTTAGATCTTGGGAAGTTTTAATGTTCAAGCAGTAAATGTCATAATAATTATAATCCTTATAAAACACGAGCGGAATTAGTCGTCAAGTTTACTTTAACTTTAGGAGACGTCCTGTGAATAATGGAACAATTCAGAGTAAACTTTGCGAGTTAATAATTGATGGAGTTTGCAAAATGGTGAATAAACTGTAGGAAAACAGTAATGAAAAAAACTGATTTATTTTTACGTTGTATCCAGTTTAGACCAACTTCAGCTACTTTAAATTACAGTAAATAAATGTTTCCTACCTATTTATTTTTTATGATATTTGAACCCAAACAAGCAGACGTATTTCCTGATGGTAAGAAATTCACACGGCGAGAGACACCAAAGGTGGTAATGGTGTGTTGCCAAACAGAGGCCGGAATGTTAGGCCTAGAGCAAAAGTAAATTTGATAGCTACTTTATCCTATGAACCGGCACACGTCTACGGTAAGCGCTGACGTTATAGCGGCAGGAATAGCTAAGGCAGTGGAACACAATCCGGGCGGGTCGCTGCGAAACTCTACCATCTAGCAGATGTCACCTTGCTAATGCTCTATGCTCGTCTTTTACGAGCTGCCTGGCAGGAATTTAGACGGTCTAATCTGCAAAGGAGTCCAGATCAACATGGTGGGTAATACATCCTATCAAAACTGTATGATATATTGACACGATGTGATCTACCTGAAGCGAGACACTGAAACTTTTGAGGCTGGACGCAACTTATTTATTATCAAATATTATTAAATTATTATTTGAAATAATATCAAGCACGTTATATTACAGTGTAAAGCATTTAAGGCTTGTTTCAATCCATTTAATAAACGTGTCGTACATGTAAAGATATATCTTCAAGCTAGATATATATTGATAAGCATCGGGAGAGCTAACGGAATGTGTCCAGTACAGAAATCTTTAGCCACGTTTATTAGAAGATCTAAACCCACATCAACCTGCACAGAGCTGAGAATAGAATGAAAGATATTTTATCGTAAATTTATTATATTAGAAACCATACTAATTTTTAAAGAAAGATTTCGATTAGATATTCGAAAAAAATCCGATTTTTTTCCACACAACCTATTATAAACGTGTTTGTAATAAAACAGCCTTATGTTTTGTCTATTATCCAATCAAATGAAAATATTATTTACAACTGGCAACCCAACTTCTGCAAATTTTATATTTCTTTAACTAAGTCAGAATAAAATTTTCTTATTACCTTAAAATTGCAACATTTTATGAAAAATCATTTTTTTTAAAAAAAAAAACATGTTCTGTTCAGGCTGTTTTGGGCTATCCTTTTTTAAAATTATTTTTTTACATATGTTTCACGCTAATATCAGTTCGGTTTAGGTCAACTTTGGTTTGGATATTAGAGCAGATCTTAGCTGCAATAAATGAATAGGACTGCAGCGACACACCAAGCTTTGTGTCCCTTAACTATCAGAGTTAAATAGTTGCCACGTTATGTAGATGAATGTCTGTTTTCATGCAGCGAGATACTGAGAATAATCAACTTGGACGATTCCTGTTAAGTAAATATTCTGCCATTGCAACTTGTCCAGAATAAAGTATTCTCAGCAACATTATTAATAAATTATGTCTTCTGCCTTCGGCTAGACATCGAGCAGCTTCAATCTCCTTGGTAAGCAATATCTGCAGTAGCGTAATGTGTCCAGTACATGTTCAGCCTAGTAATGATAAGATAAATGAATGTGTCCTACCTTCGGCGAGACATCGAGCAGCTTCAATCTTCTTGGTAAGCAATATCTGCCATAGCGTAATGTGTCCAGTACATGTTCAGCCTAGTAATGATAAGATAAATGAATGTGTCCTACCTGTGGTGAGACACCGAGCATCTTCAAGCTGGGTGGTACGTTGGTAAGCAGAGACCGTGGCAACGTGACATGTCCAAAGTTGACAGTGAAGGCCTCACACCATACCGCGAAGTGTCCGATGTCAAAAACTGTCAGTTCCTGTACAAATGATTTATTATTAGTATTTAACCAGCTTAAAATGTGAGGAAATGGAATTTAAAGAAAATAATGGTACTTCTAGAATTGTCACTATTACATTACCTCATGAATTTCAACGGAGGTTTTAGTCCGGTGTCAAACTGAGATTGGGATGTTGGAAATCAAGTCATAAATTTGTCATGCACGAACAAATAGACCAACAGACTTATTCCACGTGTTGTCCCGGGCTTATTTGCAGAATAGACCATCTGCCTTCCTGACGAGCAGCTCGTAAAAGGCGAGCATAGGCTTACCGTCACTAGCACCGTGGCATCTGACTAGATGATAGAGTTTCGCAGCGACTCAACCGGATTGGTACCACCGCCATACCTATTCCTGCCGCCATAACGTCATGACATGTTCCGGTTCGGAGCGTAAGGTAGCCAGTAAACTCACTTTTGCTCGAAGCCTGACATCTCGGCCTCATGTTGGCAACGCACCATTACCACCTTTGGTGTCTCTAGGCGGCGTGAATTTCTTACTATCAGGATATCCGTCTGCTTGTTTGCCTTCCAATGTCTTAAAAACAACAATGTTTTCTAGAACTCATGGTTTTAGGAGTGTTCACAATGACCTATCCAAATTATTTTTCATGTAAAAATACTATACTTTTTTATGTAAGCCTGTACCCGCTTCTCTTTCCACTCTCAAATTGACACCTACAGAGTTAATTTTAACCCCTGAAGGAAAACATCGGGTTTTATAAGTTTGACGTGTCTGTGTGTATTTGTGTATGTGCGTGTTTTGCCAGGGCTCAATTGTTATTTTTTTAATTTTAGGATTATAGCGCTCCCATTTGAATAATTTTAATGAAACATGACTTGGATTTTAAGTAGCATTCAGATATTTGTTATGATGCGTGTTTTTAATACTAATTAATGTAGTGATACTTACACCAGGTAGAGTTAGTACAATAGTCTTCTTGTCGTATTTCCTGAGGGGCGTCTCCTTCCCGTTCTCGTCCGGAATACGAATGCCCTGAGGAGATGGCTTCTCTCCACGACCCACCCAGAATTTGGCATCTACCAACACATGTAAGATTGATAATTTTTATTTTTAATATAAGTCATTAACAAAAAGACCCCTAGGGGAATAGGTCAGCGCAGCAACTTGCCCGGGTAGGGATCTATCGCTTTTGTCTATCTCTGTCGCCGTATTGGCTCTGTCATATGTCCGAAGGGTAGGGTAGACTAGCGTAATTGGCCTTACATCTCGGAGACAGGTTGGCGATGCACTTTTAACATCTATAGGAGAGCCGTGTGATTGCTCGTTGACCTTTCACATAAAAAAATAGCAAAAACTTACGCCATTCGTAAGGAAACTAGGCAAACAATATATGGTCCAAACTCTATTGCATGATAGACCATCTGCCACAGTGACATCTGACTAGATGGTAACGTTTCGCAGCGACTCGCCCGGATTGGTATGACCGCCTAACTGTTCTTACCGCCATAACGTCAGTGCCCGACGTTGACATGTTCCGGTTCGGCGGATAAGGTATCAGGTTGGCAACGCACCATACAACATTTGGTAGTCTCTAGGTGAAGTGAATTTCTTATCATCAGGAAATCTTGTTTACCTGTAGTAATTACTATAAAAGTAATAAATACCGTATCCAATTGCTAGTTGTATAATTTATAAATTTGTAAGATCTAGCAAGCCTTTCATTGAATGTAGAAAGAATCTGTCTCACATTCTGAAGCTCTCTATTCAATTGCCGCCATTCAAAAGTGTCAATAGTTCCCAGCTCGGTGCTGCCTTCCGAGCTGTCATTTTTCAAAAGAGCAACGTCATGTTACAGATAAGATCCTTAGCGGTTTTTTAAAACACCTATCAGCTAAGTTTTAAAAGGATGTTCAGGCTACATTTATAAAACTTTTCAGTAATATAAGAGACATTTTTGGAGTATTGGTAGGTCGATAGATTGTAATAAATACTTCTCAATAGCAAATATCACCTTTGTGTGTTATTAGACCGGTGTTGCATATCGTGAGGTACCTGGTTCAATTCCCTGCACGAGCAACAAATAGGAAATATGTTATTTACATTTCTAATAACAAACAACGTTGTCCGCGGCTATATTAGTATCCGTTTGGGCTTATTATTTGACTTAATGTCTTCCGATAGTCGTGGGTCCTCTGGTTATACCTCTTCCTATCTCTTCAGGTATACGAGGGTGAAGATACTTTAACTTCCCGATTTTTCTAGTAATGACCCGGATACCTATTAAGAATATATAATCTGCTTTAAAAAAGTAATACAAAAATTGCCCAAAGTGGTGTTAGTGTTATTTTCAACAAAACTTTAGAATCTACTAATACTTTTGATTGTTTAGAATCTATATCATATATGATGCATGATCATGGAAACATTTTTGACTACTAGAACAAATTCAGACTATTTCAAAAAATATTTTAAAGTGCCAACGATAAAAAAATGTAAAATACGTTTTGAAAACGCGGAGAATAAAATATTGGCACCTTGTTTTAATGACGACTTACGGAATTAAATGAAAAACCAGTTTTTTACATAAAAAGTATCTTTACGCCCGTATCCCCGAAATGTGTAGGCAGAGCTACAACCAGGACACCCACGACTAGTCGAAAACACTAAGTCCTACGATGTAATTAAGGTAGCAAATTTATGCCAACCGGAGACATCATCAAATCCTGCTAACATTATTTTATTATTATGTAATAAATAAACACATTTTCTCTTTGTTACTAAAGTCATGTTTGTCAGGATCGTGAGGCCTGGCACTCGATACATTCTGCCTACCCCGTAAGGGACTTGGTGTGAAGATATGTATGTATGTATGTATTAAAGTCAAGACCAACTGCTAGCCGCTAGACCACAGGGACGATTCAGAGGTAATTTTAGAATACTCTTATACTCTTTAGAATACTCTTTAGAGGTAATATTAGAATAATCTTAGAATACTTTAGAATATGAAATTTCATCCTGATGAACAGAGGATGGAACATTTACTTGATGGAACATAACAATGCCGTAACAAGGATGCTGAACAAAACTGCTGTGTTCACGTTGGCCTATCAAATTCCTTTTTACTTTTAGTATTACAACCACAGGCGTTTATGGTACAAATGTTGCAGGGTCACACTACCAGCGTCTTATAGGAGTCATGTGGTCAATATTATTGTAATAGTTCTTAATATTAAATTAGTTTTGGTGTCTGCGAGTCTACGCTACTGAGATATTATAAATAAATGTTTTTTGCAATTCTATGATGCATTTATGTAAAAGTCGTTTTTTGTGAAATATAAACATATGTTTAGTTTATTGGAAATGTGCAGAATATTTTGTTTATGGTACTAAAAACAGAGGTTATCGTCCCGTTTTATAAATTTATCTAAAATACTGATTCGATTTTTGACTTTAAGATACTTAGTCAGGTTTTTGCTCTAATTTCTATTTCTGTTTTGCATTCTAACCTTAATGATGTCCAGCACATGAATATATTGCTGAACTTAAAAAAATCCTTTTCAGCAATCATGAAAGAGTTCTATGCTCAAGCCTCAAACTGATAAAAAATTTGCCATACGATTCTTAATATAGTTTATTTTATGCACTTGTATAGACTTAACAATGTAGCAAACCAACTCATTTTTATGATATAGTGAATAGTTATACACTGTGTTCATGGCGATAGGCTTGCCACTTATCACATTGTGGGACTTAGTGTCTTCGGCTAGTCATGGGTACCCCGGTTGTGCCTCTACGTATATCTTCGGGAATATAGGCGTGAAGATTCTTGCTGTGTTCATAAGATATTATATAACTCGCAAATTTTCTTCTTTTATAACAACCGTGTGAACATATTCCTTTCATACTGAAGTGTCTATTAAATGAGTAAAACTTAAATTATCATCAACTCTAAGGCTCGTATGACTATAATATTCGTTCCAATTTCTGTGGACGCTGTTATATGACCAATAATTTATCGCTGTTAGTGTAGCCCTACAATATTTTTGCCTCATGTAACCGCTGTCACCGAGACTCTACAATATATTGTAATAAAATCCGCTGTCACTTCGACTCTACAGATAACAAAACAGACAAATTTTATTTGGAACGTGCGAACGCGTCACAAGTGTGCCGTGGCAGATGCACTCTGTTTGATTACTGCTGAAACATTATCGACAATTGTTTTCTGTTGTCCAACTTATATTGCCGACGAAACTTCCCTCTTTCGGGGTAATTTGTTCTTCGTGAAATGTTCCACATTTATTTCGCACTAACAACCCTTAAGAATTATTTCGCGCCATTTTGAACAGGCCGTTAAATATTTTGTTCATTTATTTAAAGCTGACTTGACTTTTTACGTAACAGTGCTACGTAAAAGAGGGTAATGTTCGTAATACTTTGTGTCAATTAAATGAAACACAGTAAGTTAAATGATATATTGTAATTTTGAAAGTGTCACTTTCATAAGATGAAATTCAAAATCGTGTCCAGCAGACGCCATGATGTAAAAAATTTCAGTCGAGAAACTATACCTTGTGGCGTGCCGCTGGATTTAATACTTTAAACAATTTTTAGGTTTTCCATTAAAATATCGTTTTAGGATTAATATTTATTTAAAGGTTGTTTTATCTTCAAGATAAGACTGAATTTATGATAATAATTTTTCATAGACTAAATTTTTTAGTTATGATACTAAAATGAAATAAACCCTACTAACGTATTTTTTATTTTAGCACTTGCCCTGTGTTAGGGATAAATTTCTATAAATTTTTAGAGCATTCGTCGGCTTGAGACGAAAGGTTACAGGTTCAAATACTGTCTGGGCGAAATTTTTTCTTTCTTTAAAATTTATAAAAACCCTACTAAATTTTCCGGTTTGTGATTTTGGTATTTACTCTCACTGTTTTACTGTACGTGTGGTCACACGTGTTCGCTTAAGTGACACATTACATAGGTTGAAGAAAATACTTTAAGATCACTATCTTCACTTGATCTTTTTATATAAGTAGAACAGTCATTGGTGTATTTATATATATAGGTACATAACAAAATTTATATTACCTATATACAATAATTTATAATACGTTTAAATGTGTGTTCGTGTATATATGTGCACTTAATTATGTACAATAAAGGAGTCATTGTTATTATACTGACCTGGTGCTTCACCATCGTAAGAGAAGTTGGGTATCAACAGAGTCTGAGCATCCACCACTACGATAGGATCCGAGGACACGCCGTGCACTCCTCGTAACGCCGCCACCTTTGCTGGCTTCGGGTACTCCAAGTTGCGTGGAATATCCACTGATCCAAAGTTTACCTAAACAAAACATTTATTCAATAAATTTCAAAAACTAGGATTTTAATAACAGACTTTATGAGTATAGTGAAAATATGTGAATGTCTGTCTGTGCATGTCTATTGAACAGAAAGACCGATTTTGATGTGATTTTTTCCTTTAAAAGCTAATGCGATCGAGAATGTAAGAACATTTCTTCATAACATATAGGTTTCGTCGAAATTTCATTATTTTTTTTTAAATTTATGGTCATATGTAAAATACCAATCAATTAAACCAAGAAATACAAGAGTACTTTGGGTCATCTATCACACGGTGGCACTTAGTGACTTCGGCTCGTCGTAAGTACCAAGGTTGTACCTCTACCTACTTCTTAGGGGATACGGGCATAAAAATACTTTTCCTTGTCCATCAGACTAACATCTACCTTTATCGGGAATCGAATACACTTACAAAAGAGGCGGGTAACAATCAGAAAATAATGCCCGCACAATAATAAACGATAATGTATCTTTGAACAACAAAGGTTTGTGGACTCATTTTCGTTAGAAAATTTTCCAGAGCGGGCGACATGTTGTTTTGGGGGTAGGCCCCGGGGCTACCGACAGCAAACATCACGGCTCAACACTTCACAAGTGGTCCAATTCACGTTGCTACACTACAATTGAATCGATGCTGTTTTAACATTGAAGTTTATTTCTAAACTTTAAATATCTAGCATGTTTTCGATCTCAAAATTAATAGCTTACGGACGAACTCAAAGACGTCAGTTGTCTTTTAATCAGTCATTATGTCGACATCTTCAATACAAAATTAAGATAGACTAGCTGTTGCCCGCAGCATTGCCAGCCTGGTCAATCGAAATTCTCAGTAGCTTAAATGAGTAGAGCATTCATGGGTTTGAGAAGTAAGAATACAGGTTCAAATCATGCTGAGTCGATTTTTTTTTCTTTTACTTTTAAAAAAGTAAGTTAGTAAGTTTCACGCCCATATCCCCGAAAGAGTAAACAAGGGCAAAAACAGGGCACCCACGACTACCTGAAGACACTAAGTCTCACAATGTCATAGGTGGCAAACCTATGGCCAACCGGGCACATATCCGATCCCGGGCAACGTTAATTTTCATTAGAAAATTTAAAATACATTTTCGAACATTTTATCAAGAAGTCAAGTCCGAGGCCGGACCGGCTAGACAAGCGGCTTTTTTAAAATTTGTAAAAATATAAGCTACTAGCTGTTACCCGCGGCTTCGCCCGCGATAAATTGAGAAGTAAGCTATCCTATTTCTCAAGTTGGATCGAACTGCACATGGTGTGCGAATTTTATTATAATCGGTTAAGTGGTTTAGGAGTCCATTGAGGACAAACATTGTGACACGAGATATATATATATTAGATTAAAACTTAGTGAAACAAAAAGTCATATTCGAAGTATCATTTGTTTAAAAGATAGAGCAAGCATGATTGCATCAAACTGGTTCAAAACTAATTATCACACAAGCAGACTGTAATACTTCAAGAATAGAACCCCATTTGTTTTATAGTTCTGTGTTGGATGTATCTATAGCTAGTGTACATACCGAGTAGTCGTCACACCAGACGGAAAACCAGTTGAAGTCTTTAAGGGTCTTTCCATCAGGAAGGGACAGGGTAACGCTCTCCCCGCGGTACCGCCTCAATGGAGATGTACCGCCGCGGTCGTCCCGCAACCGCAACGCACCCGTTGCACTCGGAGTTTTGGATGTGCCCACGTAGAAGTACGCCGCTGCAAATAATTACTTATTTTAGAATGTTTTCACATTTTACGTAAAACCCTAGGAAAGATGTAAGTGATCTTTCAATATTTTTTGTGGCACAAGATGCTTTGTAGCTTCAATTTCTTCAGGTTGACAAAGCCCTATTATAATATTGAATGTCTATAAGCAACATTTTTCTCTTACAGGACAGTCACCTACTTATTTGTTTCTATTATCATGAAAAATCAAGTATATCTCCAAGTGCTATCACCGATAAATGTCGGTTATTATATTCTTATAGATTTATTTATATACAAAACTAACTGATGCCCGCAACTTCGTACGCACGTTGAAGTAATTTTCGTTGTTTGTGATTAGTATTATAGTATACTAGCTGCTACCTGTGGCTTCGCCCGCGTTTTCACAGAAACCCGGTGTGCGATCGGGATTAAAAATAGCCTATATGTTAATCCAGGTCACAATGTATCTGTCTTCCAAATTTCAGACAAATCCGTTCAGCCATTCGAGCGTGAAAGAGTAACAAACATCCATACATCCATACTTACAAACTTTCGCATTTATAATATTAATAGGATAAGAGTATATATTATAGTACTAGCTAAAGCCTGCGGCTTCGCCCGCGTTTTCACAGGAACCCATTGTGTGAATGAGATAAAAAGTAGCCTATATGTTAGTCCAAGTCACGATCTATTCGTGTTCCAAATTTCAGACAAATCCGTTCAGCCATTCGGTCGTGAAAGAGTAACAAACATCCATACATCCATACATACAAACTTTCGCATTTATAATATTAATAGGATAGTATAGTATTTTCCGGAGTGAAAAGTATCCTAAATGTTGACCCAGACTACAAGCTACTGCTACACAAATCAGTTCAGTAGATTTTGCGTGTACCTACTGTCAACAGACAAACCAACAAACATTTTAGTAACCCTCGTTTTCGGTTCTGTGTCTTTTAACAACACAACAATTATTGCTTTAAAAAGATTACAGTGTAAGCTTATATTTGTTGCCTAATGTTTTATTATGCCTGTTCTAAGTACTTGAGTAGATTTCAGTATTACTAATAAAAATATTACTAAAATTAAAAGCAAAAAACTAGATACATTACTTTTAGGTCCCAAAACTAAAATGAGGACTAAAATTTTGCATACAAAGTTGAAATAAAATATAATAACACTGAATATAACACTACGACACTTTTTAAGCACTTTCACTAACGACTCCCTCGAGTGTTGTTTGCATATTATTAACGTTTAGATTCCATTATACAACATATATTACAAAATGTTCAAAGAGCTGAAGTATTTTTCAAGAGTTTTAAAAAATACATGCGTGTATTAAATAAAACGTATTGAATAAAAGTACAAGAGTTTACCTAAAAAAATTCGTATACAATGGAATTCCATCAAGTGCCGACGATGAAAACTATAGACTGGTACATATTTCTTAGGTAATAATGTTATATATAATTTGAAGCGTTTTTGCTGATTTGTTTGTCCCTCTTTCTTGTCGCAACAGAGCAATTTCGCAAAAGAGACACTGGAAAGTGACATAGGCTATTTTTTATCCTGAATGGAAGCGAGTTTTCGTTAGAGAACTAAAAATTTAAAAGGCGGGCGTAGCCGTAGTCAAAACCCAAAACAGTATAATTTTTTATTCCTTTATGTGCTGCCAATAAGACTGTAATACAAAAATAGACGCATATAATCAGTACAAACTAGATTTGGATCAACGACTAGCAGTGATTTAAATTTAACTGACATTGAAACATTTCCTTTAATAAAACGAGAAGCATTAAAAGAAAGTTGTAAAATAAAATTGATTTGAAATGTCATTAGTTTGAAGTATGTAATGTTAATTTAAATATCGTAAATTAGATTTCATCTACACATTAATCACGAGCGTGAAATCCGTCAGACAATTATCCGGCGTCTAAACCTAGTTAATTAAAACCTAATAACGTGTTTAACGATCCATCATCCGCTCAAAACGCGGCTTAATTCCGAAAAACATTTGAAATGCAAATGGCGACGGCATACAGCTGTTTGCCGCCTAAATGTAAACGAAATGAACGCGACATATGCTGAATTTCGGGGGACGCTGCTTAACAACAGAGCCTGTTTTTAAGCGATTATAAAAAGAATTGGAGGTATGGGTGTCAAATGATTTCCTATACGTTTCTGCAGAACTTTGCCTACTCTATTCCTTTATAATATTCTGGACAACCCGTCATCCCTCATAGCTGCGGGAAAGTTTTAGTTTTTTGCACTCTACAGATTCCTCTTGTCGTTCCAACCGTAGCTCAGCACTTTGGTTTCCCACTTCGTATTGCCATTGTTATTCCATATCTTTTACTTTTCAATCAGGCAAATTATGGAATTTCCTTCCTGTTGAGGTTCGTGATAGCCCTTCTTTACCTACTACTAAGAAAAGATTGACGGAAAATTATATTTCATGGAGACAATAGCAAACTCGTATATTCTACAAAGATATTTTTAATAACATAACCGTGTCATTTTTATGTTTTACATACTTAATTTTTATATTTATATTTTATTGGTTCTAGTTCGTTTTTGTACACGTTGCCTTCTGTTTTATTTTCACAGCTTAATTTTTTTGGGTTGGCTTTTTCTATAGTTAGAAATAAGCTCATCTTTTTGTGCGGTTTTACTTCTTCCGTATTTTGCTTCTTGTATTAAATAAATACTTTTTGAAGTGCGACCGTAAACCGTTATATTTTTATTTTAACAGAAAATAACTCCACTCTTACTTGAAAGTTTTAGATAAAACTTTATTTTATTAAAATCTATAAGATAAAATATAACCAATATTAAAAAAAAAATTATTAAAATTAGTCCAGCGATGTAGTCACAAATTGATCTAGTTGCATTTATTTGAATGTGAATGTTAATTAATAGCAAATCTTTAATTAATTTTAAAATCAATCACTTTAGTTATATCTCTTTCTTTAAGTTTTGGCCTTCACGTTAGTATTTAGCCATTAGTCAAGTAGAAATTTGCATCAAATTTTATATCAATTTCAATTAATTTTAATTAGTCATCAGTCGTAAAGCGTCAATAAGTCATGTCAGGCTCTTGGGTAAAGCGGTGGCCTTTTTACACAAGCTCATGTAACGAGATTTGGCGGCAACGAGAAAATATATTTCATTTGTGCACTTTTACTGAACAAAATTGTACAAAATGCCACCAAAATTGACTAATTTCACTCAATATTAACACGAAATTCAATAATTATGAAAAAACTTCGACCATCTTTTCTCTCGATGGCGCCAAAACTCCCTTAGTTATATCTCAATTATAATTAAAATCATGTTTTTGTTCTTAATTTATTTAATTTCTGACCGTCAATCGAACGGCCAGCGTAGCTACCGACGAACCGCGAACCCAAAGAGGGCAGACATTTGAATGATGAAAATTTAAAAGTTGTATTTCCGGGTCTGAGAGTTATATCATATTATTCCAGTGCTACGAACTAGCAGCGCCTTGGGCGAATTTTTCACGATACTTTCTTAATGCAGTTAAAGTTCACAACAAAGTAAAGAAAACGATTTAATAAAAAAAAGAATATCTTCACACCTATATCCCCGAACAGCTAGGCAGAGGCACAACAAGGGCACCCACGACTAGCCAAAGATACTAAGTCCCACAATGTGATAGGTGGCAAGCCTATCGCCAACCGGGCACATATCCTACCCCGAGCAACATTTTTTTATTAGAATTGGGAAAACCCAATTTTCTTTTTGTTGCCCGACCCGGGATCGAACCCGGGACCTCATGCAGTCAAGTCCAACAACTGAACCACTAGACCACAGAGGCGATTATTTAATATGTTTTATTTAGATTTAATAAAATAGTATGAAAATTGTTAAAAACAATATTTTCCGCCTTTTTAGAATAACTGTTAATCCACTTTATCTAAAGAATTTTACAAGTAGGCTTCGTTCAATCACCGTTCCCTACCATAACTCCGCTACTGTTACTGTGAATAAAAATAGTTCCAGTTTATTTTAATTACTTGTAGAGTCAGTAGATTCGAACCCTGATTGAACAAACAAACGTACGTCTCATCATTGAAACATCTCCATTAACTTTACAAATTTATTTGATATCAAGTAGCCTTCATAGCTCGAGATCCTGCAACTGCCAGACATACAAAAGCTGAAAACTTCTAACATGCTTTCAATTCACAAACTGTGTTACGTTTGACTGCACTGTTATGTTTTTTGACATTTGTGTACCTAATGAACATAGTCTGGATTTCTGAGTCTAGCTGTTTATTAAGTTTATACTATTACGTACTTTCCACATAACAATTATTGTACTTTTCTAATAGAATAATACAATACACTTGTTGCACTTTGCTACAATAGAAATTGTAGCAAAGTGCAAATGCTATTTGGAAAATATATAAACAATGCAGTTCCATCAATGCCGACGATGAAAACTATAAATTATATAAAATTAATTATAATTATATTTATCTTCATTTTTATGTGTTAGCTTCAATGCTTACATCCTTAACATAAGCGCATAAATCTCTGGGATAAGATCAATCGTGTAACTTGTCCAGACATGTCGTAACATATAAAATTCTTATGAAAGTGTGTTTTTCACCTACCTCATCTTAAACGACTGGATTGATATGATTAAAACAATGATACTAACTGAATGCCCGAGTCTTCGTCTGTGTAGTGTTTATTTTTATACAAACTTTAAGCCCTATTTGCAAAAAAATGTAAGTTATGATTTAATTCGGGTTTTGAACTACATGCATACCTAATTTCATTAAAATCGGTCCAACGGTTTATGCGGAAAGCGTGACAGACAGACTGTTACATTTATAATTACATGTATTATATGGATTTCAATGGGATCCTAGATGGTTAAGAAAACAAATAGGACCAAGTAGGAAGTGCTGCTATCGGTATATAGCTAGTGCGTAACATTACGAAGCTTCTCGGAATATAATATGTATAGCTTGAATACTTACTCGCTTTGGTTTTATGTAATATTGCACACTGCTCTCCAGATGTTAAGAGATAACCATACTATACCTGATGGTAAGACATACCATAGAAGTTGTAGGAGCGCCGCTGTTTTATGGCGGTGGTATCAGGCCATTGTGCATTTACTTTAGTAATCGAACTTGTAGCTATGATGTTTGTAAAAATAACATTTATTTCGAGAAAATTTGAATACTCGAAAAACATAAGAGAAGCTTCAAGCAACTAGTAAAATACTTCGATTTGTTTCAAACGAAACGTTTCAAACATTTAATTATGAAGCTATTCATCAGAATAATCTCTTTAAATGAAATTATCTGAAAAATTCCTTTCAGATTGGAATTTCAATTTGAAATAGCTTCACAATAACGGCGTTGGTTACAAAAAAAGTAATTCTGTCGGTGTTTATCCATACCATTCACTTGGATTCTGACCACTGATTAAATATTTTCAACCGACTTTAAAAAGGAGGTTCCGGATTCGATTCGTATATACTCTGTATGTTTGTAAGTCTGTATGTGTGCGATCATCTTAAAAAAATACTGATTCGATATAAATGGAGTTTTATGTACTGGATTTGAAATTTAATTACCTAACTAGCTATTAATGTCAGCTTCGATCCCGTGATGACGTTAATATTTTACAGTATTTAGTATATTCAAAAACAAACAAGCACATACATTTATTTCCTGTTTATAAGAAAAAAATTACTTTAACGAGGATAATTGTGCGTTGCCAATCTTAAGTTCAAGTCAAGTACTTTACCTATACCTATAAACCAAAATGCTTTTAGGAAACAGGACGGGTGTAATAATACTGTAAGACAGCAAATACCTATCTCTCTTCAAAGATCATGTTTAGAAAATTTATACAACATTCATTTATTCATATTTATTAGTTTTTCATTATTCATATTTTTTTGTATAACTTTTAAAGTTTCACATTTTTAAATGAAGAAATACTTGTACTATTTTACATATCACTTACAATTTACTATTTTACAATTAAGCTACTGTTTTCGTTTATAACAGCATCATCAGGGCTAAAACTTAAAAATAGTTTAAAGTTTATCTAAAAGCATGTTGTAGGCAAAACCGCTAGGCTATTTGTGAAATAGTAAATTATAAGTGAAACGTAAAACAGTACAAGTGTTTCTTTATTTAAAAATATGAATATTTGGAAGCTATACCAAGCGCTGATGGTGGAAACACCAGATTCCTTACCCTTCAAAATTAAAACACGGTAATGACGGGGACTGAAGTTACAGATGTGGGGGGATAGTTACGGTGCAGTTGTCAGTATACTTACAATATTGGATAAAAACCGAGCTGATAAGTTTATAAATAGTACCTAGTTCAAACCAGGGGTTCAAAGTTGCAACCTCAGGTTGAAAATTAACAATTAGCTGCTTTGCTTTTTTTAATACTATGTCAAAATTTATCCACGGAAGTTATTCCTTTTATGTAAATAATTTAATATTTACTAGCCGAACCGGCGCACTTCGCATCGTTTGACATACTAACAACTTCAATCAATTTGTGTGTATTGTTCTTATTTTCCTCGCAATTTTCCCGGTTTTTCTTATTATAAGAATCTTCTGATGATAACTAACATAGCAAAGAAAAATTGCGAAACTGGTCCATCCTTTTATCCGTGATGCAATATCAATTACCTAGGGAAATAAGGATTATAGATTTAATTTGTGTAATTATCCAATCCTTGGCAATATAAACTTTGCAAAATACATACATACATATCTTCACGCCAAGTCCCTTACGAGGTAGGCAGTGAAACTAGACTTAAAACAAACAGATAGATAAAATAACTGGATTAAGTGAAGTTAGAAATTACCGTGAGGCTTGATTGCTCTACTAGTTTAATAATTTAAAATGTCATGTTTCAAAGATTTTCAGA
>NJDC01000791.1:358-10990 GCA_002245475.1 Calephelis virginiensis | reverse complement strand
AGGTTTGTGATAATTGCCAAGGCTAATTGGAATGAAGCATCGGATGGCCGTACGAATGTTGCATTTCCTCTGCTACAGCATTTTCAACTTTGTGACAGTGGTAGTAAGTTGAAATTGGTTTGCGAAATAGCAAAGCCAGGTAAATATTTTTATGGAGCAATTGAACGCAAATTAAATTTAACGTAATTTGCAGAAAGTTCCAATTTCTTTGATTTAACATTTTTAACTACTTAGTAAAATAAATATAGTAATAATAAATAAAGTAACAAGGTAGACATAGGCTGGGTATACGAATAGGTAGGCAGACGTACAATCAGGGCAACCACGAAGACACTAAGTCTCACAATGTGATAGGTAGCAAACCAATCTCTAACCGGGCAAATTTCCAATCCCGGGCAACATTTTATAACAAACTTTTTTCCTGATTCGGTATTCGAACCCATCCTGGGTCCAGGAAGTCCCAGAAAGTTATGTCTAATACCGAAAAAAATAATACTTATAGAATTACCTAAAGCATACTGAATCTAGACATTATTAACTATTTGGCAGGATTACGTATTTCAATATATGAATTCAAATTAAAAAAGGAGTATATTTCATAAATAAATAATAAAAATAATAAATGATAAGATAAAAAAATTGAGTCGTTTTTACGCCTTGAAACTGCTAAAACGACACCATAGATGTTATAAGTGCGTAAACGACAGAATGTCCGAAACGAAATATGACAATAAAAAAATAACGGCTGGGTTAGGTAAAGCAGTGGATTCATAACTGAAGTGTATATGTACTCCTGTAAATGCACAGCACTGTACCTACCACTAGTGGGTTTATTGGACCCATTCTATGCTCTATCTATCTATCTATCTATCTATCTATCTATCTATCTATCTATCTATCTATGCTCGTCTCTTAGTCACTATGTCACTACTAAATAAGCTATACTTTTAAGAGAAAACTACATATTCTTAAAGTTTACTACAATTTGTATTTAAAGTTTTCATGCTAAAACTTCAATAACTATTGTATAGTTTATTAGCGAGGGCAGAGGCGGGCGGCGCGGTTAAATACATTCTTGCTGAAGTTTACCTACATATGAAATCTTTTAAGAACTACATCTGCGTGTTACAAATATGTTACTTCCTATATCATAATGTTTTTTTTAAAAAAAATTCTCACACTCCTTAAAATAATCACCTCTATTTAGTAGTCCGGTGTAGGACTTGAATCCTTGGTCTCGGATTCGATATTCGATCAATTTCTAATAAAAACGACGTTGCTCGGGATTGGATAAGAGCTCGGTTGGCGACAGACTTGCCACCTATGACAATCTGGGACTTAATGTCTTCGGCTAATCGTGGGTGCCCAGATTGTATCTCTGCCTACCATTTCGAGGACAAGGACGCACGTGTAAATACTTTTATTTGAAATTGTATTTTCTTAGTATTAAGTTGCTGTTATGAATAACAAGTAACCCTTACAAAAAACACCACCTATCAGAAACAGTATTATAAAAACTGTGCAGATGAAGAACCCCGTAAACTAGTTTACTTAATATACTAGAGCGAGTTATTACTAACATTGCGGTACCGACGCTCTTTTCCTTTTAAAACTTTTCAAGTATTGACGGGTTTTAAGTACAGTCTCACACTTTAGTTGTTTCGAATAAAAATAGCAAGTTTATTGGTCCCGGGTTCCTTTAAAGAATATACTAAGTATTCTTCCGTAAATACTTTCTTTATATTTATTGAATACTAACTGTTGCCCGCGCAGTTAATTGTCCCACAGGAAAATTTTTCGGGATAGAATCTATCGTATGTGTTAATCCTAGTTAAACTTTATTTACATACATAGATACATACATATACATACATATCTTCACGCCAAGTCCCTTACGAGGTAGGCAGAGAGTATCGAGTGCCAGACCTCACGATCTTGACAAACCTGTCTTGCTTCCTTCACATTGCTTCCCTTTTCATACAAACATGCCAGTTTCAGAGACTCTTGACACCACCCTCGGATAATATCCGATTGATCTGATCGTGAAATGTCATCCTTGGTCTCCCCGGGTACCTACATCTATTCACATTCGCATTGTATATCTGCTTTTTCAATTTTTCATCTGTCATTCTTTCCACATGAACGAACCAGCGGAGCATGCCCACAAACAAACAAACATACAAACTTTCGAATTTACATGTTAGTAGGATAGGATAAGATAACAAGCGAACAAGCACTAGGCTCTTCTACTGGTAAGAGACAACCGTGGCCTATTGGCAACATAGATGTATAAGTGCGTTGCTGGCTATGTCTGAGCTTTTAGGCCAATTGTGCTAGTGTTCTCCCGAGTTGGTATGGGTCTCCTGTGTAAAGAAAACCATCTACCTTCCAGGCATCTACTAAGAGGTGAGAAAAGGTCACATGTATCTTTACCAACAAGACCACTGGTGTAAGACTGCCTTGCTGCAACTTGTCCAGGTTGGAAGCCACCGACTTATCTATTATAATTATTATACAGAGCTAGTTTCAAAAGACCGGCCAAATTTTGAAATACGGGAGTTAAGGCTAAAATGATAGTGCATTTTAAATATTAATTTCTTAATTGTAATATTTACTTCTATGAACGTTCATTTAAAATAGTCCGCGTTAATACTTCACTTGTTATCAAGCTACTTCGCACCTAGTATCTACAAGTCATGACGTCACCAACCTGTACATGCCATTGCGGTCGGCGTTTACATAAAACCATGCATTTTGTATTTGGCGTCGGAAAACATTTGAATTTGTAATGTTTTTTAAGTTTTCATTACTTCGGAAATGGAAAGCGATGTCGACTCCCAACCCTCTCTCAAAATTTGGCTGGTCTTTTAAATGTTAACCTGTATATATAATGACCATGTCATGTTTCTATCTAACTGGTACTGTTGTTGAAAATCATTTCGTAACAAAAAATAAATTGTTGTAACAAGCTTTTATTTGTTTTGGCTATTCCTAGGAGTAGACTTGAGAAGTACTTTTAAAAATGTATCAAATAAACTCAAACGCGACAGAACGATGTTTGGGTTTTTCCTATGACAACCTTCCTCCTCCATCATCATATCTTAGAAGCGCCACAGAAAACCATTTATATGTTATTTTAAATGTAAAATGCTAAACACATAGGTTCATATTAATGTTTGTATAATATGAAAAAAAGAAATATGAAATTATTCTGTAAGACTTTAACATTTGTAACAATGTGTAAAAAGGAAGATAAATTTGAATTCCCATTAAACAAAACCTCTTTTTATGTGCCTCAGTGGTCTAGCGGTCCGGGTGTTGGACTTGACTACATGAGGTCCCGGGTTCGAATCCCGGGTCGGCCAACAAAAAGAAAATTGGATTTTTCTAATTTTCTAATAAAAAAAAAATGTTGGTCGGGATTGGAAATGTGCCCGGTTGGCGATAGGCTTGCCACCTATCACATGTGGGACTTAGTGTCTTCGGCTAGTCGTGGGTGCCTTGGTTGTACCTCTGCCTACCCCTTCGGGGATATGGGCGTGAAGATACTTTACTTTCTCTTTTTATGTTATTAATAAGTATGGAAACGTATATGTTATCATAGTGAAGTGGTCACACTGGAATGTACCTACCTTTACAAGGTTTTTAATAATCTGTTTCATTTTATCATTTAATTGTCATTTAACTTAAGTGTGTATACCAAAAACCAGCTCAATCAGTTGAGGATAGCTGATTTAAAACTGAGTTGCTAATTTCCAACTGGACAAACATACTTATTTCGAAAGTTAAAGAAAAGCTTATAAAAAAATATTGTTAACTACTTTTCGACACAAGTGTATTTCACAGTGATATGACACTCGCTCGACATTCACTACTGCGGTTCATTTCAAATCAAGTGTCAGGGATGAGGGAAATACTCCTATTTAAATGCTTTTACGTTTTACATGTTTCAAAGAATATATGGTGATAAAGTTTTGTAATAACTAAAGTAAAAGTAGGTATCTTCAGGTGTAGGTAGAGGCACAACCGGGGCACCCACGACTAGCCGAAGACACTAAGCCCCACAATGTGTTAGTTGCCAACCGAGCTCATTTACAAACCAAATATATTTTCATAAGAATATTGAAAATAAACTTTTCTCTTTTTTTTATTGCCCGACCCGGGATCGAACTCGGCACCTTCTCGATTTCAAGTCCGACGTCAGGCCGCTAAACCACAGAGGCGACAGTAATAAAGTTAACTTGGTTTTGTACCACCGACAGTCAACATAAAAAAATAAAACTCGCAATTGGTGTTAATTCTGCACTGTACACTATACTAATTTTAAATTATCACTATGTTCTTTCAACTAAAGTAATCCAAAAAAAAACACGTTTACTGCTGTCAGATTATAGTTTACCTGCGATATTTCTACAGACGTTCAATCTATTTTTGGGAAAACGATGATTGAAAACATCAGAAGTTAATAATATGTCCGGACTAATTTGGAATGTTCTATCTTTTTTATTTTTGTTATTTTTTGTGATAAAAATAAGATAAGTTAGCGCTCAGCAATATTGCTAATATGTGACTGTCTTGAAAGGTTGAAGTGTAACTTTACATAGACCAAAAAACTCAACCCAGGCTCTGGTGATATCTTACCACTAGCAAATCCATCTTCTTGGTTGCTTATCAAGTCATGGTAAAAAAATCTTGCTCCATACTTCACCGGAACATTAAGTAGAAGTAGGTACTGCGCAGCAGCTGATACGGGTACGATATTGGTACCACCTTACCAATTCCTGTCACCGTAACAATTGTACCGTTGTTGTATTACACGCTAGAAGGTAGATTAGCTCGTAGTTTTGGCCTAAGATTCCAAACATAATAACGCATCAATAATATTTCCAGTATCTTACAGGCTACGATTGTTACCTTAAAAAAAGACGATTGTTTGTTCGCTATTTTATAACAAATAAAAAAATGTTTTTTTCTCATTTTTTTATAAGAACCGTCATCTTGCAGTTTAATGTACTCATCATACCTTATTTACTTGTTATGTAAATGAGGTAAAGTTGGGACATCACCGTCCCACATATTAAACGCACCCTTTTAACTTGGGACAAAGTTGGTCACACAAGTTCGTTTTGTCCATGTTTCGTCCTTATACGACGTTTTTAATACATTTCTCAATGCTTTTTACCGAACTCTAAAAAGGAGGAAGAAGGTATTTATATATATGTTTGTTACCTGATTACTCAAATCGTATTTATTGCACAAAATAGGGTTATACAGTGTGGAAGAAAACGCAGGATATTGCAATCCTATTTCGCCATGTAAACTATACAATTGCCTGTTTAGTAAAAGTCAATAAACTTTAAAATGATATCTATGTAGTTATTAAATTGACGAACTGATAGTGTAATTTCAAAACTTATATTTCAGCTACTAAAGAGCCAAGTCTGAAAAAGCTATGCCAACAAAATTTGATATCGATAATTCTTTTGTCGAATAGGTCATGATCAGAGGTGGTCACAGTTTTATTAAGATCCATCACATCATTTTTGGTTATTCATAATAATGCATGCATTTTTGTTTACTTGTGGCTAAAAAAATTGATTTTATTTTTATGTTGTTGCTTTTAAATAATTTGAGTCATAGGAAACGGAAGAAGACGGTTCTTCTTCTAATGGTTAAAAACAACAGTTTCTAATAGACGGCATAATTCATATTCATATTAGAAAGTCCACTACTGTACAAAATAGTAACACAACAATGACGAGCAGTAACACTATAGCGACAGGATACCACTGCACGGCATTTTACTATTTCGTAAAACTTCTCCTTACTAGTTTTGCATAGTATGTCATTAGAACTTTACCTGCTTATGATTGATTTTAATGAGTTTTAGCATGAAAATAGTATCTTCACGTCCATATCCACGAAGAGGTAGGCAGAGGTACAACCAAGGCACCCACGACTAGCCGAAGACACTAAGTCCCACAATGTGATAGGTGGCAAGCCTATCGCCAACCGGGCACATTTCCAATCCCGACCAACATTTTTTTTATTAGAAAATTGGAAAAAAACAATTTTCTTTGTGTTGGCCGACCCGGGATTCGAACCCGGGACCTCATGCAGTCAAGTCCAACACCCGGACCGCTAGACCACAGAGGCGATTTTTTTTTAGCATGAAAATAGATCAGAATTTGGAGGATGATTTTCATTTTATTATTTCAGTGGCTAGTGTTTACGTGGGCAGAAGTATTCAAAGGCCGTTGTTTACAAAATTGGCCTCGTATTGAATAAATACTTTTTAGCTTCATTGACACTGTTTACATTTGAAATACTATAAGCAAACAAATATGGTACTGTAAGTATTGACTTTAATATTTTTCAATGAGTTCATTATTCGCGGAAAGTCTCATTTTTAAACCGACGAAAAGGAAGGGGCGTATAGCAGAGTACGTGATTGTCACCTAACTCTAAACGGCTTGATCTATTTGGTTAAAATTTTGTATACTAGTAGTCGCCCATTGGTCTAAATTCAACCATTTTAGTATTTTAATATCCAAATTTTAATATCTTGTTGATAAGAACGCCATCTTCATTTATAAAGACCAACTACTTTGTTTCCTGAATAGTTAGTGTGCCATCTGTGATCTTTTATCGTTATCATCAATATATTTTTTTGTGTGTGTCAAATGCATGGTAGTGTGGGTAATGTTTTATTTATTGAGTAAATGTACTTTATAAGCACTATTATTGAAAAATATTAGCGTTCTGCACTTCTCCTACACATAAACTATAAGTGTGCCAAATTTAATGCTCCTGCGTCAGCGCAATTATCGTAAAAAGGGGTCCAAAGTTTTGGTATCACGTATTAATATATAGATTTCAACAGCTTTCAAAATTGTTTTAAAATACAATTGGACCAGGTAGGTGGTGCTACTGTTGATATGTCACTAGGGCGGTACAAAATTCACCGTGTCAGTTAATATATTAATTATGTTGTTCATCGTAAGTTTTTAATTACTATTTCCTATGCCTTTACGCGTGCACTGAAGATTCTTAAGAAGGCTTCTCCTGGTTTTAGACTGCTCGAATGCTTAATGCCATCGCAATCGGTTAAGTAGCTATCTACGAAAAAAGTTGGAGGTTACATGTTTGACTCCTAATTTTTTTAAGTCTGTTAATCGTTTTCGTCACCAAGTCTGAAATTGTTTAATTTTTTTTATTTGAAAGAGCGTACTTCTGAAGTCATTATATTGCCACCAAGTCTGCGTCTTATGACAGAATATCGAGGAAAACACCTAATTATTATGTACCTAGATGCCTTTCTTATTAAATTGGAGATTTTTATGCATATCGGGCCAAAATTAATTTATGCCACTCTCCTTGAAAGTATCTGTATACTACCAAAAATGTATGCATTATTACTTTTAAAACAATTACGCTTTATAGAAAAATGTTTTGTCCACACAGACCATACAACAGCTACATGTGATGCGTCTATATAACACTGAAATCTACCACCGGACCTGAATATAATAAACTAAATAAAATAAAAAAATAAAATAATCTTTCACAAGCCTTATATGTAATATAGCTAAGAACTGTCTTAATTAAAAGCTTTTAAGCAAAACGTCCGCATCGAAATCGCTCCATTTGTTTATCAGTGTGCTACAAATAGACAAGTGCTTATTACCCTCTTTTTCCGGAGGGAATTAAAAATAATTCAAAAACTTATCTGAAAAGCTGGAAAAGTGGTAAAATTGAAATTACGGCCAGTTCTTTATGAATTACTTGTTCAGGTAATAAATAAAAGTGTAAAGTGCAATATCGCTAATATCCCTGAGCGCTTGCAGAAAAATGTCTTAGAGCTGGATCTATAGAAGTAATTTCCCGAGGGGCGCTTGCAAGTCGGTCGTCGGGACAAAACGTTTGGTATTAATGCCCCCCCCCCCCTCTTTTCCTTACTCTGGTTAAGGAATAAAGCCACAAGCTCCCTCAATCAAATCTTTAAAAAAAGCTAACTTGCAAGCCCTGCAGCTTAGCCCGCAGCGTTCCCCGAAAATGTAACCGACATTGGCGGCATAAAAATGGCTTTTTACAATGTTTTGATGTATTTTCTGATAAATATATTACACGACGACGGAATAAAAAATGTTTTAAACAACTCCAATAAGAGGTTCTTAATTTGTCTGCATGTTTTGTATGAATTTGATCCAACTGATCGCCACTCTCGTCATTACTGATTAATAACATAACGTTAGTTCCCGCCATTATCATATTTTAGTTACAGACGCATTGAAAAAAGTATCTTCACGCCCATATCCCCGAAGAGATAGGCGGAGGCAAAACCCACGACTAGCCGAAAATACTAAGTCGCACAACGTGATAGGTGGTAAGCCTATCGCCAACCGGGCACATATCCAATACCGGGCAACGTTACATTTATTTAAAAATTGACCCTATACAATTTTCTATTTCTTTGTTACCCGATCCGGGGATCGGACCTGACACCTCAAGAAGTCAAGTCTGACGTAGACTGCTAGACCACAGAAGCCATTAGACGCATTTAGTTTTTAATAATTAGTTAATCTAGTTCATAACAGTATGTCCCTTTTTTAACGTTTGGCAACCTGTAGCTCAGGTTTTCTATCTTCACCAGACACCAAAAGATCACCAAGCAGGGACATGTAAGCAGGTAATTGTAATTTAATAAATATTTAAGTATTTACATAGCAATCATATTTTTAAATTGTGTGATTTGTGTGATTGATACGACTTACAGGAGATATAGGAACTTCTGTAACAACCTCTTGCGTAAGTGGGAACACGATAGTTTGAGATAGAAAAAAACCGTAAAAACACAAGAGCACTATGGAATACTATAGCAAAAATTTGTCACTTTAAACGCAATAGTAAAACTTCTCATAGCCTGCTAGCAAAAACTAATGATTCAGAAGTTTCTCTTAACTTATGTAATAATTACCTAATAAATAAAAGTACCTCAATTGGACAAAATCTAGCCCATGATATTTTAGCAAAGACAAAGGAAACAGAAGTAAGCCTAGCGGCCAAAATAAACAGCACAGTAGGGCCAGTTCATTCATTTTTTCTCTCTCCCACAGATCCCTCGGAAGTGAAAGATTTAATATCTTGCCTTAAAACTGACATTTAACTGACAGCTTTAGATGTTTTTTCTAACATCTTTATCAAACATGCTAAATCCTATATAGTAACCCCGTTAACTCATATATTTAATCTCAGTCTCGGTTGTGGTTGTTTTCCTAATATGTGGAAAATTGCTGCTGTCACACCAATTCTCAAGGATGGCTCGGGAGATGACTACGGCAATTACAGACCTATTTCACTTTTAAGCAACTTTTCAAAACTACTGGAAAAATTAGTAAATAAACGTTTGACGACTTATTTAGAGCAAAATCGATTGTGGTCGGATAAACAATTTGGGTTTAGAAAAGGTAAATCAACTGAAGATGCTGCTCAAAGTTTAGTAAATAGTGTTGCGTCGCATCTGGACAGTGGCCTTAGTTGCTATGGAATATTTCTTGATCTTGCCAAAGCGTTTGACACGGTTTCAACTCCTATCTTATTACGCAAACTTGAGTCCGTCCGTGTCCGTGGAGTCCGTGGAGTGGCACTAGACTGGTTTAAGAACTACTTATCAAATAGAAGACAACTCGCAAAAATTGGAAATATCATGAGTTCAACACCCTCAACTAGCTTCGGCGTTCCTCAGGGTAGCATTCTTGGACCGTTATTATTTGTAGTATACGTAAACGACCTACACGAACTGAAACTGGAGTCAGCAGAGATGGTGTACTATTCTGATGACACTGCAATTATATTTTTTGGAAAAGGATGGGAAGATGCCAGGAATGCTGCTGACAGGGGTATACGTTTGGTGTACGAATAGCTTCAAGAAAACCTCTTAACACTAAATACAAAAAAAACAAAGTATTTGTGTTTCCACAAGACGGCTAAAAGCCAGCCAATACTCATGTCAGATCTCAGGATTCACTCGTGCAAGAGTAGCTCAGTATCGGCTTGTAGTTGTGCTACCATCCAGCGAACACATGAGGTTAAATATCTGGGTTTGCTATTGGACGAACGCTTGAATTTTCAGAACTCTGTCTGGCAGAATAAGAAAAGTGATAGGCATTATGAAAATACTGAGAAATTCAGCCGATATAAATATTAGAAGATTGGTGTATATAGCTATTTGTCAGTCTTTAATCTCGTATTGCATTGGTGTCTGGGGTGGTGCCGCAAAAACAACTATGCTCTGTCTAGAAAGAGCCCAAAGAGCAGTTCTGAAGGCCATGGTACGCAAACCTCCATGGTTTTCTACTGATGCTTTGTATCGTGAAATCGAAGTGCTCAGAGTCAGGAAAATCTACATATTAAGCGCTTGTACTTCAGCTCACAAAAACATGATAAACTCCAGTATCTATCAAACATTATTAACAAAAAGAGTTTTTAGGCATAAATTGCCAAAAGTAAAATCTAGTTTTGCTAAAAGGTTTCAGACTTATGCATAAGGTGCCATTTATAATAACGTCTCCAAATGTTTCGATATAAGAAATTGCTCACTAAAAGAGTGTTCTGTTAGACTTACAGCCTGGT
>NJDC01000790.1:408516-418526 GCA_002245475.1 Calephelis virginiensis | reverse complement strand
ATAGTGTTTAACTTTAGTAAAAAAAGGAATTGAGCTATATTTAATAGTTAGTAATAGGTACCTACTTTCCTAACATTTTTAATTATTTATACGGGATACTCACGATCTCTTTTTATTTTATTTGTCGATATTTCGGCCTAGTTGCATAGGCCGTGGTCACGACGGGACTGATAAAAAATATCGACAAATAAAATAAAAAGAGATCGTGAGTATCCCGTATAAATAATTAAAAATGTTATTAATTCGCGACGATTTAAGTTTAAAATCCTATGTAACCTACTTTCCTGTATCTTATATTAGTGTATATATGTTAATGTATATGTATGTCTTATAATAATGTAAATCTTACATTTTAGTGAAGTCTTAAATAAAACGCTATAAAACTGCTATACATAAAACACCTATAGCAGTAGTAGTAGTAGTAGAGTCCACTTTTGTAATTAAGTACATAACTAAATGTATCTTATAACAATATCTAATAAAATGGACTTATATTCGACTAGTAAGCTAATAAAGCCATATTTTTTCAGTAATTAAGAAATGATTATACTTAGTATATATTCTGCCTACTTTTCTAGATGAATCGTAGATTTTGAAATACATACGGACACTACAGAGTCCTTATCTATTTATCTATCTAAAATATCTTAAACGCCATTCGAATTTACAGTTGATCAGCACAATTCTAGTTAGATGATAAATTAAAGCATCTGACCTAAAAATCTTTCCTACATGCCATGTATTATTTACAGGGAACACATAAGGAAACTATGCGCTCGTCCTGATTGAATGGCGGCCATATTAACAGGCGTGTTAGGAGCAGGTGATGCGCCGACTCGTCCCCGCCCACAATGAGCTCTTTCCTCATGAACGGTGGCTACCAACCACAACCAGACCCGAAATTCCCACCTTCAGAAGAATACAGCCAAGCGGACTACATACCGCCAGGAGAATATTACCAACATCAACACTTACAATATGGATATCAACATCAATATCCTGTCCAAATCGGCACCGGATACGGATATGGTAGCTATTACCATCCGATACCACAACATCCACCGGTTGCGCCACCACCGCGACCACCTGAACCTTCACATCCATCTGATGCAGATCATGGATTCATACCATCACATGAGGTTGCCCCTGGGCTTGCGGAGTTAGGATTAAGATTAGAAAGACACATTGAAGAAGCAGCGCCAGCTGGAAGGAAACTCCAAGCACTTGGTAGAGAAGGGTCTCCGTCCTCGGAAATGGATGATGAACGTCTCCTTCTTGATAGTCCGCCGGTGGAAGATGATGACTCTTCGATATGTTCAGATAACACTGACCGTGTTATCTATCCATGGATGAAGAAAATTCATGTTGCTGGCGCGTGTAAGTTTATTTTACTATTTAAAAAAAACAGTGTACCTATATACTACTGCGGATTTACTTGGCGGCATTAAATATTTTTTTGTTTGAAGATACCGCCACTTTTACTCTTTTTAGCTTGGATTGTAAATTAAACAAGCATTGCAATTCAAGCAATTAAAACCCGATCGAAAATGGTTTGGTTA
The DNA here is from genome assembly GCA_002245475.1 of Calephelis virginiensis. Classification (NCBI taxonomy): domain Eukaryota; kingdom Metazoa; phylum Arthropoda; class Insecta; order Lepidoptera; family Riodinidae; genus Calephelis; species Calephelis virginiensis. The sequence continues at coordinate 416,967 of NJDC01000790.1, read as the reverse complement.
ATTTTCCGGTAATGTGGTAACAAACAAACAGACAAGAGCTTAGCCCGAATAAACTATTATATATTTTTCTGGAATATCTTCAATGAACGCAAATTAAAGTTTCGGCGATATGTGCATATAACTAAATTTAGGTACTACCTACTTTAAATCGACTACATTTTACCTTCTTGCTACTCCTCTTCAGGTATACTTAACAGTAGGTTTTTCCCAGTAATATTTCCAAGCTTTGACAAATAGGATTCGTGTAATATATAAGGTTCGTGTAATAAATAATAAGGTTTGAACTGACTGTTGGTATCTGCTGTTATTACAAAGTAATGTATGGCGGAATTATTCCCTTTTTTAGATTAACTTTTGTTAAGTTTGTAGGTCCGCGGTGATATGACCTTTTCAAGATAACTTAAGTACCTACTACGCCCATTTTTAGTTTTAAAAAATGTTCATTTACAGTATTGTAATTATTAAGCAGTTAAAACGAATACATTATCAACCCAAATCAAATGAAACACATAAGTTACCTTAACCTTTAGTCTTTCATGCGCTTTTTAACAAATACATTTCATTAAATATGTTAATTGTTTTAATTCCCTGGATTGAATGAATTAGAAGTTATTGAAAAATTAAAATGACCAGCGAAATTAGAATTGACTCTAAGTGAGAATACTGGAATATTAATAGAATAGGATTTGATTCATTTTAGTTTTTTTTTTATTTAGATGTTTTTTTAAATGGCTTTCATGTTGCTAACCTCGCGTTTTTTACAACTTCACCGGACTAGGTATATAATAGAGGTTTAGGTTTCTTTTCTCATGGTGAGACTTTAAAATTTGTTATTAATAGCAATAGCTTTCATATTGTATAGTCTATCTATAGTCTATCTATATGGACAGGGTCGCTAGCACTTACTTTTCATTTACTAGACACCAGAAGCTATATTAAGGAAGACAATTTGGTCTATAATATTATGTACCTAGATAGGGAAAATACGGTGGTTTTACCATGTATCAACCAACGTAATACCTTCTGAAAAGTTTTGTTTTAAATATACTATCGAAAAAAGTATCATCACGCCCTATCTTCAAAGAGGATGGCACGGGTGCTACTAGGTCAGCCATGTTTAGCTAAACACTCAGTCTCACAATACAAGGTGCCAAACCTGTCCCCAGCGGGGCACTCATCCGATCCCGGGTAAAGTTGTTTTCGGTATGAAATTGAAAAATACATTCCAAATAGCCCGACTTGGGAATATAACCTGAGACTCGTGTTGTTAATGGCAATCAAAAGACTTCTACAAAGTCAATCATAGACGACAAAAAAAACATAATGTTATGGTTTTCTGTATTTAATAAAACGTCCAAGCCTTGGTAAAGACTTTAAAACTCAGGAAAATCCCAAGCTTTTAAATTGTTATAGATAAAAGACGTCTTTGTCTGCAGGGATAAGATAATTTAATCGATAACTAGAGCATTTTCCTCGCCCTAGGTACATAGTTAGGGTCACTTTTGAGAAGAAAAAAAAACAATTGTCTGTTACCAATAGGATAATCATAATTAATACATATAATCTTATTCAAAATCCAGACCAAAAAATTTAGGTATGTTAATGAAAAACTAATGTATAGTCTTGGATGACTCTACTACTCTCAATTAAATAATCTAGTAGTTTAGATTTGAAACTGGACATAAACATGCAAATAAGCTTACAAAAAGCAGATTTAAAAATATCTCTAAAATAGGTACTTAACCCTGCTGTAACCTATATAGGTACTATATTAATTAAGGTTAATCCAGTACATCTAGGTAGCTTGAAGCATTCATAAGCAATGACTGACCCCTTATGACTAGAAGAGCCGTGTGCTTGAATGCTATTTTACTACATTAAATGAATAAATAAAACTTTGCCCGCTTCGTTACGAAAAAGCATCATATCTTGTCTACTTATCTACGACTTGATCTATGTACTTTTTTTTTTCGCCCCCAAACCCCCTAAGACATATCGCCCCTGAAACCCCTATGTACTAATTATAGGAAAACCGTTGGAGCCGTTTTCAAGATTCCGAAAAATTTTTTATATTTACCCTGTTTTTCTTAGGCATGCGTGAACGGATGAATCAATTTTGCTAATTTAGGTTTGCTCATATAGACTGCCAATCCTATAAAAGTCAATATCAAGCGGTAAATACGAAATCGCTAGATCGGTAGGTATTAGATTAGTTTTCCATATCTCACTTGAGTGATATTCCAGAGGTCTATAAACAAATACTTGAAAAGTTGGTATACCAATGGTTGCTTATTAAAATGTTTTTAAAACTTGAAAAAAATGTAAGTATGTACACTACTAAGCATTTAAGACTAGGTTGATATTTTGTTAACCACTTTTCGATTTAAATACAATTAACCTTTAAATAAATATTAAGGAGTGGCGCGCCTCTGATATAAAACTAGAATGTTTTATAATTAAAATTAAATTAATTATATAAAATGAATTAAAAGATTTGGCTAATATAGATAAATAAAAATCTGGAGGTGAGGTAACCAGTAAACTAATTCATGCCCCTTGCTTAGCACCACAGTATCAGGTTGGCATGTTCACGTTACTGTATTTATCTATACATGTTTTCCATTCAAATTTAAAAAGTTTATAATTATATAAGTGAAATAAAACCACAAAACTGACTTAGATTTTAAACTATGTCATTTAAATACACAAAAAATTAGTATTTTACTCGAATCGGCAGGGATTTCATGATCAGATCCAGACCTAGAGTCAATGGGACCGTCTCGAAAGTACAATTTTTCAAATAAAAATAAAATCGATTAATAAACATAAAAAATATTGGAGGATGGAGATAAATAAGTATATAACTTTCGCCTTTTTCGAGTCGGTTAATTAAAGACTTAATGTCTAGGTACCGTCTAATCGAGCATACCTTTGTTACTTCAAGGAATCACGCTGTGCAGTAGGTACATACCTATATTTTCTATAGCCATCAAGTCGGAAATTACCAAGATCAGTTTTACGCGTAAAGCATTATGTGTCATCATAATATCAATATTTATATAACCATTATAACGTCATGCATCACTTTAACATTATCAGGTCATATTTTAAAACATAACTCTCCCGGTCGCGTCTGTCTGCCTGTTCGCGGTCAAACTTAAAAACTAATTGAGCTTGAGGTTTTCAAAAAAAGAATGAGTAAATTCTTAGGAAGGTTCTGATGAAAAATTAATTAAAGTTTTCTATAAAGTGATGAACAAATGATGATATTTGTTTGTCATCTCAGAAACATTCAAGCCCATTCTAGCTTACAGCTTTTAAACAACAATACTAAATCTCATTAATTTAATACAAAATACTGTTTTAAGAGGGATATATTTCATAGATCTACAAAAATATGTCTGTATTTCACGAATCACTATGACCCTATTTTGTCACTGATATTTACACAACTGTGCATTCAATGAACTATTAAAACGGAAATTATCGTTTTGGAATACTGCAACGTAAACTGAAGTTAAAACATTCGATTTTTTTAAAACTTCCATCTTTGATTATTTGTATAGTAGGTATATTCGTTTACTCCAATATTAACACTCGTTGAAATATGTTTCAAATTCATAGAACTATAAAAAAAATACACTAACACTAACGTTTGATACGAGTGTTAACAGAAATTAAAGATCTTGAGTTTCAATTCCCTAATAATGTGCAATTGCATTTTTAGAGCCAGAATATTTTGCAGATTTACACACTCGAAAATATTTAAAAAAGTGCTTTTCTAGTTTACAAATCTTACTATTTTGATCCGGATACGCTGGTCAGGCCATCTACATATATCAGGCAGCTTGTAAGGCAGTACAAGTTAAACAGGTGACAGGTCGTTAATTATACCACTGGTATTAGAGTGCTGTGCAGAAAATTGGAAAAGCTTACCTTCCTGTCGCCATCATGACTCTGCCATGTTCCGAACCCGATAGCAGGGTAGCCAATAGAATTGCACAACAGGCCTAACATCCCGATAACATGACTGGGATGCATCAATAACATCTTTATATAAAAAACGTTACTGCAAAAAAATTTGGTATCGTACAAAATAAAAAAAAAACATTAGGACATGCTATCGGTGCTAGCAACCCTACTTCAACTAATAATAGCGATGTACAGTAAGCCTAGTAAATCTTATACTATAAGCTTTACTAGGTTTACTATACTATGCTAACCTAGGTACTTTTTTGCAATTCGATTTTTATTTACATGTTTACATAAGCTACTCAGTGCGTGTGGTCGACACGCTCGGTCTTTCTAAGTGTCTACTGTGGCACCCTGACAACCCACAACATTTTTTAATATATCTAGGTAAATTATAAAACTGTATATATTATAACTATATGTAATTTATATGAAAATAGATTTTGAGCATTTTGAGATTTGTTGTCAGTCTGCTTCCCTGTTTTGTCTGTGGTTAAAATTCTCTCTGTATATTACAAAGAAGGTTATTTGGTTTATTCGGTTTAAAGTAAACTACAGTTTTTGTGAGAAAATAAAAAATACAACTTGGTTATAATTTACTATCAGTTTCACGCAGCTTCGCCTGAGTAACTTGGCTTCTTCTGCACCGATGTTGATAAAACAAAGCCTATGTCACTCAGGGATAATGTAGCATTCTAAAGGTGAAATAAATTTTGAATCGGTCCAGTAGTTTCGGAGCCTACATATTCATTTCAAACAAACAAAAAATCAACCTTTCCTCTTTATAATGTTAGTATAGATAAACGCGGAGTCGTATTTCATTTATTCTCCGTATGTTCGTCAGGATATACCTAGATACTTTATGAAATATCCTGTAAACGATTCCAGGTTATTAGTTTTCAGTTTAGAAATAGTAGACATAAATCTCTCAGTGTAAATTGCACAACTTACTTTCATTACTCAAAAACCGGCATGTGCTGTAATATTGATTGTATATGCAATCTTACATCCATATACAATACAAAGTATACATTAAGTTCCTTGCAGGTTAAGCAGAAAGTATCTAGTGCCAAATTTATAGACCTGACTGGGTCGTTTTAAGCTGGCTTTTGTACTTTATTATAAATTACAACCACAATGATACTTCATGTCCGCCATAACTCTTCCTTACCTGTGTACCTTCAAAAAAACGGTTGAAAAATATTACTTACCACTCACATAATAATTTTTGGCCTATACATCTCTTAGGTATTTATATAGATTTATTATTTTCATGTTGACTATTTAATATTATGCCATTTTTATTATTATTTATTCTTATTATGTTATTTTTACGTTTAGGTTTATTTACTTAGGAATATTTATTTATTGTGCATGATACCTTCCACTGTTTCATAACAGATCCAGCTTTAGGCTTGGCTAGAAGATATCTGTACACTTAGAGATAGGACCACCTTTTGTGCATTTCGATTTATCTCTCTCCAGTTTTTTTTTGTTAAAAAATTGTGTACCATAAAAAGTTAAATCAATAAATAAAATGACAAACTATTAATAAATGCAAGAGTGAGATAAGATAAAATAATTGTTATTTTTCAAAAAAATATAAATTTGTATGAGGATTAAATTATTATTTGATATTTTTTTCTCTGATATCTCCGATTTTCCAAACCCAAAATCAAATCACGGTAAAAGCTAAGAGGGTCAATTTGTAAATGCACCAAAACACACATAGCAGAGGTTTGTTATAATAATGCTCCATTTTTTTATATCTTTATAATTTTATTTTATTTAACCGCATTGTATTTTGTTTAAGTGTTTTATCTTGTGTATCAGAACAGACTTATGGCCAATATTAATAATGTATCTCAATCTAATGGATTTCAAGCAATCTAGATAGCTGCGTATCCGGCGGCCTATCCCATGCCTAATTGCCATATTTATCCTGTCCACAGATATGTTATTGGCAAGCCACAACATAAAAATATCAACCTTAGACAGCAAGATTTGGATTAGGATTGATTATTAATATTGGCCGTTAGTAGTTAGTAGTTCGCCTCTGTGGTCTAGCGGTTCCGTTGTTGGATTGTTGTGCAGTCAAGCTGCATGAGGTCCCGGGTTCAAATCCCGGTTCGGACAACAAAAAGAAAATTTGATTTTTCCAATTTTCTATGATATCTCTGTGGTCTAGCGGTCCGGCATCGGACCTGACTTCTTAAGGTCCCGGGTTCGATCACCATTTTCTAATTCAAATAACGTTGCAGGAGATTGGTTATGTGCACGGTTAGCGATAGGCTTGCTACCTATCACATTGTGGGACTTAGTGTCTTCAAGTAGTCGTGGGTGCTCTGGTTGTCCTCTGCCTACCTCTTCGGGGATATAGGCGTACTTTCTTAGTAGTTACAATATTCTTTTCTTATTCTATTTTTTAATAATAACATTCAGATAAATATATAATCTTTCAGATAAATATGTTAAACAAGTATTTTTCCATACTTTCTATTCGTAGGTTCTTAATCATCAGTAGGAAAAAGTTACCTGGGTCAGGCTTATAACTGATTAAATATTGAATTTACAGTGATCTAAGTACAACGTTTTAAATAAAGAGCATATTGAATACAAAATTCAAGTAAATTTTAGTTTTACATTAAAAAAATATTAAGCATTCAAGAAAAAGATCGTTCAAATACCCACTTAAGATTACTAATAACTGGCATTAATAACTTTGGCGCTTGATTCTCCCATTGTTGTGTCACAACATAAGTGCAAAACGCATTTTAAAGACCCACAATGTTTGCGGTATCACACTTGAAAGAATTAACAAATGGCTTCCAATCAATAATTCCTTAGACATTGAACTTTAAGAGATCCTTTAGGAGTGGCTTTTATTTTTTGATGTGTTTTGACAGTTTACTAATGTGCTGTCATTAAAAAGGTCCTGTAAGACGCCAGGACTTTGTTTGGTAACAATGGGATATAAGTCCGGTAATGAGATACATTTATTTTATAGTTTTTAAATAGGTGAGATGCGGTCGGGAATTCGCTTTGGAGATTATTTATATTTTTATATTGTTACGGGTTATTATACAAAACGTTTTGCGTATAATTTTGTTGTTGGAATGTAATTTATTTGAGATTTTTTAATAGTCGTCTACTTGAACTACTTACAATGTTGTTTGTTTTTATGTTCTTACAATAATCGCCTCTGTGGTCTAGCGGGCCGGCGTCAGGTTTGACTTCTTGAGGTTCCGGGTTCAATCCGGGGGTAGGACAAGAAAAAAAAATAGAAAACTTGTGTGTTTAATTTTCTAATAGAAGAAAATTAATTTTCTAAGCCTGCGGGGTTCGATTTGTGACCGAGTTGGCGATAGGCTTGTTTCCTATCACATTGTAGACTTAGCCTACCTCTTCGAAGATGGACTTGAAGAGACAATAATATTAGTACCTACAGGCACAAAGAGTTATGAGTTTAAATCCGATGTCATACTTATATCGATATACTAGCTGTAGCTGCTACTTCGTTTGAGACTGCCTTCAGAAAACCCTAACCCGATTCGAATTAATTTTACATCATCTCCACAACCAAGCTTAAAATGACCTGTTCATTCAAATGTTTCTATATATTTAAGATTTAAAATTATTTGGTTCTTTTATAATGAGGGCTAGCATGTTTGTAATTTTTAACTTAAAACTATATAACTATGCTAGGAAAAAATAAAGTATAGTTATAAAGCACATAATACAAAACAAAATGAATGAATCGGACTACGAGTTAATGACTGATAGCCCAATTTATGTTTTTACTGTTCTCCGCTCTACCACGAGAATCTCTTAAGTAAACGGGATAAAAAGAATCCTATAATATTTCTCGAAATATAGTTACTAGATACTTTCCGTATTAAGATCGCCTCAGTAGATTTCACGTGTATTGTGTTTGGGAAACAGACAGACTAAAAATGTATTTTGCTGAGTATTTTTTGTCATTGCACCTATTTTTTAATATTTTTATTGTAGGTATAGAATGCACGCTTCTACAAACGTGGGCAGAGTAATTATTCACCCACAGTTTTATCACATTTATAGATATTTGTAGAGATACCAAGTGACCGATTTTCACTTTATTCCAGTATTTTGACTGTGATACAAATCCTAATAGCAGCAATTTAAATTATAAATAGTAATAACAAAAATGTATTTATAAATTCTTGTAATAATGGGAACTGACGGTGGTTATTTATATTTATGTAAAAATTTCGAGGCACCGAATATTGCTTAAATTTATATGTGTTGTATCACTACATAAATCTCCCATGTATATATAAAAACGAAAATATTTTAAACTTTGTGAAACCATTTCAAGATAAGTAGTTATTTGTTTCTATAAATTTTAAAGAAAGAAAAAATTTCGCCCCAGACAGGATTTGAACCTGTAACCTTTCGTCTCAAGCCGACGAATGCTCTAACCAATTGAGCTACTGAGGA
>NJDC01000790.1:385032-408360 GCA_002245475.1 Calephelis virginiensis | reverse complement strand
AATAGCAGCAGCAATAGGTCAGGCGGTAAAGCATTCTACCACTAGTGATCTTGTTGGAAATGATCTATTTGACCTGGGCTCACCTTCGACTAGCTGCTTGGTAGAGAGGTAGAAACTAAACAAAATGTACCATAAATCTATATATGTTTATACAAAAGAAAGTCAGGTTTGTTACAAAATTTATAGCTCGAGATCTGCTGGACCATTTTCAAGGTTTTTGATTCGTTGGATTTGTTTTCGCCCGGAATAGCAGAATACAGCTTAAAAACAATAAAAAAAAAGTAATTCTGAAAGATGAATCAGTCGTGATAGTTAAACCGATTAGGCTGAAAATTGATAGAGAGGTAGCTTAAAGTCGGGAGAAGGACGTTGGGTACATTTTATTCCTTACAACGGCGAGAAAACTAGGAAAAACGACATTTGAATTTTTCCCATACAAACTGAACGGGTGGAACGAAGTTCGCCGGAACAGCAAGTATAAAAAAACAACAGGTATAATAAGTTGAAATATTAAACTTAACAATAATATAACATTATTTCGTTCGAATCTGTCGATAATAAGTACCTACTTTATGCTTTTTCTAATAACACAAATATTAAAAATTTGCAGTAACCCCAACAAAACTTTTATATAATGTAGCCTAGAACCATTTTGACCACTTTCAAACAAACAAATTTGCATCGAAATCGGTCAGTCCGTTCAAAAGATGTGATGCAACAAACTGGTACACACAAACACACACAGACACGTCAAACATATACCTAACACCTCTTTTTTTGATGTGCTTTAAATGAACTAGGAGGACTACAAAACATAACTTTTAAAATATGATCTATCAGCCACCTCCCATTTTAATCATTAGATCCCTGTAATCAAGTCCTTGTCTTTAAAAAATAAAAACAAATCCAGTTAAGGCGAATCGAATGAGTTCAAACTCGCAGGGTTTACCAGCAAGTATTTTAGGGTTTCGTCTCCAATCTTCGACCTCTATCATCAGACCAGCTCAGTTGTACCAACACTCTTTAGTGTTAAATTGTTATGTCTTACCTATGTGTTACATATCACATATGTAAATAGTGCGTCTAATATCCTTGTTGTTGAATGCTTAGGAATCTTTCAAACTTTAACTGATACAAAATATTGAAAATGGGCCATTCTAGGCGAAGTACAAAAAAAAAACGCATCTATATCCGCCCATCCGCTAAAGAACTATGATGCCACAGACAGACACGCATACAGACTTATAACTCGTTTTGCATCAGGGGAAAAAAGAACATATAACATAAAAATCACTTTGAGAACATGGACTTTTTTTGAGTTTGGAAAGCACTTGACTTCATGTAATGTTAATATATTATATTTATTCATGGGTTTGTCTGTTTTTGTTAACAACCGACATAAAATGACATGTTTTAAGCGTTGAGTATGTGTGTATTTGTGTGTCTTTCTGTGGCGTTATAAATTTTGAATGGTATAACGGATTTTGAATCGGACTTTTTCATTTAAAAACTGGCATGGTCGAGATGGTTCTCAGCTACATATAATAAAGGTTTTGTGGAGGTTTACTAGTTCCTTTTTTTGGAACACCTTATAAAAACCCTTGATATTGTGTTTGCTATTGTAGAGGTAAAAATATGGTTTATTGCCGCATTATAACTGTTATTTTAAATCTACAAAATGCTTATCGTTGTCAAACATCAAACCTTCGAATTCGTTCCAATATATTGTTCGGATAGAGTGGTAGCCTGGTAAAGGTTTATTCCAATTGATAGAACTATCTTATCTTGGAGCCTTTATAAAATTAATAGTCGCTACTGTCGAGTTCCGGTTCGGAGAGTAGAGCAACTTATCACCCAATAGGTTAAAATAAATAACCCTAGATTTTATGATTGTCGTATGAGTGTCAGTCAACAATACTAATACATAGAAGTACTTAAATAAAAACCAGAATAAATTTAATTAGCACTTATAGACCCAAAAAAAGAGATTTAGATGCTGATCACAGCAATGTCCCTGACGAAAATCGAACCATAGCCTCGCAGTTGGTATGTTAATCCCTTAACAAAGAGGTGGTTAATATTGAAATACTTGACAACATACCACAATAACCATTCGCATCTAAAGCTTATAAAGCCAGTGCGTATTTTTTTGACCAGAAAAATCGTATGCTACATAGACTACTTATACATACGTAAGACTTACAATTGCAAGTACTATGAAATAAATATGACATAAAAGTATAGACGACATTTGCAAGATAAACCCGAAGTCTCCACTTATCGACACCTGTCAGCGCACCAACATTTTTCATTCCATAATAGTGGTACAAGATGGTAAGTTAGTCGTAATGAGGGACCACCGAGTGGGTTTGATAGCGCATGCGTCGCGAGATGGGTCCAAGATTAACAGATCTTTTACGAGACCACACATTCGTCGCAGGTAGCCAGTAATTCAATTCAGATTGTCATCGTCCTGATGACGTGATAGGGTTAACGAAGCAAAGATGGAGTGGTATTGTCGGTAGCGTAACGGGTTTTCGGTTTTCGCATGATCGAACTATTCGGTTTGTTTAGTTTTGTTTTGACAACACTATTTTTGTTTTAAAGTGCTTATTTATTTATACACCAGTCGTTGCCTGTGACTTTGTCTTCACGTTGAAGTGATAGGAAAGAAAGATTTTCCCGCAGTAAATAATTTAAAGTTTATGTAAAATCATTTTAAAGTCAAGTAAAGCTACTACTATATAATATTTACTTAAAATCCGTTGAGATTTCGAAAAATGAACAGACAAACTGAAAAATAGATTAATAGTCCAATCGTTTCTATTTATATTTTAGTTTTTGAATACAATATGTAACAATCATTGTTTATAAAAATATTTCTTACACAGATTTAGTTTTATAAATGTATCTCCAGACCCATGTCCCCGAAAAGTTAGCCAGAGGCACAACCAGACTAACCCACAACTAGCCGAAGACACTAAGTCCCACTACGTGATAGGTGGCAAGTCTATCGCCAACCGGGCACATATCCAATCCCGGGCAATGTTGTTATACCTAATTAGATCGAACCCGGGATCTTAAGAAGTCAAGTCCGATGCCGGACCGCTAGACTACAGAGGCGACAAGTTTTATTTTATTTATTGATTTACAAATTTATGGGGTTTCATAGAACCGCATTTTCCGGCTCCGGCTGTAGATTTTTATATAAAGGCCTACTGAAACAAGTATATATCATCATCATCTGCTGATATAGCTCGCTTATTATGCTAAACTAATGACAATTCTCGCCACTGTCGTGTTCTTATTTCGAGGTTAGGGCAGCTAGTAAACTAATCCACACAGGTTTACTTTATAATCCTACTTTTAAATTGATAACGTATGTCCATTTTGCGATATAGTGTTGCGTATTTCTCATAAAATTCTTTTTATGCAGTTCAAGGTAGATAACGTTGATCCTGGTTGCCGGGGGTATATTTTGAAGTTTTTCTTCTGATTGGCTAAGTTTGGAAACGGTGGTAGCTTATGTTAGTCAGGGTTAAACTTAATCATATTTAAAAAATGTATTCAATTATTAAAACATAATCTGAATAAAAAAAATGTATAATTTTATAAGGAAATATTTTGTGTAAAAACTTCTTATAGGTACACATTCAGCAAATAAATAAATTTCATTTCATTTAAAAAAACCGTCTGCTTGGTGGTTTAAATCCCCAAAAAATCTTTAATTGCGACATTTACAGATTATTTGAAATACTTCTGTAAGGTTACAGAAGGTCAGTAACCACTAACCGCACACCAAATACCCACGTTACAGTGATTTACAAAAATTCCTTTAACGGTCTCAAGCTCTACATACTTGGGCTTGAAACCATTATGAAATTCTCAGGGTAAAAAAGGTCAGCTTGCTATTTCTTACTGCAGCGACTTTTTTCTGTTACGCTTATGAAAACAGTTAGTCTGACTATAATACCAATACAAAACATAATTTATTTTTTTCATATCTATATCTATATCGATTAATATCGATTCGGATAACGAATCCCGAGTCTAGTAACTCAAAAATGAAGATTTTCAACTATCTAACAAAACAACGGGATAGGATTTGTGCCCGGTATAGGGATGTAACCAATACATCGATGTTTTAAAACATCTAGGAATCAACAATAAAATATCGATACATCGTTCATTACCAACGGTGCTTTTTGAGCGATGTTTTATTGCAGTGCCATCTTTTTGTTAGTTAATAATCTACATATTATAATCTTAGTCACTCGCACGCCATTGTATTTTATATTTTTATCTCCCTCTTACGCTTAAAGTGAGCAAAAGAACGAACCGCTGTATGTTTGGCGTCCATGTGTAATGTGCAGCTCCGTCGTTTGTGTTTGCGCATTTTTACCAAAATATTTTTATTTACAGATTTTGTTATTCGTCCACGTATTCATATGCTGGTACATTACAACTGTTTTATTTAATGTATAAGTATATGTCTGTAATTTTGATTCTTGAAACAAATCTAATTTAATCCATATATGAAATTGCTTTCTCTCACTATATCATGGCCGTACGTCAACCCTGCTAATAATTTATAAAACATCGCAAAAACATCGTTGTATCGTTTATAAACATCGATATTTTCGACATCAATGTTTCATTTTCAAAAACATCGATATTAATAGCCCCCTTTATTAATAGCCCGATAGGCCTTGCCACCTATCACGTTGTGGGACTTTAGAATCCTTGGCTAGTCGTGCTCGGTTGTGCCTTTGCCTACCACGTCGGGGATATGGGCGTGAAGATACTTTATTCAAAACTTGGCATTTCTCGAAATTTCTTTTGGTGCTGAACTCTTGACTCTAGGATAATACTTGACTGTTTGCTCACGAAATGTCAACTTGGGTCTGTCAGGGTATCCACACCTTCGCGTTATAGGTATATATATTATGTCAATCTTCCAAATTGCATTATCTCTACATTACCCAATCAATGGAGTATGTGCTATCATTTTTACACCAACACTTTCTTTCAATCCTTCCAACTCGCTCTGACCTTACTGTTGCAAATGTGATTGCTTAGCCTAACACCATAGATTTTCCATCACGTTCTCATTTTAACTGCATTTATTTTTCTTTCGTGATTTTTCTTATATATCCAACTATCATTTTCATGAAGTAACTTTAAAATAAAGGCAGAAACAAGCAAAGTGAAACTAGAGCTTTGACTCCAAATCTTACTTTGAAACAGCTTCCCAACGCTCAATTTAGAATATTCCCTGCACACACTCTTTTTTCTACATCCGCAGCGTAGCTTCCATTCCTGCTAAAATCACTACCAAGAGTCACAATTCCATTCATTTGTTACAGCATTCCATCATCTACTAAACCTCTTACATCTTATTATGTCTCTTCCAAATATCATTACTTTGGTTTCTTTGCATTAAAATGTAAGCCTCTTTCTTTACAATCCTCTTCCATAAATGTGACCAGTGTTTGCAATTCAGATGGTGTATAGCCCAAAAGCACATCATCATCTGTATAAAGCATGCATTTCAGCAATTGGTCACATATGTGAATCAAAACCAGAACTAGAAAAAGAAATTGTTCACATGGACCATATAGGTCGTACTTGTGCGCGTCGACATATTTATAACCTATCATATCGCGGTCACACAGAGAAGATCCGGTGAGAGGAACTCAGCGGGCTTATATTTTTGTAATTTCCCACATTCAATGGTCTTAACTATTGTTCAAATAAATATAATAAAGTGTCTTCACGGCCATATCACCTAAGAAATAGGCGGCACTAGACGAATACACTAAGTTACTACTAACTCCAACAATGTGATAGGTGGCAAACCTATCGCCAACCGGGCACATATCCGAACCTGAGCAACGATTTTCATTAGAAAACTAGCTTGGAACAAAGTTCACCGGAACAGCTAGTTCCCGGTGAACTTCTTTCCACCCCTTCAGTTTGCATGGGAAAAATTCAAACGTTGTTTTTCCTAGTTTCCTCGTAGTTTTACCTTTTTTATACCTTAACCATTATTTTAACCTTCCCTAGACTTGAACAAATAATTTAACATCAAAATTAGCCAAATCGGTTCATCCGTTCTCGAGTTTTAGTGAACAACAATTGATTTTGCATCGTGGAGGATTTTTCCGTAAGGGGCCAAAGCGCAGCAGCAGCAATAAGTATAGATTAAAAATACACATTTTTTTTAAAATACACATTTCTGTTTTTTTGTTGCCCGAAGTATCAAGGTATTTAATATCCGATAACTTAACGCCATTATCCCCTTTGTAAACAATAACAAAAGATTGATTGAGCAGTCGTCCTTAATTTATTGACGTAATGTGTACTTTTGTATAAATTACACACAAAGGCAATTTCCTCGCCAGGAAATTGAAGTACCACATTCACTTCTGCATTAGGTAATATCTATTGTATTATGAAATTTTAATTCGCAGTATTATGTCCCAAATTCGGAAAAATAATGATAGAAAACCTTTTACAGGTAATCTAGGCAAATGTTTGAATAAACCTAGAAAGCTTTTTGCCATAAATGAAGCATTTTTTAAAATTAAACTAGCTAACCTGTCGAACTTTGTACCGCATGATTTTAGGAGCTACTAACAGTTCGTATTCTTTTTTATTGAATCAGGCGTTACTTTGCGGAAATCCATTGTAACAGATGTAAAATAAACCTTTATATTGCTAATTCCGCGTAAGCAGTGTAACTGTTGTGGCAAATAATCCTCCAAACGACACGGAATGTGACAACGTCACAGTCCAACGTCCAGACAGTGTAACGTCAGATAGGCTTGTCACATTCCGTGTGGTTTGGAGGATTATTTGCCACAACAGTTACACTGCTTACGCGGAATTAGCAAAATAAAGGAAAATAAAAAAAATAGATAATATCTTGATTGCAAAATAAAAAAAAATAGATAATATCTTGACAAACTTTTTTCATAAGAAAAATCTACTGTATGTAAAAAAAAATATTTCACATAGTCTTTTTTGAAATCTTACTGAACTGTTTACCTACTCGCGAATTTGTTAACGCAAAATACATTTTCATACCAACCATCACTTCCTCTGTGACTTTGAAGCGATTTTAGAATATAGAAACCTATATTTGACCTCAGGTCTTAAATTCCACTAAACCGATCAAGCGGTTTAACCATTAAAGACAGACAGACAGACTTTTGTATTTATAATGTTAAGTATGGAAAGTATAGATTTCATATGTTTTTTTGTCATCTCAGTTCTATTACGTTCCTATAACATACATAATCTCTAATACTTAAATGTAATAAAAATTATTTGTTTTAAGTGTCTTCAAGGGATGTCACAAAATCATTTATACATTTTAACATATTCTGCCATATTGTAGTGCGCAAATATTTTAGTATCTATTATTATGTATTGTTATATATTTCAGATTTAAAAAAAATATATTTATTATAAGTATTAATTAATTTACAAGAACTTAGAAGATATTTATTAATTACAAACAATCTTAAAATGTGAATAAGTTTTGCCTATTTGCCGTAAACTACCACTGTTTTTAAGTTTCAATGCATATAAAGTATTTTCTGATTCGGTGTTAAAAACCTATCACTTCTCTTCGTTTATTCATTCTACTAATGAGAATATTCTAGACAAGCCAATATCTCCATAAGTTTAATAATATAATAACTTATGTCCACCTATTCAGAATTTATGGAAAAAATCAAAATGTTGTTTTACCTAGTTTCCTCACAGGTGAACGAAATAAAAGTATTCCATGTCTGTCTCCCGATTCTGAGCTACTTTCATGGCATTTATCGGACAAATTGGTTTAGCCGTTCTCAAGTTATAAATAGTGTAACTAGCACGACTTTCTTTTATATATAGATATCTATAAAAAAAATGTTATTTTTTCATTAAACGTCGCACATAAAGCACGCATGCTCCGAAATTAGCTCAAGATAACCAAGTAACATCCAAACAAGCATAATAACGGAACTTGTACACTACTTTTGACTATTCATTACTTGGAACTGAGTTTTCTCACATTACTCTTCTAATGTTAATGTTAAATAGTATTTAAAAAGAAAAAATGTAGACGGAATTAGTGATGTACTAGTGATGTTAAGTTATAAACGTACATACATATCTTCACGCCAAGTCCCTTACGTGGTAGGCAGAGAGTATCGAGTGCCAGACCTCACGATCCTGACAAACCTGTCTAGCTTCCTTCACCTTCATTACTCTTCTCATACAAACACGCCGGTTTCGGAGACTCTTGACACTACCATCGGATAATATCCGAGTGATCTGGTCGTGGACTGTCAGCCTTGGTCTCCCCGGGTACGTCCATTCGTCCACATTTGCATTGTATATCTGCTTTGTCAATCTTTCATCTGTCATTCTTTCCACATGACCGAACCAGCGGAGCATGCCCTTTCGCATTTTAACACCAACACTTTCTTTCAACCCTACTCTTTCTCGGATCTCACTGTTACGAATACGGTCAGCGAGAGTTACACCACAGATTTATTTATTATTGTTATTAAATTTTCACTATTATATTAAACTAGCTGTTTCAGAGAACTTTGTACCGCCTTAATTTGGGGAAATGCCTAGAGCAGCATCACCTACAGGTTTCAATTGTATTTTGAAATCATCAAAAATCCGTCAAAAATGGTAAAATCGTACCATTTTGTAAGAATTGTTTGTCAATTAAGAACAATTTATGACTGCTGTCTCTACAATAAGTTTTATTGCAAAATATTTAGATAATTCTGTAATGGGTACATTGGGGATTAAACTTACATACTCACTTATGTCGTCAGTTTGTTAAAACAGTTTTTAATCAAAAAGAAATTAATATAGACATTGAAATGTTAATGTCAAAGGTGGAAAATTAAATCTTGTGGGAACGCAAAATTACCTATCCAAATATATATATAAAAAAAGGAATCCCCATTTCGCGTGGTCATCTTATCACGCCTGCACGGGGATAACAATTTTGATGATACTTTATTTGCTGTGCTAGTGATTGTCAGAAGAGGGTTCATATGAGAAGAAAACCGGGAAATTTACAAGGAAAATGGGGAAAACAGTATTTTTCATACATACTATTACGTAGTACATATTATTCTGTGCTATTAATTGCTATCAATGTCAAGCGGTATGTAGTTTGCTAGGTCGGCTAGTAAATAAATTAGTTTCTCTGGACTAGTTACACAAATTGAATCTAGCCCCAAAGTAAGCAAATTGTATCCTTGTATTATGGATGTTAGTCTACGATTCATAGAAATACTCAAATAGATACCACCGTCTGGTTTGAACCCGAGCCTCGCGGTTGTTTGGTGGAGTTAGGCGTGTACGCTAGCCACGCGACCAACGAGGTGGTCAGACCTATGACTTTATCCTCTAAACCATAATTCGTATTAACTCGCAATAACGTTCAATTAGTACTGATAGGTCTTGTCCTTGTCCTTGTCCTAGCAAATCCTTTCTTATCTAAAGTAGTTGTAATAACATTGCGAAATCTTGATTTGGAGTCCACACTGCTAAATATTGTAATACATATTTATATTACAAGCCATGATAAGTGACTTATGAATCCCTAGCATAATATATGTTCTGGAGTGCTGCTATAAACCCTAGCCAAACGGAAAACCTAACGGATGCCTTTCCCTGTCTCAGGGTGGTTTTCGTAAGATTAAAGTTTCTTGAATCGATTTGGAATTTATTTATGGTACTAAATCGAACAAAGTTTTTTTTTATGTGGGAGGTTAAGGAACTAGCATACGGCTCTCCTGATGGTAAAAGACAACCGTGACCTACAGCCACCATAGATGCTATAGGTGCATTGTTGTCCGGTGGCATGCCGAATCTACTGTGCAAATCTCTCGGCTGCCCTACCCACCGGGACGGAACATGACAAAGTCATCATCGCCGCAAGAATAGGTAAAGGGAAGATGTTATGCTGAATGATAATACCAGCTGTTGACAGATCTCATTTATAGTTTATATCTATGCAAATTGACAGTTTCGAGGTGAAAAAACTAAAAACGTGTCAGAATACGAATTTTCGGGAAAATTTAGAAATAGTTTTTGACGTGCTTAAAATCCTTAATTTTGGTTTATATGAAAAGTTACGACTTACATGTAGACTATTTTTAATCTACGTATACTCGTATTTACCTTTCATTCTTTATGGGATTGTAATTACATTTCGACATTACATTACTTCTAGGGGTCTTTTATTTTCATAGGTATATGTCCTAGCCGACCCAGCAAACTTCGTTTTGCTTGACATTAACAGCTATTACATAATATTTGATGCTCCGATAGTAGCGCAGTCCGCCGGATCCAATGTAAAACATTGAAGAATCATCGACTAATAAAAAAATAATTGAAACAAATACAGTGGACCAAATTGTAGATCTAAACCATTCACAAATACTCTGGAACACACACAAAAAAGTTCATCAAAATCGCCCTCGCCGTTAAGGAGTAGTTCAGTTCGTACACGCACCTACACACGCACACAAGAAATATACTTACGTATAAAGGTATATTTTCTTATGATATTGGAAAGCGAAGGCAAACAAGCACATGGATTTCCAGATAGTAAGAATTTCACTCCATCTATAGACACCAAAGGTGGTAATGTCGCGTTGATTTTAGGTATGGAAAAACCAAGTTTATCTACGTTACCCACCAATCCCGGAACTCGTCAACGGCAAGCACTGGCGTCATGGCGGCAGAAATAGATTAGGCAGTGGTATTAATCCAGTCGAGTCGCTGTGAAACTCTCCCACCTAGTCAGTTGTCACGGTTTCAGTGACTGTAAGGCCTTTGACCGCCTTTTACGAGCTGCCTAAAAGTATTAGTAGTCCAGCTTGACCTTTTTATTAATTTATATTACATATGAAAATAAACTTAACGCCCAAACTGGAAGGACATGCTTATAGCAAGTCCTCCCAATTAATCTTACTTCAATAAAATCAGAATCAGAAAATGGTCCTCAAAGTTTATTAGCGTGAAAGTAAATAAAAAAAACTTATTCCCGTGTTTATTTCTCGGGTTTGAAATTCTCCAACTCTATGTTTGAACATCAAACTATAATGACGTCATTCTTCATCCAGTTATAGTACAGTGGTATGTGGACTATTAGCAAAATTACATTTGTTATATAAACCAATTCGCCAAATGTAATTAATCAAAAGTAAAAAGGAAGCTCATGCTCGTACACATGTAATTATTATGCACATTAATTAACACACGTTGCCCGAGAGGTGGTACTTCCACATACATTATTCACTAGCGTCAGCACGCACACTTGTGTATACAGTTTTATATATTGGTCAAGCAAAACTCTGCACTATGAATACGGCTCCAAATCACAAGTTAAACAAAATCTGAAATCACGTTATTAAAAGCATTTAATTTGTTACAATTTTGACATGATTATACATTACTAGCTGTCCCGGTGAATTTCATTCTTGTTTGTTATTTTTTAAAGCTTCCCTGGACTTCCATAAATATTTAAAAACGAAAATTAGAAAAAATATTTACTAAGTAATTATAAAAATTACAAACTACAGACTCACTCCAATTTTTTTTACTAAAATAATATTAAAAAAAGTAACAGAACAACGTCTGCCGGGTCAGCTATTATTGTATAATATTCTCCTGTCAGAATATTAGTTATCGTATTCCTCTGAAACGGCTTTACCGATTTTCACCAAATTTTATGAACATTTTCAGTAGGTCTGAGAATCGGCTACTATCTATTTTTCATGCCTCTAAGTAATAAGGATGATTCACCCCAATTTTTTTACTAAAATCACATTAGAAAAAATAGCAGAACAACCTATGCCGGGTAAGCTGGTCTTATAGGTATATAAAATTCTCGTGTCACAATGTTAGTTACCGTACTCCGCCGAAACGGCTTTACCGCTTTTCACAAATTTTGTATGCACATCCAGTAGGTCTGAGATTCGGCTCCTATCTATTTTTCATACCCCAAAGTGATAAAGGTGACTCATCCCAATTTTAACTAAAATCAAATAAAAAAATAGCAGAACAACGTCTACCGGGTCAGCACTAGCGGACGTACCTATATAAAATTGTAATAGAACGGTTTATAAATTGAAGATATTCCACACATAGCTATTCAAACATGAAACAGTGTTTTTAGAATCTTGTATGTTTGATTGTATGCCAAAAATGTATGCTATTCCTAGCGATTATTATCTAACCTCACAAAGTAAATTTACTGAACCGATATTATTAGGTAATGACACAATTTTCCAAGTTGTTACAGTGTTAGGAGGTTTTTTATGATGAGTAGTGCTGGAATAAGATAATATTATCAAGCTATGATTAGAAACTTGTACACTTATAGAAATTGAAGGGTTGATTACTTACAGCATTACATTACTTACAGCAGCCCGTCTCAGCTTCGCACGGGTGGACTAACTTCTGGGTTGCTATACACATACACTTGATTTATTTATTAAAACACCCCATGAAAATCCCTCGCTTAGTTTTAAAGATCTGATCATACATGGATACAGCTAGAAGAAATTTAGTAGTAGTGTTTTCATGCCCATATCCCCGAAGAAGTAGGTATAGTCACAACCAACCCACGAATAGCTGAAGACACTCAGTCCCACAACATGATAGGTGGTAAGCCTATCGCTAACCAGGCACATATCTAATCTTGAGCAACATTTTTTATTAGAAAATTGGAATATGACATTTTTTTTAGTGGTCCGAACCGGAAATCAAACCCGGGACCTCTTGAAGTGAAGTCCAATACCTGGACCGCTAGACCACTGGGGCGGACCACATGTATTGGATAGATTAGACAGTATACTTTTTAAAACTATGTTTTTTGTTCTGCAGCAAATGGAACATTTCAACCCGGGATGGAACCAAAACGACAACGAACAGCATACACCAGACACCAAATATTAGAATTGGAAAAAGAATTTCACTACAATCGGTACCTTACAAGGAGAAGAAGAATAGAAATAGCCCACACTCTAGTCTTGTCCGAGAGACAAATAAAAATATGGTTCCAAAATCGACGTATGAAATGGAAAAAAGACAATAAATTGCCGAATACCAAAAATGTCCGGAGAAAAACTAATCCAGCTGGCGTCACAACGACAACCACTAAAGGCAATACACCAAAGAGTAGATCAAATAAGAATACAAATAATAATGACAAGAAGAAATCTAATAATAACGGCCGACCAGACAGTATAGAAAATGTAACAGATAATATTATGAATGACTTACATTGTGTCGGTGCTCAGAATATGTCGCATGACGCTGCAATTAGTCCGATGTCCCATCCCAGCAACCAACTGAATCCAGGTCATCCTATGACACCGCATCATTTACACATGATGGGAATGCATGGTATGGACCCCTCATTAGTCGCGAACCTATCAGCTCATGGATCTCCAGTAGGAAATACAGGTTGTGGTACTGGTATTAACCCTGGCAATACTCCTGTCATAAAATCTGATTATGGTCTTACCGCCTTATAAACTTTAAACTAAAGAGTGTATAAATATATTTTCATTAATTCGTTTCTTACCATTCCTTTGTGTCGATAAATTGTATTAAAGTAATTTAGGTAAGTGTAAGTAATTAGTGTAACCAGTCATTGAATGTTTGCATAGTTAAGTGGAAACTTTACAATGTCAAAAGTGTGATTATATTAGGATAGGCACAAAGTATTCCCTGAATATCGAATTTGTGCTTATGACGGTAAGTCATTGTCTTTCAGATGATCTAAGTTCCTCTGTATCTGGTGTACAGGTATAGTTTTACCACATTTTTGTATTTAATTGAAGTAAGATTTACTTGAATCACCAAGTAATAAATATGTATAAATATTTAATTACATAACATATTTTGTGATATGATTACTTAATCATTGTTTTATAAAATCTCGATAGTTACTAAATACGAACAAACATTATCTATATAAATTGCTGTGTCCAGCTGACAAATTTAAGTATACAGTATTATTCATTTATTAAATGTGAATATGTTTAAATAACACAAATTTTAAGACTAGTAAGAGAAAATAACAATAAATTTAAAATTTGAATGTATAGCATCTATAGTAGGTAAAGGATCCGAAGTATAGTTATTTAATGTCTTAAAAATCAACAGCATGTATTTCATTATAATTTATTTGTTAGTGTAATTTGATGTAATCTTTTAATAGATTTTAATTGTGTGATTTTTGCTTAATAAATTGAAATTGCAATAGCAACACTATAGGTTGTCGTTACTTTGGATCTCATACTTACTACACATTTATCTCAACTTTCTTGCACAAATAAAAATAATTTTAGACAAGAATACTGGTAAATATTTTGGTAAATGTTATCGTTATTATGGATCTAATACTAAATATTTATGTCACATTTCCCACAGACAAAAAATATTGTTATTTCAATTAAAACATAGCATACCTTTAAAGAGTACACATTTGTTTAAATGAAATCATCATATTAATTAATTTATTATTAGACTGAAATTATTATAACAGTACAAGACAAATAACGACAATGACTTAGTTTTAAGTACTAAAGTGGAACTAAAATATAAACTGAAGTTGTTTTGTAACTAAAATAGAAAAACTATGAATACAAAACCAGTAAAATAAAATATAAGCATAAAATAATGATTTCGAATTATTTATATCCTAATCTAAAACCATCAACTATAGATTGCTATAATTATTTTACAACACCAACATGCCAATGCCATATTAAAAGCTATTTCGCAAGATCTTTCAATCAACAATATGAAAAAATGAAATAAATATTAGCACCTTTTATCTAATAACTCAATATATTCATTTAAATCTATTTGCATTTAAATCAGTTTAAATTGTTGATATTTTTTGAAGACACGAAAACGTTATTTCTGTCAGGATTTGATATTAGATAAGGTTTTTCTTTCTTTACAAATTTGTAAAAAAATATAAATATAATAGTGCTGGGAACTAGAAAAGTTCTAAAATTAAAATATTTTCAAATTAAAATGCTTTGAGTAATGTCCTTGTAGTGTGGATGTAATTACTATGAATGAATTTAGGTGGTTTTATATATTTTATTTCTTCAAACATGTCCGAAGTAATGTCTATTATACTACTTGTTTCCGAAATAACGTCGATCCTTGCCTTTATTCTGTTCTAGCTTGGACAGGAGAGTAGCCAATAAACTCTAAGAAAGCTTTACGTAGTGCTTTGTGAATTTCTTACATCTTTTTTCTCCTTTTCGAATATCAGCTTGTTTGCTATTTTTTAATTAGTAGACAAACAGGCAGACGGACCTTGAAGCGATAAGAAATGAATTGCGACAGGGCCGGATTCACAGGAGGGCGAAACAGCCAGAGCGAAAGTTCCAGGGCCTCCATACTAAAGATTTATTTAAAACATGTTTCAAATTACCACTAGTAAACATGTTTTCCTTTACCTACAGTAAGTACTCAGCACAAACATGATTATATTGTTCTTAAATATTAATAGAAAACTCGACTGAAAAAAATTGTTCATTTTATTTGGAAAAAAATTAGGGCGCTGTGTTTTCACTCCTTTATAGCCTTGAGGTCTCCAAACCTCTAAATCTGATCCTGCATATCGATATAATAACCAAAGGTGTCTAATAAACAAATGAGGTTACGATGTTAAAGCTCTTCTGAGTGCCTGATACGTTTACCGACCACTCTACCTTTTCGCCCCGAACGTCTTACCATGGTAAGCCACAGAGTAAATTCACCAGTTAGTAAGTACTGTAAGTAAATTCCATACCATAAAAATGAAAACTAAGTGCCTATCCATAGTAAAAGCAAAGGTCTATCTAGAGCATTATAGTGTAGCTAAAAGTATATTTTTGCTTCAATGGCCATAAGATTCGATATCATAACCTTGCGCCATTCGTATCGAATGAAATGAAAGCAAAAATCGTAATGTATTCGTTGAATGTGAAGTCATCAATCAATGTCGCGGGCTCATTGTGTGGCCGGCACGCAACGCGTATCTCCTACTTACGCCCAACATGGGCCTTGACGCGTACTACAGAGTTTCATCATTCCGATACAAAGCTAATGCATAAGTTTTGTTTTATAAGGCCCAGTTCCTATATTTAACGAGTCGTTTTGGTTACGAGTGGTAGCATTCGTAACGAATAGTTAAATGTCTAACTACGGTCATTCGCTATCGACTGTCAACAAGAAACATTTTTGTGTAACTATGAGCAACGCTTCGTCTCTTTGAGGCAAACTAACAATGGTTATACCAACGGATTACGGTTCGTTGATTATAGGAACCGAGCTAAGACACGAACCCGCTGGTAGGTAATGTCATAGGAAGTTAACAGTTCCGTCGTTTAAAACTTTAACGATTGGTTATTAGTTTTTTTAAGAGAAAACATAAAATAAGCTTTCCTGACTCACTGCTACACATTTTAGATACAATTTATTAACTTTATTTATACTTTCCACAATATGTTTCTTTATAATTATAATGTAGCCAACTGATTCCACTATTAAAGTATCATCAGGTTTGTAACAACTCTAAAAAAAAGCTACACATTTTCATCGTCATGATGTAAAGGTAATGCAAAAGTTTTGTTTCATAATACTGAGACTCAAACAGACTGGTAAGTAATGTTATAAGTAGTTCCTCGTTCCGTTGTTTAAAACTATTAAAGCTTGGTTATTCGTTGATTTTTAAGAGAAAACGTAAAAGAATCTAACTTCCTAACTCACTACTTCATAATTTCATCATCCCGATATAATATAAGCTAATACAGAAATGTTTTATACAACAAAAGTCAAATCAACTGGTAGGTAATGTCTTACGTAATTCCTCTACGTTCCTTAAGACTGTTGGTTATTGGTCGATTCATATAATATTAAAATACTTATTCATGTAGCTATACCTACAGTATTATTGTCGTGTTCCGGTCAACATTTAAGAGTAGCTAGTAGAATTGAGTAGTAGAACGAGTAGATCACCTCGGATGCAGGACGATGCTTACAGGTGACGGTTGTCTCTTACCATTACAACCGTGTGCATGTTCGCTGTCTTATACCGTCATGTCACTAAAATTAAAGATTTACAATAATCTCTGACAAATCCTGCATTTGATGTCGCCAGTGGGAACCAGAGAACCATCTCAATTACTTCAGCTTATAAATAAAAAAATCCACTCAAAAATCAGATCATTCGTTCAAAAGTTATGATGCCACACACAGACAGAGACACACATACACATATAGCCACGCAAACCTTATAATACCCCTCTTTCGTCGAAGGTTTAAAAAGAAAATTTTCTGAAGAAGAGAAATGTGACGTATACTTCAAAGATTTTTAGGTGTTTTACTAACCTAACAGTGGACTTCTTGTGTCAGTTTACTGGTTGGCCTACCCTTCAGATTGGCACACGACGATAAAAATATGTCGATAAGAGTAAGGCGGTGGTACCAATTCTGCCATTACCTTTTTTTTAAATTTTTAGTATTGACTAATTTTTGAAAAAGCTTAAGTTTGCAAATATTTGTAATGGTAAGAAATATACATCGATTATAGTCTGTAAAGGTAGTAATGGAGTATTTATTGCTGACACAAAATTGGACCACTTTAGAATCCCTTTTTGGAATACAATTTTGGTAACTGTATGTTGCTAAGAGTTGCTGACATTCGACACTCGATTCTCTCTGTTTTACGATAAATAAATGTTGCGTGAACATATGTATGTGTCACTTAATGACATACGGGCGAACTTCTGCACTTACATGTTCCACTACCTTACTCTATTGCAGTCTGTATTGGTTCATTTACGTATTAAAACTTCGTAAAGTTACACGTTAGCAAAAAAGGGGTTTTTACCAATAATTTCTTGGAAGTTTACAAAAACTCAATTGGATAGTAAGGCAAAACCCTTTTCGAATTCTCACAATTAGGTCCTCTTTTGTACCGGCGCGCCAAAGAGTTAAACTTGCAGATTTTGCGAAAAAAAAGACAAAAGCTTATTATTCTGCAAGTTGTATGCAAATAACAGGATTTGCTACTGTTATTTGTCAAACATTTGCATTCTTTGTCACTTTTTTTGCTCAGCATTATGATCTATTGGTGATTGTCAAACGGTAGCCATTGATGTCACTTAAGGTTTACATTTTTTTAAAGATTCTCAAAAGGATCATGAAAGGACGCAAACAAGCAGACGGATTTCCTAATGACAAGAGACATGGCACCTGTAGATGTCAAAAAGTAAAGAAGTGTTGGTGATGTGCAGCTTGGAAAGTTGAACGTGAAGCCGCTTGGGTAAGTAAGTTCATCGATACAGAACGTCAGCTATTTGTCATAGCAATATCTGTATTGCTGGTTTCAGTTCAGATTGGCAATGAAAAAACCTATATTCTTTCTTACAATGTGCTGAAAGGAAAGTTTTTACCTCGTATCTTTGGAAGTCTCTATCCACGCAACGATTTTGGAATTTTCTGGTAGTACGTTTAGATGTGAACTGTCCGAAGATCTTTGTAACTGACTCCCAGCAAGAGAAGGAGTCTATACTTTTTTAACCAACTCCAAAAAAGGAGTAGGTTCTAAATTAGACTTTACATATTTTATTTTTTGTATGTTTGTTACATGATTATTCGGCAAATAGCTATCCGATTCTGATGTTTCTTTTTTAGCAACATTAGCCATGTTTTCGAAGTGGTCGCATAGTAATTTTATCATGATCCGATTAAATTATCTTCTTCTTGAGTTATATTTAATAATAAGGACTTTGTTCATGTTGACCACCACATTCTGGATCTTCATAAATTTTATGGGACCGCCTCGTAACTATTACGTGCGATAAAGAACTGTCAATCCCGACGAGGTAATGAAATTTGAGTAGATTTTCTTTAATTTTTTCTTTGCCTAAATTATTAGATACGGTATTATGCTCTTATGGTAGTTGTTGTGATCCCGTATTTTTACAACATATACATAATTTATGTGATGGATTAAATATGATCTGTGAGAGACCATCTCAGTAATTACTTTGTAAAATAAACAGTTTTAGACAAATTACAAGGACTTATCTGAGCATTAAGTAAGCAAATTACATGCATGTGTTACAAAGATTTGACAATAATACTAATGCGTAGAAATGCGTACATATACAGGCCTACTTTCAAAAGACCGGTAAAATTTTAATATAAGGGAGTTAAGGCTAAGATGATAGAGCATTTTAAACATTAATTGCCAAATTGTAAAATTTATTTTTATCAACATTCATTTGTCCGCGTTAATACTTCACTTGTCGTCACGCTACGTCGTACCTAGTACGAGTCATGACATCGCCAGCCTGCGCATGCGATAACGGTCGGCGTGTTACGTTATAACCATGCATTTTGTATTTTGCGTTGGATAAAATTTTTACTTTTTTTTAATCAATACCACAGAACAAGGTTTAAAAGGTGATATATATTTAACAAAAATAGTGAAATATTATGATAATTAACCTGTGATGTATAATAGAGAATATACCTTTATAAGTACCTTTGCCAATTCTCGGATAAGCACTCATTGCAATTTGTTTTGTTGAAAGTTGATTTAAAATAAAAATTATTTTTGTAAGAACTTTTGCAGTTTTTACTAACTATATTTATTAAACACAATGAACGAAGCTATACGAATCTATGTTTACCTATAATATTCCTTGAGAACCGGTGACTACAGAAATGTCTACCTATATTTTGCACCTCGATGTGTATAAAAAAGTTTTTTTCTAATACCGTCATAACGTTAGTGTTGTTCGCTATAGTATTTAAGTTTGGATAGATTTTTTTACATACAAGAACCGACCCCAAGCTGGCAACGCACTATTAGTATCTTGAACAGTTGAGGTTCACTTTCGTCCGAACACATCAGAAAGATCATTTACACAATCACTCAGATCTTATTGCCTCTCCCCAATTTCAAGTTATGCGCACTTATAAAGGGGTGAATCTGAGGGTGGTCCCTCTGTTCCCTCTATGCGACGTTTTAGCAATATGATAAAATTTGTCAACTTGTTTAGTAAAAGCTTAAGTTCGCTGTAAAGCTTACGCTGTAAAATGTAGAGACTTACCTATCATTAAAGCTTGCACAATTTACTATTGCCTATCATTTCATTAAACAAAATAATACCTCGTGATGGTCCGAGTTCGTTTTTACTTTATCTTTATGAGATTGGAAGGCAAACAAGCAGACGGATTTCCTGGTGGTAAGAAGTTCACGCCGCCTGAGACACCAAAACTGGTAATGATGCGAGTGGATATTGAACTACGAGAAAGAATAAGTTTACGGGTAACTTATCCTCCGAACCGGAACGTGTCAACGGCAAGCACTGACGTTATGGCGGCAGGAGTAGGCAAGGCGGTGGTGCCAATACGGGCGAGTCGCTCCGAAACTGTAGCACCTAGACCGATGTAACGGTGATAGTGATGAGAAGCCTACGCTCGCCTTTTATCGGCTGCCTGGCAGGAAGGCAGATGGTCTATACTTCAAAGGAGCCCGAACCAACACGGAGAAACTTACGAGTCCGCCTTGTAGAACTGACCATCTGCTTTTCTATCAGGCAGATCGCAAGATGTGAGGTTAACAAATCATCACCTACAAAATCACTGGTTTTAGAGTGCTGTGCAGCAATTTGCTGGAGTAGAGCTCCGCCACTTTACCTCATCCTGTTTCCATACTGACAGTGTCAGGTTCTGATTCGGAGGGTAGGGTAGCCGGTAGACATGCTCAATTAGTCAAACAGCTACTAACTAAGGCAGACACACCTATAACATCGATGGTATCTATATGCTTCGTTATCTTTTACCATAAAAATTCCCGTTTGCTCATCTATCAATTTATATTACATAAAAAGAATCCCCATTCCTCGTGGTCATCGCATCACATCTGAACGGATGGACCGGTTTGGCTAATTCGTTTTTATTGCGTCAATTATTGACAGAAGAAAATTCTTATGAGAAGGAAAATCGCAAAAAGTGCAGGGAAACTGGGAATAATAATGCTTTAATTTATGCAAAGTGTTAGTATCTTTTAATTGCAGGCGATGCGAAGTTCGCCGAGTCGGCTAGTATATATAAAAATGTTTCGCTTGGTCTGCGCATCACGCCTGTATAGATTGTACAATTTTGTGCTAATTCTGGTTTTATTGTCTTGGTTATTGTCAGGAGAAGGTTATTATGAAAAGAAAGACTAGAAAAGTAGCATAGAAGATGAGAAAGACAATGACTTAATCCGTACAAAATGTTAGGAGCTGTAAACGTCGAGCGATACGTTTTTCGGGTCGGCTAGTTTCTTATATAAAAAAGTTGTAAAACTATTTGGTGTTTAGCAAAACGTAGACAAGTAGAATTCTTTTTGAAGTAAAAACTTCTTTAGCGGCGCTGTGCACTTTTTTGGAATGGGTTAAAACTTCTAAACTCGCGTCAGGACACATGACCTAATTCGTTAGACAAAAATTCGTAAGCCGGCGCAGGGCGCTTGCACGAATGTTCGTGTTTGTGTACGATAGCGCAATAAATTAATATTGTACTTTACCACATACATGATAGTACTTTCACACTGCTAATTAAAGCAGTTCCTACAAAATTATTCCCTAACCATTCCAAAATATCAAAAATGCACAACGTTAATATTCAAGTTTTCACTTCTTCCCAGAGTGCAATCCATTTTTTTATTTTATTTTTAACACAAAAATTTCAACTACAGACAACACCAAGTCGGGTCATAAAACATATGGATTTTGCCAGTCATCGTCTTTACCGGCAGTTAAACAATCTCTGAGGTACAAATCCACAGGGTCCAACCTGGAAATTGGCGGAATCAGTTGCTTTTTCTTTACCGCTCCATTGTTTCGACAATCGTCTTGGGGATAGCAGAATGCTGTTACACTTGTTGTCTTACTTCAACTCTTATGGAGACGACAATCTTAACTGCGTTCTGTTCTGATAAGTTTAGTTATGTAATACATTTAATTTGAACCGATAAGGGCTATATGTTTAGCTCCTTATTTTTTTAAACCGATTTTAAAAGTTATGGTTTATGTAAAAGGGCATGCTTTTGAGGCACATTGCTACCAAGTCTGGAGGAAAATACCTAGTTTCTTTTACTTAGACGATATCGTTATTGAAATTGGAGTCTGTTTTTTGTAGTTTTATACAGTATTTATATAGGGTAACATTTAAAGGGCCAGCCAAATTTAGAAAGACTGTTTAAAACCGATAACACTTTCCATTTACGAATTATTAAAAACTGGATGAGAACCCGGCTTCGCTCGGTAAAATGTGATTCATAATGTGACAAGATAGCGACAAGCACTTTCTGATGATGTCAGACAACCGTGACCTATAGACAGTAGACATAATAGATATTAAAGGTCTGTCTTAAAAGTCTACTTTTTATCCTATCCCCTGGACCGGAAATTGACACTTTTGTTATAGTAGCAGTTACAGGTTAGGCGGAAGATTCCTAACGCACTGTTGTTGGTATGAATGATTTTAACACTCGACTCTCACTCTACACTGGGGACCCAAACTACGAGGTTGCCCATATGCTGGGCCAAAAACTCATATAATTAATAACAATGTGTTGTACAGTTGTTAAAATAATTAGATTGTTTCAATAGGAAAGTGGTTTAAAGTAGCATTGAACTTAGTCTATTTTTGTACGAATAAAAACGGCCTTTGGACCTGTCTTATGAAAACCTATCTTACATACATATCTTCATGCCTATTTCCATACTAAGTAGGCGAGTTTGTATGGAAAGGGTGATAGATGTGGAGGAAGCCAGAAAAGCCTGTAAGGATCGTGAGATTTGGCACTCGATACTCTCTGTCTACTCCAGAAAAAAAAAACAAGTATTTTCAATAGCGTATCCCAGAACTCAAGTAGGTCAGTAGGTCAAGACACAGCCACGATTAGACTAAGGTACTCCTTGTGGGACAAAAAGGTGGCAAACCTATCGCCAACCGGACACTAGTCTAATTCGGAGAAAAGTTGTTTTAATTACTAAATTGAATAAACTCATTTCATTGTATCCCAACCCAGGAACGGAACTTGAGACCCCAAGTAGCAATCTAGAAACAGCATGTGTAAATATTTTAATTCTCTTAAATATACATCGCCACTAGTAGAACGAGATCTCACCACAACATTTCTGTGATTATCTGTATTTTTAATGGTATCGCCTATGTGGTCTAGCAGTCGGACTTGACTTTTTAAGGATGGGTTCAATC
>NJDC01000790.1:370395-383692 GCA_002245475.1 Calephelis virginiensis | reverse complement strand
GTAAAGTTGTTAAAATAATTAGATTATTTCAATAGGAAAGTGGTTTAATGTAACATTGAACTTAGTCTATTTTTTTTGGAACAAAAACGGCCTTTGTACCTGTCCAATGAAAACCTATCTTACATAAATATCTTCATGCCTACTTCCATACTAAGTAGGCGAGTTTGTATGAAAAGGGTGATAGATGTGGAGGAAGCCAGAAAGGCCTGCAAGGATCGTGAGATTTGGCACTCGATACTCTCTGTCTACTCCAGAAAAAAAACAAGTATTTTCAATAGCGTGTCCCAGAATTCAAGTAGGTCAGTAGGTCAAGACACAGCCACGATTAGACTAAGGTACTCCTTGTGGGGAAAAACGGTGGCAAACCTATCGCCAACCGGACACTAGTCTAATTCGGAGAAAAGTTGTTTTAATTACTAAATTGAATAAACTCATTTTATTGTATCCCAACCCGGGAACGGAACTTGAGATTGGGATCTAGTAGCAATCTAGAAACAGCATGTGTAAATATTTTCATTCTCTTAAATATACATCGCCACTAGTAGAACGAGATCTCACCACAAAATTTCTGTGATTATCAGTATTTTTAATGGTATCGCCTATGTGGTCTAGCAGTCGGACTTGACTTTTTAAGGATGGGTTCAATCCAAAAAAAATAAAAAATGTAGGTATTTACAATTTTGTTTTAAAAACAGTGTTGCTCGGGATTGTATATGAGCCCTGTTGGCGATAGACTAGCCACCTATCACAATGTGGGGTTTGGTGTCTTTCGTTAGCCGAAGAAACTAAACCCCACATTGTGATGCTACTTGAAAAAATATTATAACAATGTTTCCTTACTTAGTAGAGTCAACCAAAGTGAGTTTTGCATCACCGCCAAACTTATTCGTGTGACTTTAACGTCATTGCTTGTTACTGTTACATTCCGGAATACAGGAAAGGGAGGCAGGTGTGTGGTATGTTAGTCCCAGTTTGATAACACACTACTAATACTTTTGGTATCTGTAGCTGTGATTTTTCTTGAAATAAACTATCTGCCTTCCTCTTAATACAATATAAACACTAAGGGTCAAAAATAAATTCAGTAAGTCAGCCCTTATAGACTGAAATAGTCCTGTTCAAGTATCTTCTGCTAAAATATATTTTTTTAATTATGGCAATAAATAAATGTAGTTCATTCGTTTATTTTTGATTATATGGTAAGAACAAAATGCGAATTAACGAATAGAAATTCATTTATTAATTGTTGAATAAATTTTATTTTGATGTACATAGAAATCCTGCGATTGGATCTCATCCTATGTTGTAATCCATTCTAGAGTCGATTTGAGAACTGCGGACATGTACGTGAGATGACAAAAAACGAGGGTGGAAAACGTGCTGCGAGTGGATTTTTATGTTTGATCGCTTTTACGCAGAGGAAAACAAAGAATTCTATCATTTATATGAATACAAATCGTTTTTGCGTTACTTACTCCCAGACGAGTACTCCTTGTAAACGATTTATGTGTTAGTATATTCACGCCCATATCACCGATTGGTAGGGAGAGGTACAAACAACCACAATGTGATAGGTGGAAAGTCTATCGCCAAACGGGCTTAGGTTCAATCCAGACCAACTTTTTTCATATTAGAAAATTAGGAAAACCAAATTTTCTTTTTATTGCCCAACCCGGGAATCGAACCCCGAACCTAATACTGTCAAGTCCAACACCTCGACCACTAGACTACAGAGACGACTTTATATATTAACCAAATACAAATATCATGTGAGTCCAAATACATTTTTATTGGTATTAAATAGAAATGTGTATATTATAGATGTAAGATTCTTGTTCAACTATAACTTCTAATGACTTAACAAATGTCGAAATCGAACAAGTAGGTACTGGTAACAATTTCCAAAATTAAAATATATAACATTTGATTTTTTTTATTAATTTGCATATTTTTTTATTAATGGTATCGAAACTAATGAACGGATTTACGAGACGTAGGAGAGATATTTGCCGTCACATTTTTGTGTTACGCGTCAGATTGCTCAGTTAAGCTCCATATAATTAAACACTGTATGTTATCGTCGAATTTCATGCTGCGTTCTTCACAGTTGTTTCTGTAATATTACACAATATTACAGAAACAACTGTACACATCTGAATGAAATTAGGTGCAGGGAAAGATTCTGAAACAGCACACGCATTTTTATTTAACAGTATAACAAGGAAGAGCTAATCAAATTCAACACTCAGACAAAGCCATAAGAAACATAAAAATACAAAACATATTTCGTGTAACCAAAATACACAATCAATTTTCCCTACAGTTCGTGTTGTTTTACAAAGAGCACATAGTTATCCATAACTTTTTAAAATTCACCCAGCTCCCTCATCAAAACATACCTACCCTTCGTTTTCTCCACCCCACGCCATACATCACATTGTATAGTTATCCTCATATCTTGCCGTCGGTAGTCAGTCGGGCAAGCTTTGTGCCCTTCGTAGGGTACAGACGGATTCCTGTTCGCGTGTATATGTTTGTTGATGTGTGTGTTGATTTCCCGACACTGCCCGGTACGATTCTTTTGTGTAAAGGATCTAGAAAGTTCTGTTTCGCTTACTAAAAAGGTTAACATTGATTGTATTTAACTAATATTTGTTATTTTAAGGAGTGAAATTAATAAAGTTTCGTCGTAATTTAAATCTAAGTTATAATCTAAAAGTAAAGTATCTTCGCGCCCATATCCCCGAAGAGGTTGGCAGAGACACAACCACGACACCCACGACTAGCTGAAGACACTAAGTCCCATAATGTGATAGGCAGCAAGCCTTTCGCCAACCGGGCACATTTCCAATCCCGAGTAACACTTACTTTTTATTATAAATTGGAAGAACCAATTTTTTTTTTGCCGGACCCAGGAATCGAACCCGGAACCTCAGACAGTCAAGTCCAACCTGGACCGCTATAACTGCTTGTTTTTACCCGCTGTTTTGTCAGTGTAGAAGTAACCTAAGTTTAAATTCGGGTCTATTAAATCAATAAATTTAATTCACGTAGCACAAAATAAGTTAGCAATGTATTTATTTGGTTTGTTAAAAGATTCTTTCATGTTTTTTGGCTAGCATTTATTTTTTATGACGAAAATTGTCATAGGTCAATGATCTGAGAAATCACGGTGAATTAGCATGGTATTTGCCTTATCGTGCGTGCCATGGTTCAAGATTGTACCATTACCTACCTCTTCTGGAATGATGAAGATACGTTAGAACTTTGCAATGAAATAATAATATTGCATAAAATGTGTGACCATAGAATTCAACAAACGTATATTCCGTATTAATGACTAAACTATTTAACAGAAAAATGTTATAAAATAAAAAAAACGCAACGAACTTTCTATCTCCTTTACCAAATGATCGAGTCTGCTATGGTTACAGACACTCACACATACGCAAAGGTTTCTGTCACACGCACACATAGACAAAAAGGGGTGCGTCGGGAGGCTCGGTGGGGACTGTATTAAGTTCCTTTCTTTTCACTAAAATAATTTTAGGGGATCGTTTTACTTCAATATTTTTTTCTAAGGGTCCTCAACCGTGTTTCTGTTGAATACACTCGCCATGTAATTTGAGAAATGGCTGTATCTGTGGGGTGAATTCGCAAGTGAGTTGATTGTATCTGTGAGAAGCTGAATACTATTTTTGTGATATACATAACCGTATGTACTCGCTCCCATCCTCATTCTGTGTTTTGGTTATTTAGCAATGGTTAAGAGATTTTATTTTTATTTAGTACTAGTTATCGCTAATAACTTTGTTGGGCATTTGTTAAGCAAATTTTAGGTATAACCTAAATCTATCAAGTTTTTTTTCTTATTTTACGTAGCAAAAAGTTAAATGATTTTTAGTTTTATTTAATACTGGCCGACCTCACAAACTTAGTATCGCTTAACACTAACAGCTACTAACAGTTTGTATGTATAGAGCATAGTTTTTCCCATTTACTATGCAATTATCCCTTTTTTAAATAAAGCCTTCTCCTGGCAATAAATAATGCAAAAAAAGAATTAGCAAAATCAATCCATCCATTCATACGTGATGCGATGATCACGAAAAAAAGGTATTCATTTTTATTTTTTCATTTTTATATATATAGAGAGAGACAAGTTATGGCCTGCAATTTCCCAGGATTTTGTTTATACAATACTTAACTCATTATTTTTTTTATTGAATGCAAATACGTCTATAAACACCAAAGGTTGAATTGGTACGTTAGCAACTATCAGCTGCGACATCAATCTTTTTCTTGCTTTTCGAACGACGTCATTGTTATAACTAGCTTTATGGTGGCAGAAATAAATAAGGCAATTAAATCTGGACAAGTTGTCACCAGACTCTACGGCCTATTCATAGTCATATTGGTAGTGACAAAAACGACACTCCTCTCTTACAAGCTAGGAAAGCGATTGGTCAATATTCTACTTAATTATTCAAAATAATTTACATTTGTTTAATTTTAAATTTATATTATTACTAGCTGTCCCGGCGAACTTCGTTCCACCCGTTCAGTTTGTATGAGATAAATGAAAATTTTGTTTTTCCTAGTTTTCTCGCAGTATTTCCCTTTTTATTATATTTTAAACCTTCCCTGGACTTGAATAAATAATTAAAAACCAAAATTAGCCAAATCCATTCAGCCGTTTTCGAGTTTTAGCGAGACTAGATAAAACAGCAATTGATTTTTATATATATAGATTGTTCTTCTGATTATTATTTTACATATTATCTTATAGTTTTTGGCATGTTTGATCTCTACCTACTGAACCTATTTTTCCTTAGACAAAAAGTTTGTCTGGTAGATATCACTTTCTTTGGCGATAAGGCCGCCTTTTGGTGTACTAAAAACTATAAACTTTTGTAGTTGATAAAACATATTTGTATCTATTTTGTTTTAATTTTGGTTGTGTACAGTAAAGAGTTTATTCATTAATTATTTTATTCGCAATTAAAACTTAATGGATTTTATGATACGAAACTACAACAAAATGTAAAAATAATAGAAAATGTAATCCGATAACATCAATTTAAGGCCACAAGCTTTCGCTGAAATATTTTTAATCAAAGTTTTTACCTGATAGGCCTCCATCTCGGCGGGAACGAACCGACCTGTCAATCCCTCGAACGTTAGATTAAAAACATCATCTTTTTTAGGATTGGGAGGATCAAGGAATTATGTTTTTTTCAATGGAATATATTATAATAATACATTAGATAAAACTGACGAAGGTTGACTTGTTCGGAACAGGCTAGGTATTACTTAAGAATTCTACCTGGTTATTTATTATTTCATTAATAGATACTCGCAGGTAATATATTTCTATAATGTGCGTTTTGGTAGGTTTTAGATTTTAATTGCTTTATTCATTATTGATACTTGGTAGAACTTCACTTGCCGAAGACGAAGAAGAGAAGAAAAGATAGAAACAAAAGTTTCTAATTTCTACCCCTGAAAACGTTGGAACCAACCGAAATTTATGCAAGGATGAAGATGCTGACTTTTGCCCGATTCCTATATTCAAGAAACGAGTCGTTTTACTTACACAAGATAGTTTTTCGTACGATAGTAAAAAATCTAACTCGTCTGCTTTTGATTGCTAAATCTTAACAATTTGGGTAACTATGAGCAACGCTTTGTTGGTTTAACGCAACTTTCATTGGTTTTACTTTAGATAACGGATCATTGATTGGGTATACGAACGAGGTTTAGTAAAACTTCAACTTTTCACATTATTTTCGCATAGAAAAAAAAAGTATCTTCTTAGCATAGAACACTTACAATTTAATATTTTTCAGTATTTTTTTCGTTATATTCTGAGTATGCCTTGAGCTTGACCATTAGACCCAACACCTCGAGCATAGGACAGCTATGCACCTATGACGTCGCCTATAGACCAAGTTTGTCTTTTTCCATCAGAAAACCCATGAACTTTGATCTCTTTGACGTTTACACATGTTATAGTTGGTGCTGGACTATTTACTACTTATACTGGCTATAACCTCATCTAACATATTTTTGGTTAAAATAAGTAGTTTCCGTCTTTAATTTAAATAAATGAATACATTTTGGATATCTTGGGTCTTCTTCGTTACGGCTTATATATTTTGCATACGGCAGCAGCAAATATTTTTATATTACTTCGGTCTTTGTTCTACTGCATTAAAATAAGCATTCACGCAAATATCCCAAAGTGTTAGGCAGAAGTACAAGAAGGGCATCCACGACAAGATGAAGAGATTTTATAATCTCAATTTCGTTTTTACAATATAAACATTTGGCATTTTCTTCTTCACACCTTCATTGTTGTAAAATAAAAATAAGTTTAAATGCTAAACAAAAGAAGCTTTTTTAAAAAAATAACTAAATATGGAATTCTGATCTTCTTTCCTATATCATGTTATGTTACAGAAAAAGAAAATATGGCAAATGTTTATATTATAAGACTTTGCCATTTTATGTAACGCACTAATATTGTATTTGTAATAATTCGAAACGTCTGTCTTACTTTCACAGTCTACTCATTAAGCATTATCTCTTTCGCTAATTGATTGTTAAAAAATAAAATAATTTAAATGCCAAAAAACATAAGTGCAATTTAAAAAAAACTATGATTGGTAATCTAACTTTCTTTCTCGTCTCACATCTTTCGGGGTAAGATAACTTAATTTTATATTAATAAAGAAATGCACTTTGTTAAAAGTTCTTCATATATTTTGTTTATATACACACATATATACATAACTTCACGCCAAGTCCCTTACGAGGTAGGCAACGAGTATATTAAGTGCCAAAACTCAAGATCCTGGCAGACCTGCCTGGCTTCTTCCACATTAATTACCCTTTTCGTACAAGCTTGCCGGGTTAGGGGACTCTTTACACCACCTTCGGATAACACCCGTGCAATTTTATCGTGGAAAGTCAACCTAGGTTTCTCTCGCCATCAACATTCGCATCATATACCTATCTCCTTTGTCAATCTTTCATCTGTCATTCTTTTCACATGTTCGAACCAGCGGAACATGCCCTTTCTCATTTTAGCACCAACACTTTCTTTCAATCCAACTCTTTCTTAGATCTCACTGGTACGAATGCGAGCGTTACACCACAGATTTTACCACATTTATCCGTTATTTATGTATTTTGTTTTCTTTTTTAAAATGTTTTTGTTAATCCTAAGTACTTTCACTACGAAGATATTATTACATGACAAACATCTGCCACCATCGTATTCAATCAGTAATTAACAAAAACATTACAATGTTATCTTAAACTGTTTATAATTTAAAAAGTTCTAACTCAAATGTTACTTAAAGAAAAACTACTAATATTCACTATAGCAAAACGTTGATTTTTCAACGATATGTAATAGAAACGACGGCTGGTAAAGCGGCAGGTGTTGTAAAATTGCCGAGTCAGCGCAGTGGCACCGGTAGTCTATGGTAGCGTATTCGAGTCCCGCCCGATCACGATTTACATGTCAGTCGCGCCGTTTGATATCCGATTGGGCCTACTTTAATAAATGCTAGTCATCATAGTCACCGATTCTACGAATATAAGATTACTATTTAGTCAGATTTAGTCAAGTTGACATTATAAGAAAGGATTATTATTGTTTGTTAGATTCTATTTTAGATTATTTTGAAATTAAGACAATTACATCAAGATTAAGTGATCTTCTTAGGCCCGCTTACACATTCGTGGGTTAAATTTAAAAAGGAGTTAAACTGTTAAATATAAAGAGTTTTAACCCTAGTTAGAAGCTAACTCAGAGATAAATAGTTCACCTGGGAACGTGCAAGTGGCCTTTATTGTTATAAACTAAGTAGTATAAAAATAACATAACCTCAAAAACCAAGTGTATGTTCGTGCTTATCATAGGACGACGCTATTGTATCATATTTTTAGAAAAGCTTTGTAGTCTAGCGGTCCGGTGTTGGACTTGACTTCTCGAGGTCCGGTTTCGTTCGCGTTGAGCAACATGAACTAAATGTGTTCTTCAATGTTTTTATTAAAACACCATAGCCCTGGAATGGATATGTGTCCGGTTAGCAATAGGTCTACCACCTATCACATTGTAGGACTTAATGTCGTAGGTGCCCTGGTTCTACCTCTATTTATAGGGGATACGGACGTGAAATACTTGTAGTTTTAGCAAAAACAGGAGGCTGGAGATTGCGTTAGGCTGTTTTTTATAGAAAAATACAAACCTAAGGATGACCAATCCGAAAGTTGTCGGAGACTATCATCTACGTCACATTTACGTATGGAAAGTCGCAGTCTATACCATGGTTTCTTAAAGTGGGTCCATGAATTTCTAAAGGGAACATAACGTCATGTCCAGTGGTTCGCAAGTTTCTTGACGGTTATTACTAATTCATGCTTACTATTTTTTTTTCTGTCAGGAAAGCTCTTGACCTATTATTCTTCTAAAAAACTTAAGCCGAACGCGAGGTATAGGGAGGTTTGTGAAGAGATCATTTTACTAAGAGTTAAGTAGATATAATAGGTATGTAGCAATACCTTACAATGAGTAATCTTGCAAAGGAGGCCACAGATATAAAGTACAGATAGTGCTCGTGGGAGTGAACAGTAGATTTGCTTAGTATTCTCGTGATGAAGACTGACATATCAATTTATGTTGATGTTCAATGCTCGTGCAGTTTAATTGACACATTGTACTAGCTACGACCCGTATATTTGTACCATATGTATTATATACATGTAATTTTTTTTTCGAATTTAGAATTTGAAGAATTACATTATCTTTACATCAGGGGCGTGTTTAGAACTAGTCCACATTACCACGTCGCAACATCGTCACCGTGGAACGGCACGGCTGCGGTGTCGGGGTAAAATACGTTATAATGACGTGCAAATAAAAGTGATCATGTTGTAAAATGCACTCCATGGTGTGGCTATGTTACATAAGGTC
This sequence comes from Calephelis virginiensis, assembly GCA_002245475.1. Taxonomy (NCBI): domain Eukaryota; kingdom Metazoa; phylum Arthropoda; class Insecta; order Lepidoptera; family Riodinidae; genus Calephelis; species Calephelis virginiensis. The sequence goes on along the minus strand of NJDC01000790.1, from coordinate 374,706 downwards.
GTGCCTTGTAAAGTATATAAAAAAATATAAGTAGGAAGTATATAAAAAAATGCCTTCACGCTCATATCTCCGAAGGTAGGCAGAGCTACAACAAGGGCACCACGACTAGTCAAGTGATAGGTAGAAAGTGAAAGTCTACAGCCAACAGTGCTCCCGGGTCCCGGACAGTGTTATATTTTATAAAAAAGTTAGAAAAAACATTTTCTTGTAGTTGCTCGATACGGGGTCGAACCCGACACTTCATAATGTTAAATACCGGTCTGCTAGACCGATACATTCTCCACTTTAAACAGTATCTATCTAGATACGGACAGCATAACAAGTGATATTATTTCACAAAATTTCATTACATTTAAACAAAGTCAATGGGCTTTGTGATCTTTTATGCTCATGTAATCGAAACTCTATGTAAGACAACGCGTCATTTGATAAAGAAGCACTGTTTTCGTCGAAAGTATGTCAGCACGATGCCAAAACGCACCGCTATGTGTCGTGATAATGTGGACAAACCATGAAGTAGGTTTCACTCCTAACAAAGATCTGATGTCATTTCCAAATATTGATATCATACTCTATTGTACTGACCTTTCTTTCTAAGAATATTATGATATCAATTTATAAAGTCAACTTAAGGAAACAGAGTTAGAATATTTAGAAATAATATCAGATCTTTGTTAAGAGTGTAACCTCCAGTTGTAATATAACTTCATGGGGCATGTCCTTAGGACAAAAACAATTATGGCCAAGGGCCGGAGCAGCTCGCAAGCACGCTGATCTCTCAGTGATTCATTCATATAATATTTAATATCTATGTGACTATAATAACCAGCAATTAATTTTCTATTTAGAAAAATTAAAATTAAGAGTAAAAAACACTTGCATATTTCTATAACATATTTTCTTTACAGTTTAGTACGAACTTCTATATTTCAATAAATCCTGACCGTTAAAATTAGAAAAATTAATTAATAAAGTAAAGTAAAGTATCTTGACGCCCATGTCCTCAAAAAGGTAGGCAGAGGCACAACCAATGCACCAACGACTAGCACAAGACGCTAAGTCCCACAATCTGATAGGTGGCAAGCCTATCGTCAACTGGGTACATATTAATATCCAATCCCAGGCAACATTTTTTTACCACAAAATTGGAAAAACCAAATTTAGTTTTGTTGCCCGACCCAGGAATCGGACCGGACAGGACCACGGAGGCGAAAGATTAATTAATTTTGAGTTGTCATCCTTTATGATGATAAAAAACCTTGAATATGGAACAAATAAAACTAAACCGATTTTCATGAAATTTGACACACACACATAGAGGCTAACATTTATTAACACATAGGGTAGTTTTATTCCGAAAATATGTTCCTATGGGACCGTTAGCCATGCGGGCAATGCTGCGGGCAACAGCTAGTTAAGTTTATAGAAAAAACAAACAAAAACAAACTTAGTTTTACCTTACAGATAAGATAGATCACAAGCATTAATAAATAAACATTTATGCAAATTATACAAATCTTGTCTATTCAAACATGGACAAAATTAGAAATAAAATTAAGATGACTTAGTCTGTATCACATTGTAATAATTAGTATAATACCGGGTTGAACCTTATAGAGTAGGTATTTTCTTCTGGGTTTATTAATAAGGCGGATTTAGTCAAACCCCAAAGTAAGCAAATTATATGCTTGTGTGATTGGTGCTTAGCGATACTAAATCATAGAAATACTTAAATAAATACTAGAACAAATTTAATAATAAACAAAACCCAGAAATGCCGACATCTAGATATTCATCACACAAATGTCTACCCCAGTCGGGAATCAAATTCGAGCCTCGTGGTTGGTTGGTGGTGATAGGCGTGTACTCTAACCCCTAGACCAATGAGGCGCTCAAATAATCACAAAAAAAGTTAACCTTACAATTAAGGCATTCATTTGCATGGTCAAGAACACTGAAATGGTTGGTGATTCTGCTGCTCATAAATAAAACTTATTTTAGATACATGCTATATTTTCAATTAAAACAAAAACAAAGAATTTAAAACATTTTAGATATGACGGATTAATCCGAATACGTCAAATAGTGACGATTTAAATCAACATTTTCCAAGTAAAAGTCTGTAGAAATATGTATAGACTAGTCTGACAGCTTTGTCAGTGTTTTGTTTCTTTCTATTACTTTCATTGAACGAAGATATAGATAACTTAACATTAATTGAGTGAGTGCGAAACAAAATTACTACCAATATTTTACAAATTTTATGTAAATTAAATAAATTGCTCCAATTGACTCAATTTCCCTGTTAAGCCGTCAATATTGATTCAGTCCCAGATTCCCGCCATTTCATACAAAGTAACATTGAGACGTCAAATGAATAAAGACAAATCATGTATTGCATGACTTTCAAAAAGAAAGTGTCGTTCCACAAATTGAATAAACTATAAGTTATGGTCAGTCTTCATTAGTATGTATCGACTTGGTGAACTTCTAAAAAGAATTACGCATATTTTTATTTTCCTTGATTCTTTTTGTAACGAGCAAACGCAGAACTCTAATGATGGTAAGTGGCGACTGTGTCACATAGACACCATAGTTCAAATGTCATTTCTTTTTTCGACATAGAATTTGTCTAAAACTTAAAACTAGGTTTTAAATGTGATCTCCCATCTCAAATGTAAAGCTAATGTGATCTCATAATCGCCTCTGTGGTCTAGCGGTCCGTCGTCGGACTTGATTTCCTAAAGTCCCGCTTTCGATCCCTGGGTCGGGCAAAAAAACATTGAAATGTGCATTTTCAATTTTCTAATAAAAACATTCCCGGGATTAGATAAGTGCCCGGATGGCGATAAGCGTGCCACATTGTGGGACTTAGTGTCTTCGGCTAGTTGTGGATACTTTGGTGGTCTTCCTGCCTGCGTTTTCAGGGATATGGGCGTGCAGATACTTTATTTAAAAAAAAGAAAGAGTTGCTTGTCATCTATTAGAACTGATCCGAGAAGGTAAGATTAATTTTATTAACTATTACCAGGTTCTCAGAACTTCAAGACGTGGAGTAAAACGGAAAGCGACGTCGATACTCAGTACAATGTACAATTTTATCAATGCTTGGACACTTTTTGCTTTAGTTTCACGCCAAGTCCATTGCCGGGTAGGCAGAGAGTGTGCCAAATCTCACAATCCTTGTGGAACTTTCAGGTTTCCTCGACATTTATTACCGTTTTCCTACACACACGCCGATTTGGAGACTCTTGACACCACCTACGGAGAATTCAACCAAGCGATTTGTTCGTGGAAAGACAAACAAAGTCTACCCTGTTACCCATCTCCATTCACATTCGTATTGTATATTTGCTTTGTCAATATTTCATCTTTCTTTCAATCCCACTCTTTCTCAGACCTTGCTGTTACGAATGCGGTCAGCGAGCGTTGTTACATCACAAATTTTCCGTAGCGCATTTATGCATACTTTCATGCTTTTTCTAACATACCCGACTCTCGCTTACATACAACAACGTTAGCATAAGCACAGAATTGTTGTATCTATACTAATATTACATAGAGGAAAAGTTTGATTTTTTGGTTGTTTGTTTGTTTAAAATTATTAGGCTCCGAAACTACTGAACTGATTTCAAAAAATCTTTCATCCTTAGAATGTGACATAGGCTTTGTTTCGTCAAAATCGGTGCAGTAGAAGCCAAGTTACGCAGGCTGCAGGCAGGCAGGAAACTGCTTGAAACTGCTAGTCATAAATAATATTACTAACAAAACAATTACAAAAAATACATATTCTGTACACTTTGTAAACAATGATGTGGTCCAAAAGATCTAGAGCACTTTTAAAAATATTTATCAATGACGAAGTATTTTGGCTTTTTTCCAATATGGATGTATTTGAGAAACAAGTTATAATGATTACGGTTACCGAACGATTTATGAATAATTTTTCTCTTTTCTCCTCGTAGTCTCACCCACTGACTTAGTTTTGGAAATAAATGTGCCGTTGCTAGTGCAAAATATTTATTTATACATACATATCTTCACGCCAACTCCCTAACGGGATAAGCAGAGAGTGCCAAACCAGCCTTGCTTCCTCCACATTCATTTCATTACCATTCACATTTATTTATATATTCTTTGTTGTACAATATAAACACAAACATGAGACATAAAACTACAGTGTTACAAAAAACTGTACAAATGGTGGCCTCATTGCTCAAAGCAATCTTTACCAGACAACTTACGTATACCTCGTTTCTGAAAAAAACTTACTGTACAATCATTATTATTTACAAAAATATTCACGAACAC
>NJDC01000790.1:330397-370158 GCA_002245475.1 Calephelis virginiensis | reverse complement strand
TTTATACATACATATCTTCACGCCAACTCCCTAACGGGGTAAGCAGAGAGTGCCAAACCAGCTTTGCTTCCTCCACATTCATTTCATTACCATTTACATTTATTTATATATTCTTTGTTGTACAATATAAACACAAACATGAGACATAAAACTACTTTGAATTTGAAAAAAAATGTTACAAAAAACTGTACAAATGGTGGCCTCATTGCTTAAAGCAATCTTCACCAGACAACTTATGTATACCTCGTTTCTGAAAAAAACTTACTGTACAATCATTATTATTTACAAAAATATTCACGAACACCAGTAACCTAATATTTGTGGACGTCATTAAACACTACATTCATTGCATTAATATCCGAAATACTTTTTTTAAATCTTCCCTGATCCTACTCGTTTCTAAATACAAATAAATACATAAATAAGTACATATGTACTTATTTGTTTTAACAATATATCCCTGAACAAGTTACACAAATTGAAACTAGCCCCAAAAGTAAGGAAATTATATGTTACTGCTACGGGTGTTAGTCAACAATTCTAATACATATAAATACTTAGATAGACACCAGAATAAATTTAATAACCAGACCCAAAAATGCAGACATCTAAATTTTCATCACACAAATGCCTGCCCCCGTCGGGAATCGAACCCTAATCTCGCAGTTAGACGATGTAATTAAGCGTGTACGCTAGCCAATCGACCAACGACACAAACAAATACAAAGAAACAATCCATAAGGTATCATATCTCATATTTAAAAAGCTGCTCACCGAACAGATGAGCTTAGCACGTGCCTATGTGCAACGTCATTGGCCAGTCATTATCTGGGGTCAACAACCCGCTGATTACCTCTGAACACGCCTTGTCGTTCATCATTAGCCTAGGTTAGGATGTTTGTAAACATTCAACCCATTCACTGTTTTTTAATGACAACATGTGACAGATTTGAAAAAAGTTATAAAATTCGAATTCGACACTTTGCCAAATAATTTGTCATGACAATATAGAAGTAATAATAATAACTAATGCACTGCAAATTATATCAACAAGAAAAAACATTGACAACTTTTTGAAAAAAAAAACACAAAAAAGATAAAAATTTAAATTCTGCAAAATATCAATCAAATCAAAAATAATTATAAATAATAAAAAATATGCACAGTTAACAAATTAAATTCAGTTCGCTTATGCTGTTTAAGTGGCAACCAAGCTTCACCACATTCTAGAAAAGGGCACAGTGATAGTATTTTGACCTTCCTTTTGACCTTAGCCTTTTTTCTATATTGTGAAATTACAGCAGTTGATTCTAGGCAGATTTTACGACTTCAAAAAATAAGTTATCCTATAATATGTTTTAAGCTATGTTATTCGATTTCTCTTTCATTTGCAGACTAAATTCAAAAGTTTGCGTTTATTTTAAATATCTTACTTATAAGGTGGTTTCCATTGTTACCAAATCAGAAAATACTTAGTTTTTGTGTACTTGACGACATATTCATTGAAATTGAAGTCAGGGTTTTGAAGTCAAGTCAGGTCATTATATACACCTGTTTTATACCTATTTACGAAATTAAGTCAAAAGGAAAACTAACAACATGGGAAATATATTTAAAGAACCAAATAAGTATACCAAACGAATCCAAATAATATAAAACCATCCATACTTAACATTATAAATGCGAAAGTATCTCTGTTCGTATAAACCTATTTTTAAGCAATTTTAAATGCACATAGATAAAGATCTAAATATAAACATAGGCCACTTTTTGAAGTGAAAACTTCTTTAGCGGCTTTGTGCACTTTTTTGGAATGGGTAAAAACTTCTAAGCTCGCTTCAGGACACTTGACCTGATCGAAAATTAGAAATTTCGTAAAACGGCGCGCGTTCGTGTTCTCATGTTTGTGTACGATAGAGCAATAAATGCATATTGTATTCTACCACATAAATTATAACAAACTAAACTAAAGCATTTCGTGTAAAATTATTCCCTAATCATTCCAAAATATCAAAAATGCACAACGTTAATATTCAAGTTTTCACTTCTGCCGGCACTCCCGGAGTGCCACCCGTTTTTTTAAATTAACCCCCAAAGTACTGTTATAGGGGATAAAAGTTTAAACCAAAATCGTAATGATGACCAAGTCGCGGGCAAATAGCTAGTACAACACAAATAACTAAAACCAAGTAATTCAAGAATATATAGAATGTACTTGGGTATTTCTTTATTTCACTTACGATTAAAATAATGAGGCATCACTTAACACTTTGTTCTTTAAATACAAGCTTGAAAAAGTAATAAATCAAACATGAATGCGTGTTCCGATATAGGATTTATAGCCTGTCGTTGCAGCAATACAATTAATCAATTACCTCTCATTTTGTAAATACCATTAAACGTAAACATGTTTCCGTACCTACAAACATTCATGCTTTACATAGCTTTCAATTTAATTAATTAAATATGAAATTTTTTTTCTTGTGAATTTTCGGTATGATTGGGTTTGACGTCTGACATGACTATACTGCTTACATATTTTGGTATTACTTTATGTATTTATGTCCTTGTGGGTGCTTAACAAATTAATAGTATTAGTATATTATCTTGTTCTTAAAATTTCCTTTTGAAAATTTTATTTGTATGAACGTATATTTACATATTATTGGTTTCCCTGAAATTTGTATAAAGATTTTGACCAGTTTTTTATTCAGGCAGTCTTTTAATATTTTAATTTACACAGAAATCTTATTTTAACTCTAGTGATAGAACATTATTAATGTTTGAGTTTCAAAGTTAACTACTTAATGTAATAATTTGAATCACATATTATGCGATAAAAATAAACAAGTTAAAATAACATATTGCCTATAATAACATAAAATCCAAATGTTTTTAACATTTCAGAAATTATTGCTTCAAAAAACACGAGAAACAGAACAGTTGCAATTTGTATCTAACAAGAAAAAGGGTTGGACAAAAATGTTAAAACTTTTTAAAATAACCATGCTAAATTAATTAACTAAATTTATCACTAGAATTGTAAGATAACTACACGTTATGCAGCTTATTTTGATATAACCGATATTTCAATTAATTTTTTTGGTCTAGAACCTGTAACTGTCAGCAATTGACTCTTAACCTTACAATTTGAAATACGTAGGTACAAATAAGAAGTTTCTTATCCGAAGCGGAAACAAATCTCGTATATCTTGCGAAATTTAAAAACTAATTTAATCATCCGCTTCACCCACTTTGTGTGCGCATCGACAGTTCATAAATCAAATGTACATGCGCAGTATTCTGCAGTACCTTGTATGAAGTCAGCTTGGTGCCTCACGATCACATTATACAGCTTTTGTTTTATAAGCGCCTTTGTGTAAATGATTTCTTATCTAATGCTACAACTATTTCTATTAAAACCTTATCATTAATCATGCTGCTCTCCTTATTCCTGTTGATGTCATTTCGTTCTGACTGCTCAGCATTATTTCAGATTGAAGTTTGCTTCTATTTAATTTAAAATATTTAAGTCTAAAGATTGGAATAACAGTAGACATTATAATATTATTACCCATAATGTTATCCTTGTTTCTGGATATGACTATGTCATTCTAAGGAGATTGCTCAGCATTATATCAGTCTAAGCTTAGTTTCTATGGTAATTAAGATTAGGAAATGGAATTATCTGATAACACAAACAATAATAGTGTAAGTTCAACTTAGCATGTTATAATTCGGCCAAGCTATTTTACGATTTTTCAGAGACAAATACAACGTTAACTTAAGAAAAAAAAGTACATAATTTACATGAAAACTACAAAATTCTTCTAAGTTTTCATTTTGTGATAGGACCCATGAAAACATAAGAAGCTGTACATTTTGTAATACATTTTTTTATAACTCAGCCCGTTTTAGCTAACTTAAATGCTATCAAGAAGTAATGTATGTGCAAATCTTCGGAAAATACTATTGCTACGATAAAGTTTTTCGATTCTTGTTACATAAATGTTATCCCACAAACAATTGTACCCATCAGAGCTAATATTTTTATCAAGAAGTAGAGTCACAAGAAAAGCCAATGTATCATAATTTACACGTTCGTTGTGTAAAAGCGACGGACCGGCGGCTTTGATCTCCGTTACAATCGTATGTAATTGATGATTGCCAGCTCGGTATACGGCGAGGCCAATCGCCTGCGTGCGCGCCATTTCATGTAATCTGCATACCCACTGATAAGATATAAGTATAGATGACGCGCAACAGTCACAACCAAACATAAATCACAGATTAAGGAATAGTATACTTAAGAGACTGTAGATGTATGAAACCAAAATCTTAGATTATAAAATCAACAATTAGCCTCTAAATTCATGACTCAACTTACGATCTACAGAGGTCTAGGACTCGGTAGATTTAAAAACCTACAAAGTTTTCGTTGTATTGTATCTGAAACTAATTTTTGTAAATTTCTTTCTAGTGAAAATTAATCAAACCACAATTATTAAGAAATTGGATATTTTTTTATATTTTCAATTCAGCTTCTTCAGAAATATTACGTTAATAACTTTCTTGCCCCTAGGAATACTTAAATTCAACACACAATATCATACAGTGGGAATTTTTAGATCTCTTGTTTCAGGGTAAGTATACAGGACTAGATAAAATGTAAAAGTAATGTACGAATGAAAGACGGGTCCTACTTTTGTCGGGATTAACACTTAGATAAAAATAATAAAAGCCACTGAATAGAGAGATGAATTAAATTCCTTGGCCACAAAATAACTATTTTAATTCACCTTAGTCGTCACAGAACTGTCATTTAGTAAAAGAGAATGCTTATTATTATTATGTAATGTATTTTTTCATGATATTGGAAGGCAAACAAACAGATGGATTTCATGATGGTAAGAAATTCACGTCGTCTAGAAACAGCAAAGGTGGTAATGGTGCGTTGCCAACCTGAGGCCAGGGTATTAGGCCTCGAGCAAAAGTAAGTTAACCGGCTACTTTACCCTAAATTAATCATTAAAAACTAATTTAATCATCCGCTTCACCCACTTTGTGTGCGCATCGACAGTTCATAAATCAAATGTACATGCGCAGTATTCTGCAGTACCTTGTACGAAGTCAGCTTGGTGCCTCACGATCACATCATACAGCTTTTGTTTTATAAGTTAACTTATCATAAAATAACATTACCTTACCTTACCCTCCAAACCTTCTCCCACTGTCTCGTTTATATAAAACGTATGTAAAATATATTGTGTTGCTCACGTGTTGTGAATTAATGCGACACCTAATGAGTTGGCAGTCATCACCGCCATTGGCAGGCAAAGGGTGTCGGAAAACTTACATTTCATACACACCTCTTCGTTGGATATGCTCACTACAATACGAGGCTGCTATTTTCACGTAATGCTCAAGCTGAATAGGGATCGTTTAAACTCATTAGAATGATGAGATATTACTTAGTTTCATAAATATTAAAACGATCATAAAAATTAAACCCTTCGAAAAAAAACAAATAGCAATTTTCTACAATTAGCGACCGTTTTCGATTATCGCACCTATATGGAATTTCGTTAGTCATATATACCAATAAATTGAGATACATTTCGTTTGCGCCGGGCCTGGGTTTTTTTTTAGCATTCTCCTTTATCTAGCAAATACACGTAATAAATATAAGTAATGTAATGACTAATTAAATTATGGTGCATATTTTATAAAACTAATGTTTTCGCAATAGTTTGCTTTCGTTATTAAAATAGTATGACGAAGAACATTAGTTAAAGACCCAAGACCTTTAATTAAAAAAAAGGAGTATGAATATAGAAGGAGTAGTTTTTAAAGGGTATTTGTCTGAACATTAGAGTAAAGTAAAAACCAAAGGTGTTCAAAACGTTCAAGCATATTTTTTATAGTACAGTGTGTACAGTAGTCATGAAAAGGTAAAGACATGAACAAGTTTTTTATAGTATAGAATCTACATTCTAAAGTGATCGGCTAGACAACCCACATGCGTTGTGCGCGCTCTAAGCTATTAAACTCTCTAAATTATACATAGGCACGCCGTCAGGAGTGTGATATTTTGTGTTAAGAAAAGCTGCCTATGACTTGCATAATATACGATGTAAAGCTAGTTTTCTTTTTACTCTGGATGTGGTGTGAGAGACCATCAACATATTTATTCAGATAAAGATATTCTTCGAATAAATCATGTCTTTGTATACCTATCTTTGTATACCTATATTTATGTAAAACGTAATCTGTTTTCACCATTTTTCGACCGACAAAGAGTAATTAGCACAGTTAAAAATTTTATAAAGAAAAAGGGTAAATATAAAAAATTATATGTTTTTGTTATTTAATAAGAAATCACACTTACAATCGTTAATGTAATCCTAGACCAATACGGGGCGAAAAATGTGTCGGTACGTTTATTCTGGTATTATTTATATAAGGCAAGTTTTTAAATTAGCAAAAAGCTCTCTTGATGGTAAGAGATGGATGTTGTTTATAGTCACTGTAGTTGTTGCTAGTGCGTGGCTATACGAAGTATTAGCAGTACGAAAATAATGAGTTTTAATACTACAGCAGCAGGAATAGCTAAGGTGTTACTAATCTGGAACAGCTTCTGTAGTCTATACACCTCCACTTAGTTATAACAGTAATTATTTCAGTAATTGCTTCTGTGGTCCAAGTGTTGGACTTGACTTTATGAGGTCCCAGGTTCAAATCCCGGGTCAGGCAACAAAAAATAAAATGTAGTATTTCCAATTTTCTAATAAAAAAAATCTTGCTCGGGATTGGGTATGCGCCCGGTTGGCGATAGGCTTGCCATCTATCACATTTTGGGACCTAGTGTCTTCGGCTACTCGTGGGTGGGCGTGAAAATACAATTGACATTAAAGACTAGCGGACGATACAGGTGTTACATTTCAGCGCTGAAATAATATTATGATTAAAATTTTAAAATTTCTAATACAAATTATCCTTATAATGATACGCTGCTTGAGGTTAGATATAATAAAGTCGTACGATCGCCATTACAGTAATGAATAAACGCTTTCAAAAGTTAATCGATCTTCATAAAGTCACTTCTTGTAATATCCATTTGCAAGTTTTTGCTTAGCTAATGTAGTTTTTATAGAAAGTGCAGTTTACTATGTACTTTTAATACGATTTAGTTTGACGTTAAATAAAAACTGTAATAAATATAATGCTCTTTAACGGATAAAAAAATCGAGGAGATTCTAAATCTATTTTTGTAAGTTGGCAACGTTTTAAATTTTCTAAAGATTAGGATTAAGAGTTTTCTGTTTTATTTTTTGAAATTTCAATTATCACTTGAGAAACTGTAATATTGGTAAGCACTGAAATTCAGTAAAATTTCAAACTCTAATCTCAATTCAAAGCAATACTAATTCCCATTTCTTATCTTTGCATTGGATGTGACATCTTCGTATTGGTTCGTTATAGGTATTGATTTCGGTCTTTATAAAGTTGTAAAATCAAATATTAATTTTTTTAGTCATAAATTTCAATGACTGAGTAAAAAACCTATAAACCATTTTATTTTCTTAATGGTTGTGAAAGTAAACAATGCAATAAATCACGCAAATGCTGTAGCTAACCTAAATAGAAATAAGTAAAATATTGAATGTAGTTTCAAATATGAAACAGTTCTTAGATTTCGAAAGAAAACTTTGTTGTCGTGTTGTGGGCTTACGACGACAGAACCAAAAGTCGGGCATCAAAAATGTAATAGCTGTCACTGACTATGATTAATGCAATTAATTCCACAATAGCCACAACATGCTAAGTACACTTTAGGACCAAAAAATGAAAACCCCTTTTTATTTAAAAACAAGTGTTGTCTTAAACAGAGAGCTCTAACTCTTGTCAAACTATCAAAAGAAGCGGTATTCTCTTGTTTTGGAAGTCATGACTCTCTTTGGATTGCTAAGCCAACGTAGTTAGTTAGTTACAACTCCTACGATGTTGTTTGAAGATTGTTGTTTTTATATAATTTATTCGTATCAACAACACCCATTTAATATGTATTATATACAATATTGAGTTATACATTATTATGTATTTTACTAGCTGTTGCCCGCATGGTCCCACAGGAATTCTTTTCGGGATAAATACTATCCTATCCATACTATCCTTTATGTGTGTGCCAAATTTCATGAAAATCGGTACAGCAGTTTTTGCGTGAAGGAGTAACAAACAAACTAATAATGAAACTTTCGCATATATAATATTAGTAGGATGATATAAAGCTACCTCCATCATGACAGTAATCCAGATATAAACGTCCAAAATTGTTATACTTAAAGATATTACAAATGTAATTGTACACAATATTATCTAAATCCCAGCCAATCTATTATACCATCTTTTCTACGTAATAAAAACTTATTTTTTCATTAAGAATCTAGTGAATGCAAGTGAAGTTTTTGTATACAATCACAAAAAACATACACAGTAATAATATCATCGGATCAGTAATCGTATGTCATATTTTTGTCCCGCAGTGTAATCGAATAGATCTGGTTCGCTTGGATAGATTTCATAAATAACGTGTAGAATTTTTGTACATAGATTTATTACGTTCGGCGAGCGAAAATGGTGGGAGATTGTTTTTCAATTTAAGCGGCGAACTCCTGCTGTTTGACATGCCGCCTGGCGAGAGCGGCTAGCCTTCCGCCGGTTCAAGGCACGGATTGGTAAAATGCATTGTAGTTTAAAATACCTATATAACTTTAGATACATGTACTAAAGCTCATAGACTGGGAGAGCACGGTCGATAAACCTTCCTCAACGAGTGACCAGAAGTTAATAGAGAATCACTAAATTGTATCACAATTACTAAGTAAATTTAGTGACCTTTCAGTAGGCAAAAAATATCTAGTTAAAAATAAAAATATGTAATGTTACATACATATTTACATATTTTCACGCCAAGTCGCTTTCGGTGTAGGCAAAGAGTATCGTGTGCCAAATCCCACGATCCTGTTAGACCTGTCTGGCTTTCTCCACATTCATTCATAAAACACTTCAGTTTTGGAGACTCTTGACACAACGGATAATATCTGAGCGATTTGATCTTAGAATATCAACCTTGATCTCCCCGGGTACCTACATTTATCCTCATTGGAATTGTATAACTGTTTTGTCAATATTTTATATGTAATGTTAACAAGTTAAATGCAGCTGCGGCGTAAAAAAGTATCTATACGCCCATATCTCTGAAGATGAAGGCAGAAACACAACCATGTCACCCACGACTAGCTGAAGATACTAAGCCTCACAATACAAGACTATCGCCAACCGGGCACGTGTCCAATCCCAGGAAACTTTATTTTTATTAGAAAACTGAAAACTACAAATTTTATAATTTATTTATTGCCCGACTTGGGGAATGAACCCAGGACCTCAAAAAGTCAAGTTCACTAGACCACAAAGGAGATAGATAGCTGGGGCGTAACCAGGTAGTTTTCATCCATGTTATAATCTTATTGGCCATAGAAATGTAAAAATACGGGTTGCACTCCGGGAGTGCCGGCAGAAGTGAAAACTTGAATATTAACGTTGTGCATTTTTGATATTTTGGAATGGTTAGGGAATAATTGTGCACGAGTTGCTTTCTCTGTCAGTATAAAAGTACTTTCATTTATGTGGTAGAATACACTATTCATTTATTGCGCTGTCGTACACAAACATGACAACACGAACATTCGCGCAAGCGTCTTACGAATTTTCGTCTCACGAAATTTCAGGTCACGTGTCCTGACGCGAGTTTAGAAATTTTTACCCATTCCAAAAAAAGTGCGCAACGCCGCTAAAGAAGTTTTCACTTCAATTACAAACACAAGTTATTTCGCTCATATATATGAGCGAAATAATTAATATATATTAATGACAAATCATTTCGGCATTTCGCACTTTCAGATAGGTATCAGGTTAGTTAAAACTATAAAAGTGTATTGGAACTTTATTTTATAACAAGAACCTACGCTGTAGTCTATATTTTGAAGTATATTACCATATCCAAAACATATTGTATTGTGTACTTAATCTCTAAGATGCTTCAAGACGGAGCGTATTTTATATGAGTACCAACTAGCCGACCCGCCGAAGTTCGTATCGCTTGACATTAGTAGCTACTAACAGTTTGTATGCATTAAAATATTGTTTATCATATTGTCCCTTCAATTTTACTGGTTTTTCCCTTCATTCAGAACCTTCTCCTACTAATAACGTGTACAAAAAAAAAATAGTAAAATCTGTCCATCCTTTAAGGTGTGATGTGATGACCACGTGAAAAGGGGATTCTATTTATAGATAGATTTCAAGGAGAATTGCTGTAGAACAAAGTATTTTGTTACATCTTGAAGATTTTTTCTGTCCAGTACTTTTTGGGGTATGAAACCTATTAGAATTTGTTTAGGCTGACAGCTGCTAGGTATAAGCATATACATATAAGAGCTAGTATGTGTAGTATGTAGTAGTATGTAGATATATCGACAGTGTCCTCACGGACTAAAAAACATAAGAATGGTTATTGATCTTGATTGTTATTTCTTACTAAGTATTTTTTGTTAATTTTTAACAATATGATGGTAAAACTCAATTTTAATGTTTATTTTATAATAGTAAGCCTGTGCTCGACGTTCATGAGCTGCCTGGCAGGAAGGCAAATGGTTTATTCTTCAAAGGAGCCCGGACCAACACGGGGAAACTTAAATATTAGCCTGAACACAAGTGACAAGATAGCAACGCTTCTAAAACATATCCTACACAATCGTTCAAAGAATAGCATTTCATTATTTTTACTGCTTTGGCTGCTTTAAGCGGCCCTATTGGTAATCACCTTAATAACCTATGCTCGCCTCTTACAAGTTGCCTGGTAGGGAGTAATTTTTATTAATCTATTCCCCCGTATCGGTCCAGGTTCCTTTGTAGAATAGACCATCTGCCTTCCTGCCAGGCAGTTCGTAAAAGGCGAGCATAGGCTTACCGTCATTAACACCATGAGATTCAACTAGGTGGTAGAGTTTCACAGCGACTCGCCCGGATTAGTACTACCGCCTTTCCTTTCCTGCCATAACAATAACATCATCAATCCATAACGTCAGTGCTTGCCGTTAACGTGTCCCGATTCTGAGAGTAAGGTAGCCGATAAACTTACTTTTGCTCCAGGCCTAACATTCCGGCCTCAGGTTGGCAGCGCACCATTAGCACCTTTGGTGTCTCTAAGTGGCGTGAATTTCTTACCATCAGGAAACCCGTCTGCTTGTTTGCCTTCTGATATCATAAGAAAATGAAATGATATGTAAAATATTTATTTGCGGAATATAAGTTTTAAAAAGATGTTACAAAATTATTCAAGCATTCCAACATATTTCCCTAGCATGTGGTGTGCAAATATTTTAAGAGGGGCAGATGATCTACAAGTATACACTATAAATTTTAAAGAAAGAAAAAATTTCGCCCCAGACAGATTATAGAAAATTTATGCCAAGCACAGGGCAAGTGCTAAAATAAAAATAAGTATACACTAGTTACTTGGACGAACATGGATACGAAACATTTTTTTCAAACAAACAAAGCTACTTGTTTCCATTATCAAAATATTAAATAAATTAATATTCAAACCCTTCAAGGAATTTAAATAAAGATATTAATAAGGGTGTGGTTTCGAAACATTGTAACGAGATAAATGTCCTCACTCCCTTAGTACAATGTTCCTCAAAAAATCAATACCTTACTTTCAATTAATCTCCACTGGTCAGTGCTGGATTAAAAGCCTTATCAACAATCTTTAATCCAATTAAAAGCTACCTCTCCCAGAGAGGAAATGTCGTTGAATTAAACAATAGTTACTTTTTCATGACCAACGGATATTGAACTACTATTACGTTGAAATGCTCCCTCAGGATAGTTCTATTGTTATCAGTTGAGGGTAGCTGGACATTAGGGGATTCGTGTGAGGAATGAAAGCAACAATCCTATACTGAAAACTCAGGCTTAATGGTGGATGGCTGTCCCTTGGAAAAGTAACTATTAATTAGTGTGTACTGACCATTATAGTTTCGGTTCGTGGTTCGGGGAAATTTAATTTAGGAACTTTTCGTGTTTAAAAGGAAAGTTTGGGTATAAAGTTTGATGTGTAATTTAAAGCTACATAAAACAAAAATCGTTTGAGAATTTATGCTCTGAGTTTCGCCGAGACCTAAATAGAAAGGAGGGGTGCAGCTTTTTTTCTTAATTATAAAATATCGCTAAAACTCGAGACCAATATAACCGATTTGACAAATGTTGGTCTTAAATTATTTATAGCAGTCTAGGGCAGGTTTAAAAGATAAAGAAAAGAATACTAGGAAAAAAAAAAAAATTTTCCCGTACAAACAAAATGAGAAATTATTGAATAACTAGAGAAATCTGTCAAATCACACTCAGCAAGGTTAGGTAAAGATGCTATCGCTCTGCCTAAGGTCCTGTCACTCATTATTTATCTTTGACAATTTATTTATATGAGTGCTTGAAAGACTAAAATTTTAACGTTCCGTATCCCCGAAGAAGATACAACCAGGGCACAATTATAAGCTGAAAGTATCATTATGACACAATGTTGTAGGTGGCAAACTTATAGCGGAAATAAAAAATGAGCAAACACATTTTTGAGTTGCTCGACCCGAGAATCGAACCTGGGATCTCATGGCAACGCACACTCCCAACCTATAAACCACATAGGCGAAACCATTTAAGCTTGTCTTTACGACATAGGGTGATAACTTGGTGCAAACTGATTTAACTTGACCTTGAATAAAAAATGAACGTGTACCTTTTTTATAATTTTGGAAGGTAAATAAGCAGACGGATTTCCCGATTTTAAGAAATTCAGGCCTCCAAGAGTTACCAAAGTTAGTAATGGTGCGTTGCTAACCTGGGTCCGAGATGTTGGGGCTCTAGCAAAAATAAATAAACTGGCTACCATGTCCTCCAAATTAGAACAACGTCTACACGTGTTCGACCAACACGGGGAAAACCTACCCAAACCTACATTATACATATTTTTAAGTAACATTGCCCAATGGTAATGTTAACCTTGTTTTAACTCTATCTCATCTTCATTTTTAGACAAGTTCTTTGTAAAATAGGTTTTCAAATTTTGCAGACAATATGCAGTACATCTGTTTTAAAATACCCTCAAAAACATGATTCAAATAACATTTTTTTTAATATCATCGTACGTATTCTCATTTCATTTAGCCTTTATCGAATGAAATTTTACATTCTTCTTAGTAAAACCAGATAATGATTGAATAGTTTATGTACTATGTACATAATTTAAGAATCGAATATTTTATAAGTGGGAGTGGCAAATTAAAACGCTACCATAATATTGAAAGTTAAAAGTGATAATTGGAAATACAGTTTTTTTATCTTAAAATTAATGGAAACTACCTGAAAATTTTGCACTTATTTTGGAAGGACCTTATGTTGCACTGGAAAAGAGAGTAGCTAAAGATTTTCCTGGTGTTAATACTTTTGAAAGAGTACCCTTTACCTAGACAACAAATATAATAATCACACATTATCAACTATAGGCTCAAATATAAAATGTCTTACCGATCAGGAACCTTACCCAACAAACGTATGAAAATATCAAGCATTGATGACACGACGACCAGAAACAGAAGAAATACTGGATTACAATCGCAGAGGTACTAGCCCGAATTGCGATACTAATGATAAATACTCTACTTGTCATATACAACGTTTTGTTAGCTCGGCAATTAAAAGTATTTATACATACGGGTATAGATAATTCAAAGTTAGCTGTGTTTTTTAAGTTTTTTAAAAATATGACCTGGGATTGGTTATGTACCATGTTGGCGACAGGGTTACCACCTATCACATTGTGGAACTTACCGTTTTTGGTTAACGTGGGCGGGCGCGACAAAGGCACAACTAGATACCTCTTCGGGTGAAGATACTTTTGCCTGAGCCTGATTACCTAGAAATTAAACGGAATTAGAATAAGCATTACAAGTTTTTTATAGCAATATTGCCGAGCACTAGCACCACTACCTCATCGTAGGAATTCCCTTCATGAAATCCCGGACTAGATCCCCGGGTCGGCCAACAAAAGGGAAACGTGTTTTTTCATTTTTATAATAAAAGTAAAGTTGCCCAGGATTGAATATGTGCTCTGTTTGCCACCTATCATATTGTGGAAATTAGTGTCTTCGGCTAGTTGTAGGTTAGGTCTAGGTTGTATCTCTGTCTGCCTTTTCGGAATACCAACGTAAATATACAAATACCACTTTTTTGGTCCATGGTAATAAGGTTTTTCTGATTCTGTTTCATGTTTATATAGAATATTAAAAATTGAATTTTTAAAACATAATAAACGTTTTCAAACTTGAGGGGTTTTATTTCCCTTTTACTATAACTACCTCAGCACTACTCTAAAAGGTTCAATCTTTTATTGCGCCTTTTCCCCTTATCATCGCTCCCCTACACCAAGCTCCCCTCACGTCACTCCTGGTCCTTGAGGCCCTCTCGCGGGAGTGTTGATTGGTCCAGCTGCAGTGGATTACAGAGGGCTAGCTGATGACCACTCCGCATCTGGGATTTGGAGTATTAGCACGTCCAAATCAAATTATTTCGAAGGATACGTTTGATGACGTAACCTAATTTTTTTAAGGTTTATTTTTTTTATTTACACAGGCTACAGATGTTTGTAGAAGCCATGCAATATTCTATACTACAAAAATCCAATTATACATAAAAGTGCAGGCAAATCCTACATCACGATATTACTTATTAATTTGGACCTCAGCCCCTAGGCTTTTCTATCTTCAATTCTTGGGTTCCCTTTCCATCTATTTACATCAGACAGAAGATACATCTTTTTCTGTGGTCTTGTGGTCCGGTGATGGACATGACTTCATGAGATCCTAGGTCTAATCCCCAGTTCAGGCAGCAAAAAGATAATGTGTTTTTTTACTTTTAAAAACAACGTGTTCGATAGTCTTACCACCTATTACATTGTAGGACTTAGGCGTTTGGTACTCTGTTTGTGTCTCCGATAAAAAAAGTAAAAGAATTGATTCAATAATTAAGTAACTATAGGCATGCTATAGTGATCATATTCTCTTTGGTATACTATAGTACGGTAGGCGGGCTAGTGCTGTTATTTGTAAAAGTTGATAAAAATATAGGAACAAAGTTCTAGTAAGGATATCCTTTACTGAAAAAAGGCTATGAAATCGATAGTAAGATAGTAAAAATTCCCATTCCCATGTTGTCTTAATTTCTGGCATTGGACTTCTTGAGGTCACGGGTTCGATCCCTGGGTTTAACTATAAAAAACATTTTTGTGTTATTTTAATTTTCTTAAAAACACGTTTACTCGGGATATGAAATGTATCGCCCGGTTGGCGATAAGCTTGCCACCCTCTCATACATTATGGGACTAGTATTATCGGCTAGTCGTGGGAGCCCTGGTTGTTTCTTTTCCAAGTTTTTCGTGGATATGGGCGTGAATATACTTTAATATCGTATGGCTTTATATTGTATTGCTACATTACAACTTTACAGGTCTGCTGAAATCTGTTTAGATTTTAATGACAAAAAAGTTGATATACTCTAACTACTTTATTCATTTAATTATTAAATAATAAATAGTAATACATAATAATAAATATCCCTGGACAAGTTACACAAATTGATTCTAACCCCAAAGTAAGCAAATTATATGCTTGTGTTATGGGCGTTAGTCAACGATACCAATGCATAGAATTACTTAAATATATACTAGAATAAATTTAATAAACACCCAGACCCGGAAATGTAGACATCTAAATGTTCATCACACAAATGCCTGCCCCCGTCAGCAATCGAACCCGAGCCTCGCGGTTAGTCGGTGTAGTTAGGCGTGTACGCTAGCCACTCGACTAATAAGTTTTTAAAGATTTTACTGATTTTATAATCAGTAGAAGGGATCTGATAAGGCCATCACCTGATAATGTAAAAATTTAGATCTACGACCCGAGAATAAATATAATTTTCATTCATCTCTTGTAAATATAATTGTATTACAAATAGGAAAAATAGACAAACCCGCCAAGTTCCTCTCGCCCATTTTTTTCAAAGAGAGGCCGCATTCTAATCCCGGTAGTAGCTTTTATAGTTGTATAAAAGTGTCCAAAAAAAGTGTACAGATACTGATAAATAAACGATTTTCAACTCCAACTTCAATTTCGATTGCTAATCGAAAAAGCCACCTTTTCCTTGGTACTTTTCCCTACCGCCATATATTCAGTGGGTACCATTCGTTTTTTCTTTATCGCTCGTCAAACCGTCACTTGAAACTACTTTCATATTATTAGGTACATTATTTACTGAAGCTTTAACTTCACGTTGAAGTTATACCGTTAAAAGTTGCAGTATATAAAGCTTTTGGTAACTGTCAAATTTTATAGGAATGCTAACATTTTAAAAAACGAATCGATTAATTTTATTCGCCACGGACGCCAGCTTTCCGTTTTAGTTTCATCTCGCATCGGAATTTTTCAAATGCCTGGAGATATTTTATGACGCGTGAAATCGTTTCATTCAATACATTCTTACACATGGTTCGACGATTTTTCCATTTTCACACCAACAATACAATTCAGTTTAGACATTCGTTGTTAATGATTCCGTTGACGGACCATTCTCACGGGGGATGGTTTGAGCTTTAGGATTTATTGTCAATACGGATCACTTTATGATTATTTTGTCTTTGTGTAAAACTTCATGTGGGATTGACGTTTTTAGGACTCTGTAAATGTATTTATGTTTTTTATTATGTACAAAAACCAAGTAATTGTCTCAGCAGCTTGTACAGCTTTAATAATAAATGACGATAGTCGTGTTTTACTTTTTAATCGACTCAAAACAAGGGGGAAGATTTCCAACCCAAACGTATGTTTTGTTGCATGTTTGTTAAGTGATTATTCGGCCCATAACAAACCAAATTTGGTGGTTTTTCTTAGAAATATCTTGATCCAACTATTGACTTGAATCATTCATGATGTTGTGGATAGAAACAAAGTATTATATAAATGTAAACTAAAACTACTAATACGGTATTTGAATTAAAAAATGTATTGCTTTAAAAGTTCTATGTAAGAGATACTAAGAAAATTTTATCCTAGCTTGGAGTATAAGACTAACAGAATGTGCAAATGTTGTGTAGTTTATTATTTATCCGGGTTGTCAGATCTAAATAAAAATAGTTGTCGATGACAGTAGCTTTATTGGAATTGGATAACAGAAAAAAAATGTCTACGCTAGGGCACGGGACCGGGCCTAGTGATATAGAAGCTCTTGAAGTGAAGCTCGTGAAGTAGAACCTGATCTTGGTGGTAGACGTATGAGTAGTACACGAAGCGTGCTACCATGCCACCTTCGGGTGGCAGGCGGAGAGGTAAACATGTAGGGTAATAGGGTATGGTTGTATTCCCAAAGCTGGTCCAGCAGGCTCACTAGACCAATTAAGGACTTGAAGGTGTCTTCACCACTATGAAAGGTTTGAGGTTGTAATTGAAAAATCAACGCTTACATTGAAATCTATTTTATAATTGTCTCATATACCAATTACAATTACAATGTATGTTTTGTAAAATCATTGTACATTTTAACGTTGTGTGAGTATGTTTAAACATTAATGTAGGTTGCACGAGAAAAAAAATGTTTAGCTGGCCCTAACAAATTTATAGGAACTTCAACACTGAGAACCATATGTTTTATTTCACAATTTATAATAAAAACATATACCTATTAATACACTTTGACTCAATGTCAAAGAAACATTGAACATAATATAAGTTTAAAATATTACCTTATAGTGTTAAAGGAACTTACAACAAAAGTGAGCATGAATAAGCCCTTCAAAATACTTAAATGAAAACCCCTATTTTGAAGTAAAGGCTTTTTATTGGAATAAATCCAGAGGTCATAAAGTTTATTAGAACTTAAAAAGTCCAAATTGGTGATTGCGGCTTTACAGACTAGTAACACAAGAATACTAAAACAAAAAGCCGTTATTGTGTAATTAAGGCTTTTTAGATTCAAAAACCAAAATGTATGTCGTAGTTGAGGCTAAAATCCATCTCATAATTCAGGCGTATTACAGCTTTGTGCGTAAGATCAAAAGATAGCTTTTTTTGTTGATTCCGAATATGTAAATGACTCATTTTTGATAAAACTGTCAATTACAGCCTTTTTCTTATAACGGCAGAATAACATTTTCAATATTTCAAGCTTTTCCTAATGTAATTAAAATAAAATCTCTCATAGTGGAAGAAATGAATCCAGGTACTCTGAAATATGTTTTAAACGCATAAAAAATATTTTCACCCGTATCTCCGATGGGAAATTTAGGGGTACAACCAGAACACCCAAAATTAGCAAAAAATCTTTGTCCTACAATATGATGGTGGCAAGCCTTTCATACATCGGGCAATGTTGCTTTAATTAAAAAACTAAAAATCAGATTTTGAGTTGTCCGAACTGGGAATCAAACTCGACACTACGTAAAGTCGTAAGCGTTGACTCGGAATACTAGACCACAGAGGCGAAAAATTAATTTTGAAGTAATAATTAGGTATATCGAAAGTAAAATAATACTAAAAGTAAAATATAAATATTAATATTATAGTAATTAGGTATAAAAAAGTATATTTTTTTTTTTGAAAAATGTCTTATATTTTGTGCACATTCTTTTTATTTTTATATGTATGAAAATAAATTATTTTTATAAAATGTACTCAGTATATATATTCGAAATTTTCATAAAAAAACTAATAATTTAAAAAATTGAAAGCAATAATTGACCGCCTTGTTGGTCGATTGGCTAGCGTACATGCCTAACTACATCGACCAACCGCGAGGCTGGTTCGCAACGGGGGCAGGCATTTGTGTAATGAACATTTAGTTGTTTGCATTTCCAGGTCTGTGTGTTCATTAAATTTATTCTGGTATATATTTAAGTATTTCTATGTATTAGTATCGTACAGGCTCGAGGCCTAACATCCCGGCCTCAGGTTGGTCTTTAGGCGGCGTGAATTTTTTTGCCATCAGTAAATCCATCTGCTTGTTTGCCTTCCAATATCATAAAAAAGGATAAGAA
The DNA here is from genome assembly GCA_002245475.1 of Calephelis virginiensis. Lineage (NCBI taxonomy): Eukaryota > Metazoa > Arthropoda > Insecta > Lepidoptera > Riodinidae > Calephelis > Calephelis virginiensis. The sequence goes on along the minus strand of NJDC01000790.1, from coordinate 350,960 downwards.
TCTAAAATTTACCAACCATATTTCGTTTTTACTGTGATCACGCTTCTACTGCATTTTTCATACCAAGTAGGTAAAAAAATAATTACAATCTTCATTATAAAAAAATCTTTGTAAATTTTGGCTACTGGGAATCAGTAATTTTTAATACGAATTTTACAAACTATAAGGTTTTGAAGATTTTAACATATACGGTCGTGGTCAACTAATTAGGGACACTCATTGGTTAAGCCGAATTGTGAATTTATTTTTATTTTCCAAATTGTTCAAAAACTATGATAAAGAATGCAGTGCAACATGTCAGATGCAATAACACAGATTTAAATGTACCCAGAACAAAAAGATCGAGAAAAACAACTTCGCAAGAAGATAGAATGATAACCAGGTTAGCTAAGAAAGGTCCGTTTCTAGGCTCCATTTTAATTAAACACGAAGTGTTTGGGACAGACAAAAGAGCTGGTGTCTCAGCGAGGACCGTTCGACGACGTCTGGTAGAAGCAGGGTTGTTCGGAAGAGTGGCTCGCAAAGTACCGTTGTTGAAGAAAGAACATAGAAATGCTCGTTTGGCGTTTGCCATGCCAATGGCAACATGTATTATTCTTTGACGAGACCAAGGTTAATTTGATTTCTTCAGATGGAAGGCAATAAGTACGGCGTCCAGTAAAAGCGGAAATGAATCCAAGATTCACAAAAAAGCAGGTGAAACATGGCGGTGGAAACATTAAAATTTGGGGTTCATTTTCTGGACGTGGAGTGGGACCTGTGAGGAAAATTCAGGGTAACTTAGACCAATATCAATACAAGGCAATATTGGAGGGAACGATGCTTTCCTATGCTGAGGAGCATCTCCCTATTATATGGACGTTTCAGCATGATAACGACCCGAAACATACTGCCCGTTCAGTCAAGTCGTTTCTTACCAGTCAGTCAGTATCGGTGCTAGATTGGCCAGCAAATAGCCCGGACCTTAACCCAATCGAGCACCTTTGGCACGAAATCAAGAAAAAAGTAGCCACAACTTTAGATGAACTTAATGAAGCTTTTTGTGAGGCATGGGCAAACATTCCTGTCGAAACATGCCAGAAACTGATAATGTCTATGCCAATTACTAACAAAGGTTTTGCTACTGGGTACTGATTTTACACGTTATAAAATGGAGTTATTAAAGATATTATAATACTGCAGATTATTAGTTTTGTTTAACTCTATTTTTCATTAAAGTTTACTGTCCTTAATTAAATGTCCAGCTACATAATTATACCTTAAAATTGAATACATGTTCAACCTTTGATATTAAATACTTTTTTCTATTTATTTATTCTTTTATTTACAGCCATTTAAAGCATAATAATCGGACCAAATTATGCAAATAATAGTTACGGAGAAATCAATAGGGTTTTATATTTGTATGTACATAACTGGTTATTGTTCCTTACTATCTTGCATGTCCCTAATTAGTTGACCACGACTGTATTTACTCACAAGCACATTGGCACACATACACAACACAGACGAACACACATATATAAACAAATAAAATCTAATTTTATAAAATCTTTAGTTTAAACCAAATATTTTGCAACAGTAACTTTTATGTTATTTGTTTTTTTATGAAATTGGAAGGCAAACAAGCAGACGGATTTCCTGATGGAAAGAAATCCACGCCGCCTAGAGACACCAAAGGTGGTAATGGTGTGTTGCCAACCTCATGGCAGGATGTTAGGCCTCGAGCAAAAGAAAGTTTACCGGCTACCTAACCCTCTGGACCGGAACAGGTCATGACGTTATGGCGGCAGGAATAGGTAAGGCGGTGGCCCCAATCCGGGCGAGTCGCTGCTAAACTCTACCACCTAATCAGATGTCACGGTGTTAGTGACGGTGAGCCTATGCTCGCCTTTTACGAGCTGCCTGGCAAGGAAGGCAGATGGTCTATTCTACAAAGGAGCCCGGACCAACCCGGGGAATATATATGTTAGATTAATTGTATTTTCACGAAATAGAGTAAAGATGTTTGAATTTTGAAATACAAGTTTGTTATTGTGTCAGCGAAAAGTAATGTTTATATTTTTACTTACATAAATGACGTAGAAGTATTGAAATTGCTGTTTTGCAGTTTAATCCGCTTAAAAATGCTAATTCAAGAATACGTATATAGCAATAATTTGCAGTAAATGTATTACTTACAATCTGTATTGAATTTAATTAAAACCATTGATGCAAAGATATATTATGCAAAGAGTTCATTAGTACTAATCAAACACTTACAAATTCATTTTTGACTGTTGTATAGTTTATGGTCATATTTGTGAATAAAAATATATTTTTTAAACAATAGATGTGTGTGGGTTCTTTGAATGTTAAGACGGTCATTAGAAGACTATTGTTGGAAATGCCAGGAGTTCCGACTGCGGTGTTCAAACTGTGTGAAATTTTATTTGGCAATTCTTTTGTAATTAATTTTCTCACATATTTATAATCTCTGAATTAATTAATTAATTAATCTTCATTTCATATTAACAGTGATCGTTTTTTAGCTTATCCACTTTGTAGTTGTAATAAGTATAATATAAGCTTACTGTCTAAGTGATCGTTAATAAAAATACTAAATCACTTCTCGCTCATTTGACATGGTTAAATTCAAAAATGTACTTTATCTCAGGAGGTTGTCATATTGCAGTTATGTTCGGGCAGCCATCTTCTTAGGGAGTTAAATATTCGAGCGTACACTTGCCTATAGTAGTAGTAGGCGGTCAGCTGTTAAGCTGCTCGCCAGCCGTGTTGATTTTAGTTCTCGTGTATTTCTTAATACGAGGAAATTTATTTTCTTGAATTGAGATTGCCTTAAAAACCAGTAATAATGAAATCATTTTACTTAGAGCCTGAAAACCTGAAGCAAGTTGACAACCTTTAAGCCGTCGAGAGCTATTATACTCTAGCAACGCTCATCGCAATATGAGCTTTTACGAATGTCCTTTTTTTACGAAAAAAAAAATAAATCAATTCTTAATTAATTTTGTTTGCAATTTGTATGTGTGATTTTTTGGAAAGCAAGTACAGTAATACTCATTCTGGAACTGTAATCACAAATTACGGAAACCTTGAGATGTGATTATTGTCTCAACATTTTGGAAGAGTAAATAATCTAGTCCTTCATCCAGGTGGTAATTAACGGGTGATTTTCTTATCTTTTGCTGTCGAATAAAAATACGGACAAAAAAGGGAAAACAATTTTCATAATAACTCTATTACTGGCTGGCGATTATAACATTTTTTATAACTGTTTTAAAAAAACTTGTAAATATTTTCTAGAAAAATGAATAAATCCTTTAGGTTAGTTCATCTTGAAACTCTGAATTTTGGATTTAACAAACAAGAATTCAATTTTATTAACCTACAACTTAATTTGCATTATAAAAAACTTGTACTTTTTGAGAAATTGGCAAAAATCATCTAAAATTGTTGTTTTATTGGTTAAAAGTTTGAATCTTTTACAAGCAAATAAGTTAAAAAGTACTTACTTTCAGAAACACTTTCAATAACAAAAGCGTCTGCAAATTAGTCTAGTGGTAAATATTTAATGTATCACATAAAGGGATCCAACAAGAGATCATTAACCCACTAAGAAAAAGCAACCAACGGCATTAGGGTCAACAAAATAGTAGAGTCTCCGCAGAAACAAAATCCTAATTTTTAACAAAAACTATCTCTGCTGCTTGTACAGCTGATTTGCATGATTATAAGGGAAACTAGATATTAACTCGAGTATTAGCGATACATTAATTATAAAAAAAAAGTATTTTCACGCCCATATCCCCGAAGAGGTAGGCAGGTGTACAACCAAGGCACCCACGACTAGCCGAAGACACTAAATCCCATAATGTGATAGGTGGCAAGCCTATCGCCAACCGGGCACATTTCCAATCCCGACCAACATTTTTTTTTAATTAGAAAATTTGAAAAATCCAATTTTCTTGATGTTGGCCGACCCGGGATTCGAACCCAGGACCTCATGCAGTCAAGTCCAACACCCGAACCACTAGACCACAGAGGCGACCACATTAATTATTATCTATGTTAAGATTAGGTTTCGTATTAAATACTTTAGAACTGAATCTCAGCTGAGCTATTTTGTAACTATTAGTGATGATCACTGGGTAAAGTGTACATCAAATAGCTGTCAAATGAAGTGTTTTGTATTTGCTATCTCCTGTGACCAACAGAAATGCAATGGAAAAGTTGTTAAGATAAACTAATTATCGTTAAAATGAAACTACTATGGTTATCTCTTTCTAGTTACCCTGTTTCGAGATATTATATTTCTTTCTACATTTGACAGTGAGAATGATTTTGTTAAAATTTTAAGTAAGTGGCAATGAAATGCCGATTGAAAATGAACTAATTTTGAATAAACGGAGCTTATTAGAATGTTTAACATTCCAGATTTAATCCGCAGTCTTAACCAACAAAATAAACTTAATTTCTGTTAGGTACGATAGATAGTTTGTATTAAACATTGTTAATTGTTTATCGTTTTTCGCGATGACGTAGGAAAATATTATCGGAAAATAAATGAACTTATTAATACAAATCGAGTCAATATATTATGACTATCTTGATACTAGCCAACCCGCCAATCTTCGTGCCCCCTTATAAAAAAATAAACGGTAATTTCTTTGTGTGTCACAATAACTTTCTTTCAGATTTAACAAAAATAGATATGAAATAAATATCCAGATTGTTCTAGCCTCTTTCGAGTTATGACCTTATGCCAAATATGGGCTGAATAAAGATATTGATATTGATCTCTTGTCTTTTTCTAGTGTAATATTTGAAAGTTTACAATATTTGGAATTATACATATATTCGTGCTTTATGCAGACTCAGTTGTTAAAGTTTGAGAACCTTTTCCATTCGAACACTATTGATATAGGGTAGCAACTGACCTACAAAAGCAAGTGACTTGCAAAACTATTAACTAGTGTCAAAAACAACCGATATACCCCATAAATTATTCTTTACAACCAAAATGGTAACAGTACCAGTTGCAACGGTAGTTGGCAAAATTTGCAAAAGGATTGATATTGTATATCTTGACAATAAATCAATTGTTAAAGGCCTGTGAAAATGGTTCATTGTTTTTTTAAGCAGCGATTCATGTATGTTCCACTTCTGGTTTTTAACCGACTTAAAAGTAGAAGGTTTTTATTTCGACTACATTTTTTTTAAATGTTTATTAAGCACTTAGTGCACCGATTACGAGAGGTGGAATAGTTATTTCACATGAAAATATATTTTTTTATGATAATGAAAGGCACAGAAGACGGTTTTCCTGATAGTAAGACATTCACGCTGCCTAGAGACACCAAACGTGGTAATGGTGAGTTGGGAACCTGAGGCCGGATGTTACGCCTCGAGCAAAAGTAAGCTTACCGGCTGCCTTACCCTCCAAACCGGAAAACGGCAACGGCAAGCATTGGACGTTATAGCGGCAGGAATGAGTAGTTGGTACCACCACCAATCGGGGCGAGTCGTTGCGAGACTCTACCACCTAGTCAGATGTCACAGTAACAGTGACGGTAAGCCTATGCTCGCCATTTACGAGCTTCCTGGCACAAGAAGGCAGATGGTCTATTCTGCAAAGGAGCCTGGACCAACACGGGACCAACTATATTGTTTTAATGTTTATTAAGCAATTAGTGAACCGATTATGAGAAATGTAATAGTTATTTCACACTAGCTATTATCCGCGGCTTTGTTCATTATTAATGTTAATGTATTTACTACAGTGGAATTTAATTTAAAACTGTATTAATTATTTACTTTTAATCAATAGCCCATTAATAAGGACTTTCATACAATCTTTCAACCCCTTTTGCACCCCCTTAGGGGTAGAATTACCAGAAACTCAAAAACACGTATCTTCTTCTTTTTAATAAGTAGCCAAAAAAATAAAGTTTCATGTTTCTAACTTCAAAAATGACGGCTTTCCATACAAACTCTCTACCCCTATTTTGACCCCTGAGGGTAGAATTTCCAAAATTTCATCCTAAGTAGGTAATCTACTCAATAAATCGACTCTACTCACCAAATTTCATAGCTGTAACACAAACAGGTTTCTGTCAGCGATAATGAATCAGTCAGTCAGGACATCTCATTTTATACCTAAGTAGGTATAGGTAAAAAATATGGTTAAACATAATCAAATTATGCACTATATGATACTCAGAAATAATTTTCCATCCACTAGTAAATAATTTTGTAAAGCTGTAAGCAGTTCCAGAAATCACTCCTACGAAAACTTGAAAACTTTGTATCTACTTAATATAAGAATAAATGATGATAGACGGTCGTAATTTATTTGAGTGAAATAGACCATCTGCCATCCCACCTAGCAGCTTGTAAGAGGAGAGAACAAGTTAAAGTGTAGGTTATCTCTAAGAAGACTACTGGTGTGTAAGGGTCTCACCGCCATACCTTCTCCTATCGCCACGATGACAAGGTCATCTTCCGGTTCGGCCGGAGAGTAGGGTACCTGGTAGATTTAAAGAATATTCCTAAATCCCCCCTCACAGAACAGCGATGCACTTGAAATATCTATGGTGTCTGTAGGTTACGGTTATCTCTTACCACCAGGAGAGCCATGTGGTTATTCGGCTACCTCTCACAAAAAAATATAGTATACGTTATCTTGCGTCACAAACACGGGTATTAGCTAATCCTGGGGAATGTTGCTTTTTAATTAAAAATTTGAAGAAACACAATTTAAATTGCCTGACCTGGAACCTCCTATAGTTTATAGCAAACACAAGATCACTAGATCAAAGAGACGATAAAAATCACAAACAGTAAAAACTATAAACTTTGTTGAACGTGTTTAAGACTCTTGTAATAGCGGATTATGTATATACCGGAAGAACGGTAACAATACCGGTATTATGGTCTAACGCAGCACATACGGTAGAAAGATATTCGCATTTTATATTTTGCCTTCAGGTTTATTTCTAAGCGACTTAACAAATAAGGAGGTTCTGAAATCGGATGTGATTTGGTCCGGGCAGCCTGTGTACCTGACTGACTGTACTGACCATCTGTCTCTCTGCCTTTATGTTTTTTTTATGATATTGGAAGGCAAACAAGCAGACAGATTTCCTGATGGTAAGAAATTCACGCCGCCTAGAGACACCAAAGGTGGTAAAGTTGCCAACTTGAGGTCGGGATGTTAGGCCTCGAGCAAATTACGTTTACCGGCTACCGTAGCCTCCAAACTGGAACACGTCATGACGTTATGGGGGTAGGAATAGGTAAGGCGGTGGTACCAATCCGGGCGAGTCGTATGTTACGGTCTTAGTGAGGTAAGCACATGCTCGTCTTTTATGAGCTGCCTGGCACAAGAAAGCAGATGGCCTATTCTGCAAAGGAGCCCGGACCAACACGATTTTTTGATTTGGAAATTTAACTTTTTGATTTTGCAAATATTCACTGTACTATGCTAACTGTTTAATAAAGGTCGCTAACACGCTCTTGATATAAATGGTTCACTCTGAATTAGATTCTAATATATGTTATTTGGTATATTCTACTTAGCGGACCCGAACCAAAACGGAGAAAAATATAAAATAAGATATTAATTAAAAGTAATACGTAGCTGTAGGTAGTTTTATAACTGCACCAGTTGTCCGCTAGCTACCACTGCCGGGTTCAGTGAATTCGCTCTCACAAAACTGTAAGTACTTGGTGCTCTTCATCGAATAAGTATAATTTTTTGTGGTGTCAACACATTTTTTTAGTTGGCCGAATCCTGTGCAATTCAGCCCGGTTGGTCGTCTTATAGATTGTGGGAATGAAGTGCCTTTGTGTAATCGTAAGTGATCTGCTCTTGTTTGGCCTAACTTTTGCATTGTGATGGTAATTTTGTATGCTTTGAAATAAGATGCGAAATGCCCAGTGCTGGGCCCGGTCTTTTATGTAGAATAGACCATCTGCTGTCCTATCTGGCAGCCCGTAAGAGACACGCTAAGGCAAAACGGGTCATCATCAACAAAACCACTGGTGGTAGAGTGCTGTGCAGCAACTAACCCGGATAGAAATCCACTGCCTTACCTGTTCCTGCCGCCATAATGACAATGTCATGTTCCGGTCCGGAGAGTGGGGGTAGCCGGTAGACTTGCACTATTGACCTAACACCCCGTCCTCAAGAAAGCGATGCACCTACAATATCTATATTGTCTAAAGGCTGTAGCTATCTCTTACCATCAGAGTATCAGGGACATCTTTTGCAAAAAAAAAACTTTAAATCACATGTGAGAGTAAGGGTTTGTTACAAAGGTTAATAGTTGTCATAGCTGCCTTCCTTGACAGGCAGCTCGTTAAAGGCGAGCATAGGCTCACCGTCACTAACAACGTGACATCTGACTAGGTGGTAGAGTTTAGCAGCGACTCGTCTAGATTGATACCACCGCCTTACCTATACCTGCCACCATAGCGTCATGACGTGTTCCGGTTCGAAGGGTAAGGTAGCCGGTAAACTTACTTTTGCTCGAGGCTTAACATCCCAGCCTAAGGTTGGCAACGCACCATTACCACCTTTGGTGTCTCTAGGTGGCGTGAATTTCTTAATATCAGGAAATCCGTCTGCTTGTTTGCCTTCCAATATCATAAAAAAAAAACTTTGCAGGTCAACATATGTATGTAATCGAGAACCTTTGATTCATTTCGATGACTATATTCATCTGTTACACTTTTAAACTGTTTCATTACACCAATTTATTTAATCTGATAAGTTATCGAATAAGCACACATATCTGGAATAATAGAAAACTGAGATTTATAGACACAACAGATATTATGAGATGGGGCCCAGCGCAATCCTGTGGGCGGCCAGGGTGTAAAATCTTTTTTTTAACGAGTTTAAAATCCTCATAGATATCCGCCTATTATAGATATCCGCCGCCTTTGGGGGAAGGGGCGGGTTATGCCGGACTCCTACTGACTAAAACAACTCGGTGCGTATCGGCTGACTGCGGGATCTACTAAGAACTCACCACTGTCACCCACACACCTGTCCGCAGTCTCATCCGCTCTGAAAACGCAATCTTCTGGTGTCAGCACTTTAACGACAACAGCATGGGGTCAAACCATGCTATGCTGCCTTACGTCCCGGGCTGCTTTTTAATCCAACTGAACCCCCGATCAGTTGACCTACAGTCCCAATCCACTCTTCTACTCTTAGTCACTTCTTACGACAGGCAGAGGATACCGTAGCCCTATTTGTCACCCAGTACTACAGGTCCCAAGGATGAGCAAGTCTACTGCTTACCCAACCCTATCGACCGAAACATAGCATAGTCACTATGGCGAAAGGAATTGGTAAGGCGGTGGATCCTACCAAGAAAACCTTCTGCACAATATTCTACCTTCGATGGTCTTTTTGGTAACCTATTTAACTTATGCTCACCTCTTACAAGCTATCAGGTAGAAAGTATATCGGTATATAAACTTAACTACTTAGTAGAGTTCTGTGCTGCAATTTGTGGGGATTGTTTCTAGTGCCTTTCCTATTTCTGCAGTCATAACTGCAGTACTTATCATAGTGACAATTGCACACGGTGTCTGAAATCATGGTCGTGATATAGCGACGCAACCAAAAGATCTATGGTGTCTATGTGATCTAGTTCTGTAAATATAAGAAAATATGCCTTTTTCTTGTCATTATATAAACGATAGAAATCGCTGTATTAGGACCGAGATTTTAAGTGACGTGGACAAAACCACTTTGTAACTCCTGCAGCGAAACAAGACTTTAGGGAACACTGATACTGAGCAGGAAAATGTGACAGGAAAGTATTAGTAACAATCCTGATAAAGGTTTCACACCTCAAGGTATTTGATTCACGGAACTTTTAAAATGTAAGAAAGTACATATTATCTTCACGTTGATTCCCTTACTTGGCAGGCAGAGAGTATAAAATGCCAAATATCATGATCCTTACAGACCTACCTAGCTTCCTCCACATTCTTTAAAATTTCCATACAAACCGCTGCTTTCGGAGACTCTTAACACCATATAAAATATGCTTTTGATAATAACAAATTCCATACAAACACTGTATCTTATTGAGTACCATATGGTTTTATTACAACTGCTACCATTCAGTTAGCCCTTTAGTACCCTCGCAGTCGTGACTTGGCGAAATAATTCCTTGTCTAACTAACCTATTATAGATTTTCGTTAAACCAGTTACGAGGCAACTTTGACGCAAGCCACAATACGAAATTTTAATCAGCACTAGCCGTTGCAAGAATTTTTGCTTATATATCAACCTTTTTTAAAATAATTATATCTAAATAATTTCCAGAGTCGGCAAATTATATGCATGTGTTAGGCAAAATAAAACACTTATGGCTGCGCTCAGAGAGGCCAATTAACATTTTATCTTTTTATTTTTTCATGGTATTAGGGGTAAACAAGCAGTCGGATTTCCTGATGGTAAAATACTCACGCCGCCTAGAGACACCAAAGATGGTAATGGTGCGTTGCCAACCTGAGGCCGGGATGCTAGGCCTCGACCAAAAGCAAGTTTACCGGCTACCTTACCCTCCGAACCAGAACACGTCATGACGCTATGGCGGCAGGAATAGGTAAGACGGTGGTACCAATCCGGGTGAGTCGCTGCGAAACTCTACCACCTAGTCAGATGTCATGGTGTTAGTGACTATTCTGCAAAGGAGCCCGGAGCGACACGGGGTAGAATCTATCATTAAGTCAATTTTGTGTAGAAAATGTCGACTTAATGACTGAAAGAAATTATTAAAAAATAATGGACGTTTCTTATCGCGGCCGTTACATGTAATATCTTGAAATATTTTAAGTACTCGTTTATATATAGACCTAGAAATTTGTTCTATCATAGACATTCTTGGACAGATCTCTACAAATTGAACAGATCTCTTCTCTTTTGAAATTCTCTTACACAGCCATTAACCAGTGATGATATTTCCAAACGGATACGAATTAGAAACCTTCAAAGACCATACTCATACTTAAAAGGCTAAGAATGCAACTGTGATTTGATTCCCTCTTTATTAAAAAAAAGGATACAGAAAAATTTATTACACACATGCATGACCCTGTCGCAAATCGAATCCGATCTTCGTTTGAACGATGCGTTAGGCATGTCACATACCCCTCAACTAACGAGACGGTTACAACCAAGAAGTTTGAACAATATTAAGAATGTAAAATAGAGTTTCGTTCTGTTATATATATTTCAGTAGTATATTTAAGTGGTGTATAGAACTGCAGCTAAAACTAGTGATTAATGGTGTGTTGCCCACGGCGGGCGTCGACCGACGACTGCGGCCGAGCTCTGAAGAACTTGTAAATTATAGATATGGCACATTTATTTAGGTATTTTAATTCAAGTAAAAAAAAATAACTAACGTACGTGTGCAATTTGTTTTATATTTTCAGTCCATATCTATGAAGACACGCACCCACCACAAGACGAAGACACTAAGTCCTACAAAGTGATAGATGTAGGTGGGAATCTCACAACTGGGCACATATCCAACATCAAGCAAAGGAATAGAATATAAAAGAATATAATAGAATAGAGTAGAATAGATTAGAGTATAATAGAGAAGAGTAGAGTAGAGTAGAGTAGAATATAATAGAATATAATGAAACAGAACAGAATAGAACAGAACAAAATAGGTTAGAACAGAATAGAATAGAATAGAGTAGAGTAGAGTAGAGTAAAGTAAAGTAAAATAGAATGGAATGGAATAGAACCGAACAGGACAGAATAGAACAGAATAAAACAGAATAAAATAGAACAGAACAGAACAGAGCAGAGTATGATTATAAATCTAAGATACCATGGCCAAAACATAGATCTTTTCCAGGTAACCTTATGATATTAAAATATAATCAAAAATTTTGCACGATGATGACCTAAAACACGAACATATGGCACATAAAATATCAATTGGAATAACATTTTTGGAATTATTTTATTATAATTTTTTTTAACATTTAAATTTATTATAAAAATAAAATAATAACTTCAACCGAGTCAGATTGAACGTAGAAAGTGCCATTTGACCATATTTTAAACATATTGATATTAAAGACTTTCCTGCTATAAGAGCTGTTAGTGTTACGAGAGGGTACTTGAAGAGAAAGGTTATCACTAGATCTAAAAATGTTTACCTCACAGTTGCTAATTTAAATCTCTTCTTTAAATACGTTCCATATAGGTTAAAGAGAATCTAGATCTTACGTTTATTAGAAAATTTAAAATACACATTTTTTTAATAAATCTAATAATAAATAATAATCTCATTTCTGGACAAGCTGTACGGTCTATCACCAAATTGGAATAAATATAGAAAATGAGTATTTTCTAATAAAAGTAATGTTGCCAGGGATTGGACATGTGCCGGTTGGCTATAGGCTTGCCACCTATCCTATTGTGGGACTAAGTATATTCGGCTAGTTGTGGGTGCCCTGCTTATACCTTTGGCTACTTTTTGCCTTTTCACAACTTTCTTTTTTTGTTGCCCAACACGAGAATCGAACCCAAGACTTCAAAGAAAACAAATCTGATGCAGAGTTATGATAGAGATATATTATATTACATGAATATGTTTTGATTTTTTTATAATCAAATATTGATCATTTAATTTCGGTTGTGAATACAAATTCAGTTATTTTATAGGGGCATGATATAATAAAACTATAAAATACTAAATTAGAATTTATTAAAAATTAACTACACATGTGATTACAATTCAAGTCTAAATTTGTATGGTATATATATATTATTATATATTATGAATTTTACTAGCCTCTTCTGTGCTTACGTAATTCTATGGTCGTGGTAAATCGTTTCTCCAGGACTTGATTAAAAGTTCGCGGTGCACTGTTGCAATGGGATTTCGATATGGAAACTGCAAAATAATAGTTTCAAGAACGCTACTCTCAAAATACTGGCAACTTCAACCGATTCTGAGACAAATGGAAATATGTATTAAGTTGCTATTGTCAATGTTGTTTCATGCAATTGTGAACGAATGAATAAATAGTATGTTGCTCATAACCAAACTTACGAATACTTAATATGAATATCTATTAGTGTAACCTACTATCAGGGACCTGATGAAATCTTTACATAGAGAACGTCGGATTTATTGGATTAGTCGCACGAATTTGACTCGTACGAAATGTACGAATTGACAATTTTCAAAATATTATTTTTGAAGTGAAAACTTCTTTAGAGGCGTTGCTTAATTTTTTTTTGAATGTGTACAAACTTCTAAACTCGCGTCAGGACACGTGACCTAAAATTTCGTAAGATAGCGCAGGGCGCTTGCGCGAATGTTCGTGTTGTCATGTTTGTATACGATAACGCAATAAATGAATATTGTATTCCACAACATAAATGATAGTACTTTCATACTGATAATTAAAGCAATTCGTGCAAAATTATTCCCTATCCATTCCAAAATAACAAAAATGCACAATGTTAATATTCAAGTTTTCACTTCTGCCAGCACTCCCGGAGTGCAAACCGTCGTTTTTTTCTGTAGGCGATTCGCACGAATTGAATTTAATGGTGTCCGAATTGACAACTTGAAAAATATGTAGTATGCTATTGGCATATATTTTATTTAGAGAACAAGAAATAAAAAGTACATTAACCCGCTTCAGAATATTAACAAGAAGTCATCTAAGAAAACTAATCACATGTGAGGCAAGTCACGAGCATTTACATACATACATATCTTTACACCAAGTTCCTTACGGTGTAGACAAAGAGTATCGAGTGCCAGACCTCACGATCTTGACTAATACAATTTTAAAATTAAAACACCTCTATTTAATGTTAAGAGTTAAAAAGTAAAAAAAAATCTAATTAGAGGTAGGCAGAGGCAAAACCAGGGCACCCACAACTAGCCGAAGATACTAAGTCCCACAATGTGATAGGTGGCAAGCCTAGTGCCAAATAGGGCACATATACGATCCCGGGCAACGTTATTTTTATTAGAAATTTGAAAATCTAAATTTTCTACTTTTTTTTGTTGCTCGACACTGAAATCGAACCCCAGACTTCAAGAAGTCAAGTCCGGTATCGGGCTGCTACACCAGAGAGGCACAAAGATTTAATTCTTACAATAAAACGTAAGAGTTGACAATTTCATTTCTATTGCCGATTTATTATGTTGTTAATTTTATAAATGACATCAGTTAAGAACGTTAAAATATAAATATGAATTGGGTCAAAAAAGTCTATTCAAAAGTATTATATACAGACGAGAATATTATGTCTTAATGTTCCACAAAAAAACTGAAGCAATGGGATCGCAAAGAAAAATAAGGAAAAATCGCATGGGTTTTTCCTCATAACAACGGCTACGGTTTTGCCAATGAACAGAGACAATACAAGAATAGCTTTGTTTTATACAAAAAAAATTACATTGTAATTATATATGACAGAAGCTAATACTTTTTTAATCTTTAATAAAATGTAGATTATGTCGGTATGCCTTAACATCTTTATAACAACTTTTTAATTCCTCACATAAATAAATTTCACTTCTAAAGTTCTGTAGCCCGTTACGGTCTAGATAATGAGTATTGTTATAGCTTATAACATATTTGCAAATATTTTATATAAAATACCGAATTTTCAGAAGTCTGGAGTTCAAAGTAATTAACAATTTTAGAACATCAATTTCAGTAAATTACTATACTAATTATTTTTAGATTCATCAATGTATGCTCACCATTATATGGAAGACCGGAAGCTCACCATTCTTTTTTGATTCTGGGATTTTCATACCTTCTTAACTTTTAATATTAAAAAAATATAACACGTTTTACCTAAATAGATAGGTATGTTAAAGAAACCAAAGTTAGTTCTACTATGCACTTATTCGCATCTACTACAATACCTACTAAATAAATGACTACTACTAAATAATTCTCATTTTTTTATTATGGTATTGGAAAGCAAACAAGCAGACGGACTTAAGATGGTAAGAAAAGTGTAATCTTTTGTCAACCTGAAGCTGGAATGGTAGGCCCCGAAGTAAAAAAAAAGCAAAAGTAAAATTAAAAGTAGGCAAAAGTAAGTTTACTGGCTACCTTATCCTCCAAACCGGAAAGTGTCAACAGCAAGCACTGACGATATAGAGGCAGGAACAGGTAAAGCGCTAGTATTGATCGGTACAAAACGTTGCGAAACTATAAAACCTAGTCAGATTTCACGGTGTTAGTGACGGTATGACTATAGTTGCCTTTTGCCTTTTGGACAGGAAGGCAGATGGTCTTTTCTGCAAATATTTTTTTAATAAAATTACCTTAAAATAATAAAAAAAAACCCGTCCCATCGAAGTTGCAAACACTGTATAAACATAAATTAAGTATTTTTATATATATTAACATGATTGTGCAAAAATACGATGAATTGCACTCCGGGAGTGCCAGCAGAAGTGAAAACTTGAATATTAACGTTGTGCATTTTTGATATTGTGGAAAGGTTAGCTAATAATTTTGAACGAATTGCTTTAATTAATTATCAGTATGAAAGTACTCTTTTTTAAGTGATAGAATACAATATTCATTTATTGCGCCTTCGTACAGAAACATGACTATACGAACATTAGCGCAAGCGCCCTGCGCCGTCTAACGAATTTTCTTCTTACAAAATTTCAGGTCACGTAACCTGACGAGAGCTTAGAAGTTTATACCCATTCACTAAAGAAGCTTTCATTTCAAAAATTTGGGGTCCATACAGTTATCACGATTTTATGACTGAAGCGCGGCTCCTATAATCAAAGATCCCATAATCCGTTAGTATAACCATTGGTAGTTTACCTAAAACCTGTTTTTGACTTTTGACTAAACACAAAGTGTTTAGAGTCAACAGTCAATAACGAAGACTGGAAATAGATTTTTTTAAATTCCTAAAAAAAACTAACTTTCGTAAGCAAAACGACTCGTTCCTTGAACATGGGAACCGGCCAAGAGAGAATTTTAAATAGTGCAGTTTGAAACTAATATTTAAAAAAAAAATACCTATTATATAGTAAACTAGCGGCACACCCCAGCTTCGCATGTGTATAAAATATAAATATACCTCTTCAATCACTTTCTATATTCAAAAAAACCGCATCAAAATCTGTCGCGTAATTTCAAAGATACAAAAAACATACACATACAAAGGGACAGAGGAAGCGACTTCGTTTTATGCTATGTAGTAATCCAACTATAATCAAATTTTGTGAACAGCAGAATTCCCACCATTATCAAACATTTGTTCTCATTCTGGTATTTTTCTCGTTTATGCGTGGATACACAAGGTCCGTTTACTCTTCTTTCTCTGATTTCCTCTGTCTTTAAGATCCTTGATAAAGAACTCATTGGCATTATATTATTTTACGACATCTGATATCTTTTGATGTTGGTTTTGGAGCCATTACATCAGTCAAAGCCTTCTAACCAAGCGGCAACTTTTCATGTTGGTTCTGGAATAAGCCAACAGCTTGCTAACCAAGCAGCACACAAAGTGGGCATCGGTTTCTTTGTTACTAACACTGTGACTTAGACTTAGTGTTAGAGTTTTACGACTCGCCGGATTTGTATCATCGCTATACCGACTCTACTCGCATACCAGAGCTCGCTGGTACATTTTATTATTATGTCATAAAAACGCAAGAGGCCCGAACGTTAGCCCGACGTTGGCTTTGCACTATTAGGATCTTTAAGATGTATATTTTAAGCGATATGAATTTCCTACTATGCAGGTTTTGGTGATTTGAAGAAAACATTACCATAAAAATATTATATCACAAAATATATCGCCTTTGTAGTTAAGCAGTCCAGTGTTGTACTTCATGAGATTCCGGGTTCAATCCCCTACTTGGGCATAAAAATATGTGTTTCTTTAAATAACAAAAGATAACTCTTCTTTTTCAAAAGCAGAGTTGCCTCGAAATATAAATGTGCCCGATCGGCAATAGTTTGCCACCAAATAAATTGTATGACTGTGGTTCAGTTAGTAGTGGGTAACCTGGTTGTACTTCTGCCTATTATTTACAGGAGGTACGGTCGTAAAGATACTTTTAAAAAATGGGTTGCAGTAAACTAATGACTCTATTTTATCTGATACTACCACTTCCTATAACCTTTCCTACCTCTTAACGTTGTATTGTAAAAACGCCTTTGCTTCACTCCCTACAAATGATTAAAAAAACAACGCACATTAGTACATTTGTTAGTAATATCTAAACTTGACTATGTTACATTAAAGTAAGTCTTATTTTAGTCATTATTTGTGCTGTTTTGATAAAATCAATTTTAAAGGTTACTTACTCGCTCCCTATCGAATGCACAGTAAGCCTATTGCCAACCGGGCACATTAGACATTCCCAGGCAACTCTGTTTTTCAGAACACAGATTTTTCATTTGTTGTTTAGAGAAACATATATTTTGAAGCCCGAGTCGGGTATTGAACCCGGAACCTCATGAAGCCTAGTATAACACTGGACTGCTAAACCACAGAGGCGATACATCATTACATAGTATAAAACAAAGTCACTTTCACTGTCCCTATGTCCCTTTGTATGCTTAAATCTTTAAAAATACGCAATGGATTTTGATGCGGTTTTTTTAATAGATAAAGAGATTAAAGAGGAGGGTTTATATGTGTATATTTTATACCCGATCAAAGCCGAGGTGGGCCGCTAGTTTTATAACATAATAATATTTAGCATGTTATTTATTCGCATTAATATAACTTCATTATGAAACCTCGAATATAACGAGTTGGAATTTATGATTAAATTTTAACATAACCCCAAGTATTTTAAAGAAAGTTTAAAAAAACATAATAAAGATTCGTTACGGATAACATAAGGATCTTTTAAAATCGCATTCAGCAACATTTTTTAATTAACACTCCAAAGGAGCCCTTTATTGGAATCGTCGGAACCTTTCAAACGTAAACGGCATGAATAATAGTTTTAAAAGTATTTGAATAAGCAGTTCATTAATTATGTTAGGGTATAATAGTAATTTTTGACATGGCCCCTTCCTGCTTTCAATGCTGTAAGTTATACAATTCAGTGACAGGGGCTTATTTCGCAATCATATTACGTAAAAACAAAAAAACATACTTTGTGTATCAGACGTAAAGGATATTCACAACAGTTTTATAGTAGTACTATTTAAATTATGCGCTTCGGCTATATTCGTCAAGCTTCAGAAATCCGAATGTATTTTAGTTAAAGATAAAGAGTTCATATTTTTAAATGAAGAAACACTTGTACTGTTTTAACTTTTAAACTTTAGGTTTATTAGTTTAAGTTCTTGCCCTGATGATGTCAAAATGTTTTAAAGCTTGATAAATTAGGTTGAAGGTATTCAAATTTAAACCGCTTTTTGTTTGTTTAAAACTTTTATCTATTAAAATATTTTTTCAGTCAAAATATCTTAAACTTTCAAACTTTAATAGAATTTATTCAAATTTAACCGCTTTCTGTTTCTTTATTTCTTATAATTTTATCTTTTATTGTTTTTTCAACTACATATTACTTAATTTTATCAATATATATAAAATGATAATTCTAAAATTTAAATAGGTAAACCAATTTTGGAGAAATTTAATATGCATGTAGTTTTATGGCGCGAGTTCAAACTTAGGCTACATTTCTTTAAAAATCGAGTAATTTTTACAAATCGTTACTATTTTGAGCTGACGAAGTCGTGGGTAAAGGGCTAGTATAGTACTACTATTTTAATTATGCGCTTTGGCTTTACACTTTTTACACTTTACAGTTTTATTTTTAAATTGGCTGACCTAATCTAAATTTAAGCGAAATGATTAGTTATGTGTAATAACAACTCCATACAAATACCTCGAAATACATTCGGATTCATGACGGATATAGCCGAAGCGCGCGTCCAAGGTTGAGAGGGTCTGCCTGATGGAGATCGAGAGATCTGGCGCCACCGGGGCTGTGGATGTATGCCAAAGCGTTCCTGCAGCTCTGGTAACTGGCGAAGGGGTGGACACCCTGGGGTTTTAGTTGGTAAGAGTCCGACATAACCCGCTCTTGCCCCGAAAGTGGCCGCTAAAAAAGAAGGTCTTCCATCTAAGGGACCGTTTCAATGGTTCTCATTGCATATCTGTTTTCTCATGGTAGTTTTGTTTTTACCTTGAATGTACTTTAAATGAACAAAGTTCCGGACAACAAGTAGTATGTCATGAAAATCACGTCTGAATTATTCACATTATTAATCATAGGTGGCTGGCGAACCCGCTATCTTGCACCAGCTTTACCACTAAGTACCCCGTGACACGGTCTCTAAATCCAGCATCTGCGTTCAACTAATGACCTGGTCTGGATTATAAATAAATAAATATTGTAAGCTTGAGATGTCCGTTGCTTATGTACTTAGTGTTCGTGAAGTTTTCATTTATTAGGTTAATAATAGCTAAGGAACAGAAATCACAAGAAAACTTAAGTACAATGTACTTGCGCCTAAGACGGCCCCGTTCTTAAGATGGCCCATTATTTTGTATTAACTTTTAAAGTCTGAAAGAGTTTAAATTACTACCATGTTCTTGTAATTTAAACTCTTTCAAACTTAAAAATACAAAACATTTAAAACAGGCCATCTTAAGAACTGCGCCATCTTAGGCGCAAGTACCTTATATAAAACAAAAGTATGGGGACCGTAAATGGTCTTATAGATGCGAAAATCTGTCTTTCTGTTCATCTCGCTTTCACGGCTTAACCGTTACGCAGATTTTGATGAAATTTGATTAGCATATTCAACATAATTCCCTGTGTTGGTCGGAGCTCCTTTGCAGAATAGACCATCTATCTGCCTTCCTGTGCCAGGCATCTCGTAAAACACTCTGACATCTGATTAGGAGGTACAGTTTCGTAGCGACTCGTCCGGATTACCACCGCTTTACCGATCCCTGTCACCAAATGTCAATGTTCGCCTTTGTCGTGTACTGCTTTCGTAGGTAATAGTAGTAACAGTAGTTCTACTTGCTATTGTACAGCACCTAGAATATTTCTACCACTATTCAGTCACGTTCGTAGCACACTGACAAAAACGACCACACATATCATCTTCAAGCCTAGTTCCTTGCCTGTTATGCAGAGAGTTTCGAGTGCCAGAATTGCCTAGCTTCCCTAACATTCCCTACATATTCTTTTCGTGCAAAAAACAAAAAAAAGTAAAGACATTTTCTGTTCTCGGTATTATACCTACTAATATTTAAATCACCTCTGTGGACTAATGGTCTAGTGGTTGGACTTCATGAGGTTCCATAATCAATTTCCAGCAGGGCTATTCAGTATTTTTTCAGTGATGATCACTGGATAAAATAGATCACATCAAATAGATAGAGTACATCAAATAGATGTCAAATGACGTGTTTTGTGTTTGCTATCACCATCGTATTTCTGTTGGTCACAGGAGATAGCAAATACAAAAAACGTCATTTGACAGCTATTTGATGTACACTAAACTCAGCGATAATAA
>NJDC01000790.1:312616-329896 GCA_002245475.1 Calephelis virginiensis | reverse complement strand
GTATTTCTGTTGGTCACAGGAGATAGCAAATACAAAACACGTCATTTGACAGCTATTTGATGTACACTAAACTTAACGATAATAACTGAAAAAATACAGAATCAGCCCCCTGATCGGGCAGCAAAAAGAAAACGTGTTTTATCATAAACTAGCGGCCCGCCTAGGCTTCGCATGGTTATGATACATACTCATAAACCTTCCTCTTTAATCACTTTATCTATTAAAAAAACCGCATCAAATCCGTTGCTAAGTATAAAGATTTAAGCATACAAAGGGACATAGGGACCAAGGAAGCGACTTTGTTTTATACTATGTATGTAGTTAGGGCCAACCAAATCACATTTTTAATAACATGATATGAATTTAGATTTTTTTATTAATAATTTAAGTAATGACAAAATTAAAAATATTTTCACACTACCAACTTCTAACAGATATTATGCAAATAAATATATTTAATTTCAACTTTGCACAGGATTGGATATTATGTTCCCGATTGACGATACCAAATTGTAGGACTTAATGTCTTCAGCTAGCCATAAGTATTCTGGGGGGTGATTATGTAACTCAGTTACCAACTCAAAATGGATGAGTGTACATCGAATCGCTGTCAAAATATGACGTGTTTTGTATTTGCTATCTCCAGTGACCAACAGAAATACAATAGAGATAGCAAACACAAATGACGTCATTTGATGTACACTTTTACAATTTAAGTTGACAACTGAGATACGTAATCATCCCCCTGGTATACCTTTTACTTCCTCAGGGAAACGGTCGTGAAGATACTAATATTTTATCAGTACGACGAATACAATATAATACAGTCAGACGAATAGTCTTAACGTACATATTTCTACGCATTATCCAGATTATACAGGATATAGAGTACAGCAGATTCTCAAAGTTGAAAACGCGATGTGCAGGTCGGGCCAATTATGAAAATAACGCACCTGCGCTTGTCAAACTCGGCCGCGGTTGTCTGCTGGCCGGCATCATCATTAATCTTCCCCGCTCCTTATTCTGGTACCTCACCGGTTCTGCGATACGAAATTGTGCATCTTGAGGTATTGATTTATTTTGTGTTGTGTATCCTTTACCTGTATAACGGACTCCACCCGCAGCTTCGCGCGTAAATTATACACAATCTGTATAAGTGATAGTGTATGTGATACACTGATGTGTATTTTTATGTGGTCGTTCAGTAAAACAATCTTGCCGTGCATGTATCTCGTTTTCACAGCGTAAGCCATTCTTTAATGGGCCAATGTATACGTTTTTAACCCCCAACGCCAAAAGAGGGGTGTTATACGTTTGATGTGTCTGTCTGTGTGTATGTCTGTCTGTGGCATCATAACTCCCGAACGGATGCAGTGATTTCAATTTAGTTTTTTTCGTATTAAAGGTAACTAAAGTGCGAGTGTTCTTAGACATGTTTGATGAAAAACGGTTGAGCTGTTTAAAAGTTGTAGGGAGTGAAAGTGGGGAGATAAAGGAAAATTAAGTTCTTGGTTCGGGGTTTTTTTTAAATTTTTAATAGTTATAACATTAAACTTCCCGATTTTAATGAAAGATCTTCCAATTAATAAATTTAAAAAATGTGTTAAATTGAAATTATATGAAAAAGGTCACTCATTGATGAATATTTAGCAAATAAGAGCAGAGCGCTTGAGATGAATTGCTCTTCATGCCAATCTCTGATAAATACTCGTAAAATGTATCATTACTTTCATTGTTGTATACATATTTTAAAATGACGAATAAAGATAAGCTCGGTGAGTTTCTCCTCATATTTTTTCAGTGTGTGGCCGCGTTCTGATCCGGTGGTAAATTTTAGTATTATATAGACGCGTCACAAGTGCCTTAAAAGGCTAATGTGAAATAAAATATTTTCTATTCTATTCTAAAGCATGGTTAGAGAAGATGGCGGCCATCGATAACGATACCATAGATGTTACAGGTATATCTCCTGCGGATGGGCACCGGGCCTATTGTGGAAGTTTACCTGTTACCCTACACTCGAGGCAGACATGACAGAGTCAGACGGCAGAAATAGGTAAGATGGTGGATCCCGACCCGGTCAAATGGCTGCACAGCAGTCTTCCACCAGTAGTCTTGTTGGTACTGACCTATATTTTAACCTGTGATTACCTCTTACGAGCTGCCTTGCATAACGGCAGATGGTATATGGTTCAGCGGCCCCGGACCAACGCTGAGAGGTTTCTCTACAAAAATCATACTATAACATCGCTTAGTTGCGATCTGAAACAACAAACAAGCAAAGTTTCGCGTACAATATCTACCACATACATTTGGAACCCTAACCCGGTGTTAGCACCCGCGTGTGACTATACACCGGCCGTAAACGCGCCCGCCACACTTAGGAGACCCCGTCACGTGTTATCGGATCCACCGAATCCAATAACTGCGGCAAACGCGAGCCTCCCTCCCAATCCAGGCAAAACCAACTCACAAGACACTAAACTACACCGTCGCCGCCGGTCTCGGCGACGAAGACCTAACCTAACCTAAGCAGAGTGCTCAGCCCACCAAATCCGGTGAAGTTATAAAAACCGCGAGGATGGTAACATATTAGTCATTCCCAAAAAAAAAACATTTGGAACCTTATTACAGGATTCAGTTTCGAAAAAAATTCGAACGCAACGAATCAATAAAAATCTGTTAAGCTAATTTGTGTGGTTTTGTATGTGTTGCTAGTGTTGTTTTATTTCGAGATTTGGAACGATTCCGAATGTGGATCAATGCTACCATGGATGTTGCTATATAAAGCTTTTTCAGAGAATGATATACGGTAGTTATTAATAAAGATCAGTTGTCAGGCAACCGCTGATATTTTTCAGTGATTAACTGTAATATCTTAGCAACAAAATTTTATCTGTAGACAGGCTATTAATATTGGCTAATAGTGAAAAAGCACATTCATGTCCCGATAGAAAAAGACGACTGTGGCTTGCAGACATCATAGCTGTTGCGTTGCCGTGGCCTGTGGCCGGGGTGTTTACTCTTATGTACAAGTCTATCGGCTTTGTTGCAAATTATGCTACGGCTACATCATTTCCCCGTGCTGGTCCGGCTCCTTTACAGAATAGACCATCTGCCTTCCTGCCAGGTAACTCGTAAAAGGCGAGCATAGGCCTACCGTCACTAACACCGTGTTACTAACTAGGAGGTGGGTGGCAGGAAATTTCGCAGTAACTTTTTGGTACACACAGATTGGTATCACCGCCTTACTTATTTCAGCCTCCATAACATCAGTACTTGCCGTTGACGTCTTTCGGTTCGGAGGATATGGTAGCCGGTAAACTTGCTTTTGCTCAAGGCCTAACATCCCGGCCTCAGGTTGGCAACGCCCTATTACCACCTTTGGTGTATCTAGGCGGCGTGAATTTCTTACCGTCAGAAAATTCGTCTGCTTGTTTGCTTATTTATATATAATTTGAAGGGATGTAACGATCCCATCGCCTGCTAGTGAATAATCTAGTCAATGATGTTGTTGGATTCTTCAACTACAGTAGTCAGACTAGGTGATGTAGTGCTTACACGTTTTAGTTGGATTTAAAAAGCCCTAGCTAAAGCTGCTATAACTTGAGTTATGTTCCATTACAATTGTCTTGATCCGGTTTGTAAGAGAAGGGTAACCGGTAAACTTACATCCACCATAGCCTGGTTCCTGGTTGAAACAGAATTTACTTTCTTAGGTCTATAATAGGCAACGTATATTTTTCACCATCAATTATACCTACATAATTTGAATTAACAAGTTTTGACTTTCTTATCCCTTCTGATTGTTAGAAATTACCGTTGTCTATAAATACTATAGATATTACTGTCACTATTCTATAAGTGGAATCTAAGGTCATGTCTATCTAACTCTACAGCACGGAATACGAGAATGGCGGACACTCACACTATAGTATCGAAAGAAATTCTAGCACGGTCGGAATATGGGCGTGTTGCTGCAAAGGAATCTTTCACCTGCAATTGTGAAGTAGTCCAATAACTTCAATTAAAAGATTACCACGAAACCATGACAAATCACAAACCCTTTAGGTATTTCATTGTCCTCAGCTAGCCAACTGCTTCTGGCTGTCGAATGTGAATTGCAAATTTTTGTCTTATATTTTTGATGAAAACAATATCACATACCACAAAGTAACTAGACGGATAAATTATGAAGGGTCTCAAACATTCTATCTCATGGAATTTCTAAGATTGTCGAAAAAATCAATGATTAATGTAATTTAGAAAACTATGGCTGCCATCTAATGAAGGATAGAATAAGAGCGAAGGTTTTAGAACAATCGGTGCTACTTGTACCGCCATCTATCGATGAATAGTTAAAACTTTATAACAAAGTTAGATTTTTGAGAATTTGTCTAATATTATTGTAAAAAAATATTACTATTGTAACAACTAAAATTATAGGTAGTTGTAGTAATAATTATTCAATACCTTAAATCATATAATTATTTTAAGACTTTCAGTGGTTTAGTACTAAAGGCCATTATAATTTTTCAACTAGCCAAACCTGGTTTTCTAAAAAGCTTTATGTATTTTTTTATACATTTTAAGAATACTTGGAACATTTCTATATTGTTTTCTAAAATCGCCGTTTTTTATTACATGCATATTATTAGGTGTGTCTGTAAATACACACCTAATAATATGCCGTAAAAAAACGGCGATGTTCCCAGTAAACACAATAACATATACTTTTTTTATTAGTAGAAATCAGAAACGGTAAGTTCCAAAGAAGTTTTTCTCCCTGCTGGCCCTAGTCGCCGGTGAAGAATAAACTGTATATATCTCTGCCTGGTAAATTACTTGTAATTAGAGTGCTGTGTAGTCATTTGCTTGGATAGGGATCGACCACCTTACCTATTACCTACTAGCTGTCCCGGCGAACTTCGTTTCACCCATTCAGTTTGTATGGGAAAAGTAAAGTATTGTTTTATTTCAATTTTCCCTGCATTTTCCAGGTTTTTCTCTTCATAAGAACCTTCTTCTGACAATAACTAACATAACAAAGAAATAATTATCATAATCGGTTCAGTCGATCGGAAGTTGTGCGCTTACCAACACATTTATGTAGCAATTCATTTTTATATTATAGATATAAATTTCCTGTGTATAACATCTATAGTCCTTATGGACTACATTTGTCACTTACCATCAGGAAAGTCGAGTTCCTATTTACTATCATATTCCATAAAAAGTACAGAAGAAAAAAGAAATTGGTTTGATGTTAACGTATGTCTTAATGTAGGTACATGATGTACCCATACGTTTCATTTTTAAATAATGTTAGGCTAGTTAATAGCTTTATTAATTCAATATCATCATGGCTTAACCATTACAATGTGACTGGTTTAGGCATGTATTCCTTGCACAATGACGTCAGTGCTCAACATTGTCTAAGGTTATAAACTTAGCACCAGTCTAGTTACCACATCTATAGTACATTATATCATATATCATAATCATAGTGAAGGTATATTATGAGGATGGCAACGCTCAACACTCTGATTATGAAATCTGCCTATTTTCAAAATAGGTAATCGTGACTAACAATGATGAGTGATGCTTTGTCAAGCATTTTGTCTTTCTTTAGCGCTCCGACTAGGTAATTGTTGGTGCAGCAGATAAATAAAACAAACTATTCTTTAATATTTTTTATTAATTCCATTACTAACAGCTTCTGGACCTGGAAATTGCTTTTATATTTCACGCTAATTCACACAAAATTGAAATTAATCTTAACATAACAATAACAATAAAGATAAATATTTCTTACTTACTAAAGAATAGAAATTTTAAGAAAGTAAAAATAATAAATTGTTTCGTTAATTACAATATTTTTTTTGAGTATACTAAATTAAAGTTAAGTCAGTATAAAATGACACATATATCGTGTAGTTGTCTTATTGTAGCGTGGTAGTTCACAAGGTTAGAGTGTTAAAGTATGCTAAAGGAATATTAAAATAATATGTATCTCAAATGATTTCTTAAAAAGTTTATGCACTAAAAAGTGCAAAGGAATATATTGTAAACATTTCTTTTATAATTATACTATTAACATTTAAATAATATATTTTTAATATTCAATAAAAATAAGTATTATTACAGGACATTGACATTTGACAACATGTTAGTTGTTGCTTTCTTCGAGAGTTAATAATATATAGAGTATTGGCGCCGTCGTGAATGAGGGTGGTCGTATTTTTTTCATTTTTTTTGAATTTCGTGTTTATATTAAGTGAAATTGGTTAATTTAGGTGGGAATTAGATTAATTTTGTTCAGTGAAAGTGCACAAATGAAATGATCATGGATAAATTAGTGTATCATCTATTTCCTCGCTGCCGTCAAATCTCACTACACGAGCTTGAGTAACGAAGCCACTGCTTTACTCAAGACCCTAACCTGACATGATTTTATAAATAGTGACTAATGACTGCATATTGTATAAGACCAACTTGACATTGGCAAAGTAGTCGTGAAAAACGATCGAATGCCATATTGATATAAGAAGAAGAAGAGTTATAATATAATTTGTATGACAGTGTATGATGCAATAAAAGAATATGAATACCAACATGATAGCTGCTACGTTTAATAAACGTATCGTATTGTGTTTGTACGTAAACTCTACATAGTGGTTTTGAAGTTCCTCCTAACCAAATTAATATGACTAATATTTATATAAATATAAAAGGTATAATAAAATAAAAGGTCTAAGTACTAGGCCACTGGATACCATAACAACAAAAGGTGCCTAAAGGCCAAGATTATATCTTGCCATTGCTCTGTACATTGGCCTTAAAAAATCAGCAACATACTGTCTTATATACCGAACAGTTGTCTCTAACCTAGAAAGTATAGTAGAGCCCTATGCTATCACATAAAAAGAGTTTAAAGTTGCGTGATTGAATACTAGAAAATACTAAAATGCTGGGAAAGTACTGTAACCGGGCATAGTTAATAGATTGCTGTCCACAAAAACGACCTTATTGTTGGCCAACTAAAAACTTATTAAAACTTTAAGGCATATTTTAATTTTAACTATAGTTAAAATATCGAAGTTAGTTTTACCTTTATGCAATAAATACAAACTGTGCAAATATTAAACAGTTTTAGGCGTAAACGCATCCCAATTACAAATAAAGATTTTTATCAAATGCTAGTATTTCGGGCCAAGTATTAAGTATCGGGCCCTAGCCCGCAAATTAAAAACCTTTGAAACTTCCGAGAAACTTAAGGAAAGAGAAATCAGGATAAAAAGTAGGCCGTGTCCCTCTGCAGCTTTTTAACGATCCCACACACACACACACACACAAAATATAGCATAACAACGCTTCATTGCGATATCAGAGAAGGTCAAACAAACAAATAAATTGATTTTCTTATTAATTGAAATAAACTAACTAAAGCTATTATAACATATACATGTATGTGTCTACATAATGTCTTTTAAACTGTTATTTCATGAATTAAATGTTACAGTACCTAAAATCATTTTCATCATAGTAAAATGAACAAGGACACGATTTTCCTGAGGGTAAGAGACAACCATGGTTTACAGACACCATAAACGTCTTAGGTCGCTGTCTTGCAACCGGTCTTTCAGACCGAAAATGCAGGTCTACCTACCGGCTACTCTATTAAACTTGATACTGTTATTATAGCGACAGGAATAGGAAAGCATACAATATATCTAACACAAGTACAAATTGCAGAATGTACCTACAATAACAATATACAAAAAAGGATAATTATTGGTTATTTCAAAAATTCTTCTCCAAAGTCTTGACGGTAGCAGTGTATGCACCACACAAACCTCTCTAGAACCGAATTTGTCGCCTCACTTCAAACAAATTCGGATCTACAGGGTAGATGTAGGGCACTAAATTGATGCCGTTGAGCTCCTAATCATCTTCTCTTCAGGCTTCACCTGTTTGGCACTCTTAAATATATTCTGAAAAAGTTAAAGCAAAAAAAATAACACTCAGAAATTAAGTAAAAGTATTTCTTCATATTATTTTGAAAAGAAAAAGAAGCATAATACTCTTAGTTAATCTATTACGAAAAGAAATTAAATAATTGTACGTGTAGTATCTTCACATAGTTTATTGGCCCAAAGATTCGTTAGTAGAAAATTAAGGTCGTCTTTTGTGTAAACTCATTTGTTTATAGTACAAAAAATAAACATGTAGCTAAGATAATTCTCGATTATGTCAAATTTCTAACAAAAACCCGCATCGAAATAGGTCCATCCATTAAAAATGTTATTACGTCATAGATACAATTTAAGCTTGCCTTTTTTAGAAACCTATTTAACTAATGTACAATTAAAACATAAGATCTGTTGTGTTATTTACATTGACCTACCCTGAAGTTAAACGTGTACAAAAAGAAATATTTATTTCAAATCACGAGATAATAACTTTTTATTTGTTATTAGTGACTATAACAATGAATAATTAAAAAGTGAATAAAATGTGTGATTTTCCATTGAAGTACTTAAAACATTAAACTTATTCTGGTATTTATGTAATAGTTTTGTTAGCTAACACCTATAACATAAACATATAATTTGTTTTCTTTAGGGTTAGATTCAATTTGTGTAATCGTCGAAAAATTTAGATACATATATTATATATACCTGTTGTCGGACACTGTCATAATATATGTATGTAGTTCCCTTATTTATATTAAAGTGAATTACGTTATAACAAAAAAAATGCACTAAGCTCCAAGATATCATTTAGGGAAAAAAGTTTTAGCTAATGTAGAGACCATTGAAGTTTTCCAATTTATTTCCAATTAAATTTCATTCTGTTTTCCAAATAAAAAAGAGCAAATATGTTAGCTACTCTTGTTTTTGTTTTTGATTTTGTCCAATTCAGAATAGATTTTACAACGACATGATAGTGCAAGTAAGTAACAGCTATGTCTATGGCTAGAAGCAAAATAAATCTATAAATTAAAAAGTAAGCGAATATGCTTGTGTTAAGAATGTTATACTATACCAAATGAATCAATAATAATCCTACCATAGAAATACTCAACACAACTTTAATTTTCACATAAATTACTCCTTCACAGTTTGATTAATAATATAGTCATATAGATATTTATAGAGAGATTTGTACTCCGGTAGTCAATATATTTTAAGATGCAGAGCGTAGAAACCCAGTTTGGTAACGGATCGTTAAAACCTCGCGTATTTAGTCTACAGGCCACATGTTTTTCTCAAAATTAGAAAATCCCTTTGCTATATGCATGAATAAATAACATTTAACATTTTATAATGCATCAAAAATTTACACATATAGACAGTGTTTCTCTTATAGTGTTTATCTGAAGGTACACAAAGGTGGTCTTATAGCTTTGGAGCGATCTCTTCCAGACAACCTCAGGGAGGCAAATAATCCAAAAAAAATGTTTAATACTAAAGTTCGTATGTATTTTTATGTAAAATTAAGTTTAGGGTTATTTTTCTAATGGGTCTCAAGACAATATGGAGTAAAAGATTATTGTAGAATAGCAATTTTATACAAAACACTAACTGTACACTAGTATGTCAAAAGTCAGGGTAATAGTCATAATCCTTAGGAATAATTAATGATGTTACTACTTCTATTTATTGCTGAATAATTCCGTTTTTTTATTTCATCTTTGCGCATCATTATCATTAAGAATTTATTTGTAAATGTTTAACATTTCAACAATTTTATAAAGAACAATTATTTTAAGAATTTAAGAATGCTGTAGTTTTATATGACGTAATCATTTTAGAGGTTCTGGAAGTTTTTTTAATACTGGTTGTAAATATTGGTTTGCATTCGTCTGGACCGCAGATCCAAATTTATATAATAATAATATTTGGAAGATGAAGACAACGCTTCTTCAAAGGTTACCTTTGTCGGAAGGCATGCTTACAACCGTCTAGAAGGTTTTTAAAATAGAATAAAATAGAAAAAATTTAGTGACTCGCATTTATCGAGTTTAGTTCAAAGAGAAGAGTAGGGATTTACCCTACACACACACACACAAAAGACACACAAAGAATTCTACATCCAGTTCTTCTGTATAAAATAGACCATCTGCTGTCCTATCTGGAGCTCGTAAGGAGCGACAAAAGGCTGAACATTTCATACCTATTCCTATGACAATGTCTTGTTCAGGTCCGGAGACACGGGTAGCCGGTACACTTGCACAATAGGCCTAACATACCGGCCACAGGACAGCGTATCTACAACTAAGAACAATTGTCTAATAATACATGTTGCAGTTATCTCTTTAAAACAGAGGAGTATGCTCGTTCTCTGCTTTTTGTCACCAAAAAATATACATTTGCCTTTTTGCTTCCCAATACCAAAAAAATACGTGATTTGACTTAGTAAAGTTTTCAGGGAGGTCAAAACGTTATTTTGCCTAATTTTGGAGCGCTACTCAAGACGATATGTAGGTAATTGACGTTTGGCCTTTTCTTATGGCAAAAGGCAAGAGCGTGTACTAAAAACTTGTATTAAATTACATATAAAAATATGGGAGTCGAACGTGTAACCTCCTTTTTCAAAACCGGTTAAAACTAAAATTGTTTCCATTAATTTTAAAAGTTACTATTTTTTGTGAGAGGTTAAAGAACAAGTACACGACTCCCCTTATGGTAAAAAAAACCGCAGCATATAGACACTATAGATGTTGTAGGTGCGTCGCTGTCCTATGGTCGGTGTGTTAGGCCAATTGTGCAAGTCTACCGGCTACCCTACTTTCCGGATCGGAACATGACATTGTCTTTATGGCAGCAGCAATGTATGTATGTAATATATATACCTTCAATAAGATTTCACCCCTTCAAGGTAATACTGTTTAATTTATTGGAATTGTATTTTTAAACATGATAAATAAAATAATAGATATAAAAAATGTAATAGGTTTGCTAAGATTGATAAAGATGAACGAATAACAGTGGGTACTTAGTTAGTTGGTAAGTAAATAATAATTATTAGTCGTAATGATTTTGGATCTTCTACTTCTGTGAACATAAGTTGTTGTTGAATTGCCATTTATTATATGAATTATTCATTATTATATTATCATTAAAGCAGTTCCTACCAGTGTTGATGTTACTATTACTTACCAACCTAATAGTAACCACTATTATTCGTTCATGTTTATGAATCTTAGCAAAACTATTACATTTTTATGTCTATTATTTTATTTATCATTTTTAAAAGTTATTATACTTATACTACACAAGTAAATTTGTTCAAAACGCGAATTTAATCATTTTGTTTACTCTTATTAATTGGCATTTCGTAAAATTCTAATTCTATGTTTTATTTATGCTGAATAAATTAACTACTTTAAGAATTGATAAATGTAAAAAATAATTTAGTTTTTTAGTATTTGGTAGGGGATTTTAAGATACACTGAAATTGATATTTTCAAAAAGTGTGTACATAAGTTAAAATAAAGTAGGATGATATCTACCTTGTCAGTAAATAAATTTTAAATTAAAATTTAACTGCTCTATTTACAAAATACGAACCAAAAATATGACGTTTGTAATTTGAATGAGCCTATTATTATTATTGCCAAAATTTGAATTTAAATATATTACAATTAAAACATATAAATTTCTTGTATTTAAAACTCAAATTATTTAACATGACCGGTTAAACCAAAACCTAACTAATTAAGAATGCAAAACTGATCGGAATCTTTGATATGCTTTGTTTAATATTATTTTAATAATTGCATTAGATTTATTGCTTTCACTTCGACCTAAATTGTAGACAACTTAGGTACAATTTAATATTTAAAATATTTTTATAGCATAAACATCTCATCACGGAATGAGTACTAAATTTTATATATAACTAGCCGTTACCCGAGGCTTCGTCCGCCATGAATTGAGATGTAAGCTATCCTGTCTTTCAAGTTTGGTGAAACTGCACACGGTGTGTAAATTTGATTAAAATCGGTTAAGGTTTAGGAGTCCATCGCGGACAAACAATGTGACAAGTAATTTATATATATTAATATGACAAGTTGCTGTTTTATGTAAGAGTATTCACCAATCCTCGTTTATAGTTGTCCCCAGAGGTAAAGGCTCCAACTATTCATATTCGTAGTGGTAGACCAACAGCACCTGAAATTAAAAAAGAATCATATTTACAAATAGAAATACCCAAAAAGTGTGACCCAATCAATCACATCATAATTAGTGATGTCAACGTAGGAAAGCACTTTATCGATTGCAGTGTGATCAACCCGTGAAACGAGCACACAATGAATTCATCAAACCGTGTAATAGCCAGTAGCTTTCCTGTCGTAATCGATCATTGTAATTGAGGCTATCTGTGATAGACACACAAACATGAGTGACAAGTGAGGATAAAGGTGTTTAAACAAGTCAAAAATATTCCAAGTGACTAATCACTGACCATGACTAAATCAGTGTTACAAGGTCAATTAAATCAGATGATGAAGTTAAAATATTCCTCTTTACGTGTGCGGCATGATAACCAGACAAGATCGATATCGGTATTCCATAAACGAGGTACACACGTAATATTATGGAATTTCGCACGCATTACGTCATTGTGACGCCAAAAATAAAACCAGACATTACGTACCATGTTTAATTACACGTTTGTCGCGACTTGCATGATATGTTAAAGGTAATAAAACATAAATATATCGTATACAACATTTTTTGCACTAGTGAACTAATTTATAGTAATTACCAGTTTATTATCGCCAAAAAACGCAAACACTAAACACAAAAAGATCTCAACAGCGCGACGGCTGTCGGACGACTAATTCCAGAAAGACTAACGTTACTTTAGAATGGAATAAAAGAAATATTACCGTAGTTTCCGCCAAACAATGGATAGGTATGTGAAAAATATTGTTTGATATCGAGACTTTCGAATGACGCGTCACTAGATCTGTGACAGTCGCGAATTCGTTGATTCGCCAACCTTGGCGTAACGAGGACGCTATACGCCCGGCGGCAAGTGGGTCAGGCCGGCGACACGCGCGTGCGTACTCCGGACACAGCCAATGAGCCCCTGCCCCCGGCCAGGGCACAAATGAATGGCCCAGACAACCCGACCATCATATCTTGAGCCCCCCTCTTTTATATTCGATACTTGAAATAGCAATGATTTTACAAAGCCCGTAACTTAGCAAAGTTCTTTTAACTTTGGCTGTTTAATCAAGCAGCTGTTGGATAAATCTTTTGAGTGCTCAACCCACTAGTTGCAGAACTATGTTTAGGGCGTTTCATTAGTCTCTGTTCATGAAGATATTTCGCTACAAGTCACTGCCACGGTATAGAATGTTTTACTTAACAATCGATATGTTCTTTGTTATATGAATACCGTCACGCCCATAACTGTAGGAACCCAAAGTGTTACAAATTCAAGCAAATTGATAACTATATATTCAATATATCTAAGATATGTAGTCTGGATCACTTATCTATTTTCTAAGACAAAAAAAACAGAGATCTAGATTTTGACACATGCATCTTGTTATTATTGAAATAATTTGAAACAGATTAGACTATGATTTTAGTTATGATACCTCTACGAGCTAACTAATTAAAGATATATCAACGCGTAAAGAAACAAATATAGGATGAAAGCCAAAAAACTAATAATCTAAAATGTTTTCAATTTTCTCATACGTTTCTACAGTTAACATAAACAGATAATGCTAATTAAATGTGTTTAATATTTATTTTTATTTTGTAAATATAACAAAAAGTAAAAATCGTGCTATGAATGATTTCTTAAATAAAAATTAAAAAAAAAACACCTACACCTTACAGTTTGTGACGAATTTAACTTAAATAAACTAGTTGAAGAATACTTTATATAAAATTGCATAAATATTTTTCGATAGCATTTAAGTTGACCAAACCTTCGTTCTTCAAACAACCCAGATCTAATTGTCGCTTTTTTAATGAAACCCAAAATATAAAAAAAATGTTATAAATATTTTGAAATATTCTAAAGGTGGTCAATCATGACGTAAAGTTTAATTATAATTGCTTTAACCATAAGTGTGATAAATATTACATATTTTTCTGTATAATAAATGTAGGTTTTACTGCGTTAGAGGCAAACGTAGAAAAAAAAATTAGTATACTAATAAAAATTAAGACTTACATAGAATTTGGAACACTTAAAAACACATTATTATTTCAAATCATCATTGCTAAATACTAAACAGCCAATTAAAATTTAACTTAGGCTTATAAGCAGTAGACTTATAAGAGTACTGATCACTGCGAGAGACGATCTCACTCTGATATGCTCCCACACAGCGCACATAAGACTATTGGTGATGAAAACTATTAGCATGATACTAATTGTACGCCAGCCTACATAGTCTACGGTAATTGCCCCATTTACACGTTTTGTTAGTTCACTCTGCATAATTGTTCAGTATTTACAAGATACAGGGCCACCTTGAGCAATCTTATGACGAGGCAAATAAGATTTTGGGCCCCAGATATATAAACTCGAAACAGCTGATTATTTACTTGTTACTTTCAAGTATGTGATCAAAATGTTAATTACGATTGTTCTAAATATAGATTTGATTGATATTTAAAACAGCAATTTATTACTAATTAAAACGTTCATGATTCAGAAAATAACGAAAATCTTAAACAGGAAATAAAATGTTATTCTATACGTATTTACAGAATAAAATTTTAGTTAGTAGTAGTAGTAGTAGTAGACGTTGTAGATGTACGTACTCTTATTAGATCTAAATATTTGAAAAAATGCTGTTTACCCGAGACTTTGTCATCATCGAATAATTGGAATTTTTAAACCTTATAGTCCTGTGAGAGTAAGGTTTTAAATAAGCTCGCCTTTGTTTGAATTCGGATCTTTTGCTTATAGTATGCATATCAAATGCCATCAAAATTGGTTGTGTGGCTTAGTCATGACAGAAAACGTATAAACGGCAATAGACAGACAAATTTTTGGATTTATAATATTTTGGTATGGATAAGTATTTTTCTGTATGTATTAACGAATTATACTACAAAATTGGAATTTGGTACTATAATTCGTTAAAGGGCCCTGGTCATGTGCCCCAAAGGCTGTTATGGTAAATAGGTACGCCTCTGGTTTACTGTTTACTACATGAATGTGCCAACCACGAGAGTAATATACGAAAATTATTCAAATAAAACTAGAGAAGCTCCTGATGAAACTGGAAGTGTTAATAGGAGCATTTATAACTTTTATTAGCTAAGTGTATGGTTATGAGGCGATATTCATACTTAATCAATGACTCACGCCATTAGGAAAAGTCATAAAAAATATTTATCGACACTCGATTTTATTTATCTGGAACATCAATATCCTGGATTTGAACTAGGTACTAGAGTTTGGGTTTTATTCCTGCCGCCATAACATCAGTGCTTGCCGTTGACGTGTTCCGGTTCGGAGGATAAGGTAGCCGGTAAACTTTTGCTCGAGGTCTAACATCTCGGCCTCAGGTTGGCTGCACCATTGCCACGTTTGCATCATAAAATCCTTCTGCTTGTTTGCCATCCGATACCGTAAAAAATGTTTGAAAAAGCTTATGTAATATCTTGAGATAACTACTTTCTTAGCAAATTGATTAACTTGTACTAAAATATGGGGTTTAAAACAACAAATATACGAGTAAATTTTTCGGTAACTTGAACGTCTGGTCCCCATTATCTTTGTATATATTTCTGTTTTTCTACATGTAAGTAATTAATTAGCTTAGTTGGTTATATCAATAAAAATGTTCTTTTACTTATAAAAACTATGTTATCCCCAAAGTAACATAGGCTATATTTTATCATAAAAATTTTGTTTAGTACCAATAAATCTGCGAATAACTGTTAGTCCTACTATAATATTATAAATGTGAAAGCTTGTATGTTTCTTTGTTACTTCTACACGCAAAAGCTACTGAGCTGATTTTCATGAAATTTGGCACACACATAGAGAGTAACTTATTAGCACATTACACACACAAAAAATGTTCCTGTGGGACCATAACCACGCCGGCAACGTCGCGGGTAACAGATAGTATAAAATAAATGTTTCTGTATTTTTGGGCTATTTTCGTGGTTGGTTAAAATACATGTATTATTTTTAAATTTGCCAACATTATCCCTAAAAAATATATATGTAGCTAAATATGCATCATTTTTTTAATGTCACATCTAACCTATTTTAATTTAGTGACCAACATTATTATAAATAATAACAGATGAATATAATAATATGCAAAACTATCATTAAAGTGGATATAGGGCAAAGTGCGATAAGACATGCGCCATAATAAAGAGCGCTGTTTAAATATAAAATTTTGCAGTCTTAAGAACCTACAACCATAAATGTTCAACTTTTGCAATAACATCGAACTTTCTACAAGTAACTATTAAACTTTAACAAGAACACTTTAGTACTGAAGAAGAGTTGGAGAACTTTTCGAATATGGCCATTTAGGTGGGAAATTTTGTCATTTTTTGTATTAATTATAGCATGATATTTTAAAATATCTTGTCAATTATTTGTTATTTATGAATGTACTTTCATAATAATAAGTGATCTTTCATACATACAGACGAAGATACAAGAAATGTTGAAATAAGTTAAACTATAAAAACTATAAAAATAAACCAAAAGTAAAATTTTGTACGAATCGGATAAAATCAAAAGCTTAGCTTGTCAAATGTAGTATGAACAATAGATACAAGTACTACTAGTTTGCATAATATTATAGTATCAATAGTTAGTAATAGTTAGTGGCTTACCATTGAAAACAATAGGCACAGAGAACGTGCCATTATGAATTATAAATTATGCATACTGGAACAATATCAATCAAGTGTACATTACTCTGTTGTAAAATAGATACTCAATGAAAAACACCAGGTTCTATAATAACTATTATTAATTTAATTCTATTTTAATTCTATTATAGTCCACCTTAGTAAACTACGTTGCACCTGTTCAGTTTTCAGAGAAAAAAAAAGTGATTTTCCCTAGTTTTCTCGCAGAAGAACAGAATAAAAAGTATCCTATGTCTCTCTCCTAGTTCTAAGCTACCTCCCCTTTATTTTCAGCTAAATTCATTCAGCCGTTCTTAATTCATAAATAGTGGACCTAACACGACTTTGTTTAAAGTAAAGTATCTTCACGCCCATATCCCCGAAGAGGTAGGCAGAGGTACAACCAAGG
>NJDC01000790.1:297329-312535 GCA_002245475.1 Calephelis virginiensis | reverse complement strand
TGTTGGCCGACCCGGGATTTGAACCCGGGACCTCATGCAGTCAAGTCCAACACCCGGACCGCTAGACCACAGAGGCGATATTAATTGTTTAATATTGTATGAATAACATATAAATAAATAGTTGTGATTTCCTTGAATTCGTATTCCGAAGAATTCAATCCGTCTGCCTTTATAAAAATTGTGAGATGATTTTGATTCAAACAACGCCTTACGAGTTGCAGAGCTGAGAAGTGCATACTTTGAGCACAATTAGAGAATCATTGTTTAATTTCAGAAATGTATGCCTGTTCCTTGAAATTTTGAAAGCCTGGTAGCTGGTCCCAGAATCAAATCCTAGCTAAAATCCTACTAATATTACAAATGCGAAAGTTTGTAAGAGTTGTTCATCCATCCAAACCAAAACCAATCATTTGTTAATCTCACGCACAAACTACTGAACGGAGTGAGATGAAACTTTACAGAAATATAGTTTATACAACACAATAATATATAGGCTACAATTTATAAAAAAATATACCTAGGTATGCGCGAAAAGTCGTAAGTGGAAGCTAGTGTTAGGAATATGTGTTTTTAAATAAAAGAAATACATTCTGCATTTATCAGAAGTCTTATGTGAATATATTTTTCTCAGACATTTAAATATTTTCAAACAATTAAGCCGTGGAAGTGATGTCAAATCACGTAGGATATTTCCATTAACAGTTCTCACATAAAGAGGTAACAATTTCATCGAAATTATGTATGGGAGTCTGCCATTGTCGTAGTAACACAATAAGTGGTTAATGTTTTAATAAAAACTATTTATATGCATGCACACTTCCTACTTTATTCAATAGGTTTTCACATATCCTTATTAATATAAATCTGAATATGTTCTTGCAGCTTTGACTTTGATTTTTATATGTTGCAGTCACGAAATATGCTCATAAACTTCTGAGAGTTGTCTTTGAGGATAATAAAGCAACAAAACTGGATCGTAATGCAGAAAAAGACATTTAGCAAACTTAAAACACAAAAAAACTTTAAAGAGTTCTAATAGGGTTTCTACACGTTTGAAATCACTGTTTTTAAATATTGGTTCGCATCTATCTAGACTGTAGATTTAATCCAAATTTAGTGAAAATTGGAAGATGGAAATGAAGATTCCTCTAAAGTTAACTTTGTTGGAAGGTGTGTTAATATCCATCTAGAACACATTTCGTAAAAGAAGACAGACAGCTAGCTTAGTCCGAATTTAAAAAACTTATACCTTAATAGGGGTTCTAGGACTTTGTAAGCACTAATTGTTAACATTGGTTTGCATTCGTCTGGACGGATTTAATCCAAATTTAATAATAATCAGATGATGGAAATAAAGTGTCCTTTAAGATTGACTTAGTTGGAAGTTGTATTTATAGAGCCATCTAGAACATCTTTTGTCAAAGAAGACAGTCAGCTAACTGACTTATATGCGACTTAGTCCGAACCTTAAAAACTTAAAACATGACTTGACAACGCATCCCTGAGGCCTCTAATGCTGTGAATGTCTTAGGGCGGTAGTGCCCACTTCCAATCAAGTTATGCGGTTTCAAATTTACTATTTCAATAAAACTGTATGAGAGTTGCATGACATTCCGGTGGGAATGCAAGAGGCACAATAGAAAGTGTCGAAAAAAGTCTTGATTCGAATTTTTCTTTCCAAAAGTTCAAAATGTAAAAAAAAAAATTCATGGCCATATCCCCTCAGAGCTAGACGCATAACCAGAGCACTAACGACTAACTGAAGACACCAGGTTCCACAAATTGAAATGTTATTTTAATAAAAAACAATAAATGTTATAACTTTACAAATAACCGCTTTGAGTGCAAGTCAACAAAGAGATCACACAGTTCTGGTGCATTATGTTAGAAAGTTACTGCTAACACTGACCTAAAAAATCTTTTCTTTTGAACAATTATCGCAAGGCTCTAAAATGTTTAAACTTTAACAGAAGCCATTGTCTATGTTGATTTATGACGCATTAGTAAGAAAAGTTTTATTTGAACTAGAAAAGGAATGTTAACAAAGTAATTTTAAAAAGATCTGCACAATATCCTTTATAATTGCAGAACGGAAATCAAGCTTTGCTTACCTGATATTTTTCTTGTTTTTTTTTAAGTTTTATATATAAATAAATAGATAAATATCCCTGTGCAAGTCACACAAATTGAAACTAGAACCAAAAGAAAGTAAGCAAACTATATGCTTGTATTAGTTAATGATTCTTATACATAGAAATACTTAAACAGATACCAGAATAAATTTGATAAACATTCAGACCCGAAAATGTTAATCACACGAATGCCTGCCCCCTTCGGGAATCGAACCCGAGCCTTGCGGTTGGTCGGTGTAGTTAGGCGTGTACGCTAACCACTCGATCAACGAGACGGGAACGGACGGACGAGACTGTATACAAGACAAATACTAAAACACTAATAAACTTTAAAATGCGTAAAAATATTAGGTCAGTGGCATTAATAGCAATTATTAAATAAAATTAAAACGACTCAATTTGAAAATAATTCAGTGATTTGCAATTCAAATGATCTAGCATTTAATTTACAGTATTCCTTAACTTATATAGATTAAAAAACTTACTGAGATCTGGGGAATTTTTATAGTCAGTTTTTTGAAATGATTGAAAAAAAATCAGGAACCAAATCTTTGAAATATTGAAATTACCCTATACCTAATTTTTATTCGTAGTTAAATTTTAACGCTAATCGTCACTTTGTTTTTAGATAATACGTGCGCGAACGAGCACATGGCTTTCCTAATGGTAAGTGACAACTGAGGCCTAAAGACACCAAAGATGTTACAGGGCGTCCTGCGGCCGGGACGTTAGGACTATTGTGTATGTCTATCGACTACCCTACCCTCCGGACCGAAACATGACCGAGTCATCATGGCGACAGGAATAGGTAAGGCAAGTACTGAACAGCACTCTACTATCAGTGAAAATTTGTACCTAATCGATATTAATTTTCATTTAAAAATAACTTTAGTATAGGTATATTACAAACGTTAATTATTGTATCAGTTTTGATGTTTTTTTAACTAATAGATAAGAGTAATGCAAGACATGTTGAATAAATGAATAAGTGTCATTGACATCATGTCAGCATAAGCGAAAAGTAGTTAGCAAAACTGAAAATGATAAAATGAATATGGGACTGACTATTCTTTTTAAACAAGAACCATCAAAATCGGTTAGCTATTTGCCGAGTAATCCAAAAAATACAGTCTAATTGAGAAACTCCTCCTTTTTCGGAATCGGTTAAAATCTGGAGTAACTTGATGTCCAATAATTTATGACAACTTATCGGATGCAAATGATCAAGTGCAACTGCTACCTACTTCCGGAGATTAATGCTTACAGAGTCAAAAATTGTGAAGTTTTTTTTTTAATTTTTACGTATATTTTACTAGAATATGCTTTATAAAAATTTGAATTACTTACGTTTAACGCCTAGGTTTCCCCGTCCACAAAATTTTGGAATCTCCTGAGCTGCTCCTGGAATTATTACATAAATATTTAAAAAAGCGGTCATATATGCTAGTATTGCGGAAAAATATCAACGACAACTAGTTGCCTGTGATAAAACCTCCAAGCCGACCTTGTTCATCCTGCTTGAAACGCGCCAAACTGGCGTTAATTCTTGACAGGTCGGCAAAACATGGCTGCCTGAAACTCGAGTGGGAAGCGGAAATACACGAGTTGATACGAACCAGAAAGGATGAGATGATAACGTTGTATTTGCGTAAAAGGGACAGATGATAAGTCCTGATTGTTCCCGTGTGGAGACAGAGATGGCGATATGATTTTAGTAAATGAGTGAAAGGATAGAAATCTGTGAACGGTTTTTAGGGTGGAGCTGTCTAGAAGTCGCGCAGATGGCAACAAAAAGGGTCCTGACGGGACAAAATTTTGGGAATAAATTGAAAGGCATTTTACTATAATCCTTCTAAATTTTTATTAAATGATTTAAATGGAGGTTTCGAAGGTCTAGGTTGTAGTTTTGCGATGTCCCTACCATATTGATGTCATTGCCTATTCTTGACTCTAAAATGTCAGTAGTCGTTATTTTCGTATTCCAGCTTAAAAATAGCGTAGCTGGTAAACTTTAGAAACGCAACAGCCTTGTTTTAGGTAGACACTGCACCATTACCAAACTTACTTTTGCTCGAGGCCTAACATCCCGACCTCAGGTTGGCTACGCAGCATTACCACTTTTGGTGTCTTTAGGCGACGTGAATTTCTTACCATCAGAAAATCCGTCTACTTTTTTGTCTTCCAATATCATGAAAAAAATACCGTCTTTGGTGTTTATAGGCTGTATAAATTTCATACTTTCAGGCTTTCAATTCTTTAAAAGATTCAAAAAATTATTTCATATTTAATTTTTTAAATACTTGCAGTGGTAGGTGATAAAAAGCACATTTTAGCGGTAGATCACACAGGCGATATTTATTAAAAACATTGAAAAATAATCATAAACTTAAAACTCAACTTCCAGGGTAGATATCCCATAACTTCAACACATTAACTACGCCATTATACCAGCTTCGGAAACACATCTGTTTATCATCCAATACCATAAACAATAACCATAAAAATCCTAGGAATTTTCCATAAATGAATGTATTGTACATTCAAATAGAATGAATAGTACTGGGGATAAGTTTTATTAAAACAAAACGTGCTTCGCATTTCAGAATTAACAATATTCAAGTCACGAGGTCAATGGCTTATGACATATTGTTATTTTCCGTCTCTTTATTACACTTAATATATTATCTTAACATTGTACTTTTATTAATATTTTAGTAAAAGTTTCTGTTCTCACGATTTCCATGCGAATGGGGTTTTAAATGGCATGTTTTTTTATGGCTTAAGTTTTATATTTCACTATCTATTGCCCGCGGCGGTTTACACGTGTTTAACTGCCAATATTAATAATCAATCCTAATTCATCGCCTCTGTTGTCTAGCGGTTCAGTTGCTGGACTTGACTGCATGAGGTCCCGGGTTCGAATCCCTGGTCGGGCAACAAAAAGTAAATTGGGGTTTTCCAATTTTCTAATAAAAAAATATTTCGCGGGATTGGAGATGTGCCCGGTTGGCGATAGGCTTGCCACCTATCCCATTGTGGGACTTAGTGTCTTCGGCTAGTCGTGGGTGCCGTGGTTGTGCCTCTGCCTACCTCTTCGATGATATGGTCGTGAAGACGCCTTCAATCCTAATCCAAAACTTGCTGTCCAAGATTGATATTTTGATCAATTTTTATGTTATCGCTTGCCAATAACATATCTGTGGACAGGATAAATATGGCAATTAGGTATATGGTAGGCCGGCGGATACGCAGCTATCTAGATTGCTTGAAATCCATCTTTAGAGATACATTATTAACATTGGCTGTAAGTGAATTTTCGTAGTTAGAGATGGGAACGTGCGTTATAAGGAATCCTAATATTGTCCCGAACTATCACCTACTTCACGAAATTCAGTAAAAATCTGTAAAGTAGTTTTTGAGATAAAAGTAAACAAACAGACCCTCGTTTTGAGATCTGCATCCTGAATGCAATACATGGCTATTATTAATTTTAATAAATATTTAATGTGCTGCAGAAGTATTATGACTGTTTTAGCATAAGTACCTTTATATTGGCATTGTGATGTGATGATACCATCACCATATTAATAATCTAGTAACTTTGAAGCTGGATTACTTGTACTACAGCCTGACTGTTTAGTTAGAGGTCTACCACCGATTTTAATTAATTTTTTTTTAGTTTAGAAAATAGATAAAATTGTACATTTTCTTAGGATGATGACTCTATGATAATTAGGTATGCTATATAAATCTGTATAATATAATCTTTATCTTCATTTTCGAAAGTTAGGGTTTCCCACGATTTTATGCAAATTTAGATTTAAAATAGTATTTTTGACTTAGACTTACAAGTGAATCGTTTTCACTGAACATTAACAAAATTTAATACAGTGAATCAAACAAGACAGAATTCCCAGTGACGATACATACAAATCGCCTATAAACACCAAAAATGTTGAGGTGCATGGCCAACTTCAGGCTGATACGACTTGCGGTGCACCCTTTAATGCCCGTTGCCTATAATCAACGAAACGTAATCCCTCTTAGATTAACTATTCATAGCTTACTCAAAAAATAACGAAACATTACTCATATCTTTAAAAAAAATAGAATTAACTACCAAAAACGAGCAACCTTAGTTAGAAATTTTATTATAGGTACAAACAACTACCAGCCGTAATCAGAACGACTTATTTCTCATAATTAGGAACCGGGCATTAACCGAATTGTGCAATGGCATTTAAGTGTTTTTGAGTTTGAGCGAAACTTATAAATATTATATACCTATTTTACAGATAAGGAAATATTGAAAAAAAATATGAGAAAAAATTGGCAACTCTATGAGTTGGCAGTCGGCCAACATATAATGTTCGTATGACGTTGATGAAAGTTTCAAAATTGGTCACTTACTTTGATTAGATCGTAAAATAATATAATACTAGCTGTTTTTTCGGGATGAAAGTTATCCTGTGTGTTAATCTAAGTTACCCTCTATGTGAGTGCCAAATTTCATTAAAATCGGTTAAGCAGTTCTTGCGTAAATACTGTATTGTAAAAAAACTGTATTGTACTGTGTTATATTATGTAATTTGTCCAGAAATATTTACCTATTTATTTATCTCTGTTATTTAGTATTTATATCGATTTAAAAAAGTATCTTCATGCCCATATCCCCAAAGAGGTAGGCAGTGGCACAACTAGAGAACCCACGACACGTACACGTAGCGAAGTAGCGAATCCTTGTTTTTATTGAAAAATTGATAAAACAC
Source organism: Calephelis virginiensis (assembly GCA_002245475.1). NCBI lineage: Eukaryota > Metazoa > Arthropoda > Insecta > Lepidoptera > Riodinidae > Calephelis > Calephelis virginiensis. The sequence goes on along the minus strand of NJDC01000790.1, from coordinate 305,634 downwards.
ATTTAAATTTTGTTGCCCAATTTAGTTATCGAACCCGGGACATCATTAAGTCAAGTCCAACCGCTAGACCGCACAGGCGATCTTTTGACATACAAAATAAAAACACCATACATTAAATGAAAATCTTCTCTTGATTATATTTTTATTATTCATGTGATATTATAAATAAAACATGTATAAGTGATGCTTTCTGTCTAGACATTTCTATATTAATTCCGACTTTGTGTTACTCATGTCCAAATAATTTTGTGTATTTATTAGGAATAAATCTAAAATAAATGTTTTTAGCTTTGCCTTGTTAATGTTATTCTTAACTACTGAAAGCCTGTAGCTTCAACCACATTAATAGATATTAAACTTTGCCACGAAAATCCGTAAAATATCTGGATAAAAAGTAGCCCTTGTCCAAAATAATTTTCTACATACATCATATATGTGTATATACAAAGTAGGATAAATGTATTGAAATGAGAGCACTACGGGAAATCTGTGGTGTAACGCTCGCTGACCGCATTCATAACAGTGAGATCCGCGAAAGAGTGGGATTGAAAGAACGTGTTGGTGTTAAAATGAGAAAGGGCATGCTTCGTTAGTTCACTTATGTGGAAAGAACGGCAAATGAAAGATTGACAACGCAGATACACAATACGAATGTGAATGGATGTAGATACCCGGGGAGACCAAGGTTGACATTCTACGATCAATTATTTATTATTCACGATCAATAATTTATTATTCGAGGGTGGTGTCAAGAGTCGCCGAAATCGGTGTGTTTAGTGAACCGGGTAATGAATGTGGAGAAAGCCAGAAACGTCTGCAAGGATCGTAAGATTTGGCATTCAATACTCTCTCCGTCCTCTTAACGAACTTGGTGTGAAGATTTGTATTTTCTATTTTGTTTTATTTTTATATTTTGGGCTATGTTGTAAGATAGCGAACAAGCAGGTGGCTTAATTATCTAAGTAAAGATACTGACTGCCTTAACATTCTATATGGATCTGGAGAGTGTTATGTACGGACGCCATGGAGACAGGAATAGATAGCAGCCTAGTTTTTAGTTCTCTCAGTTTATCTTACCAGCAATGGCACGGGATTTTAAATGAATAGTCGAACTGGTCTAAACTGAGCTTAGCGAAACATTTCGTAATTATTTATAATTTGTATACATATAATAACATAGGTACATATAATAGATTTTAACCGCGTTTTTGCTCTTATTTAAGTCATTAAAAAGTATTCTCTATAAATAAAAAAAAATCGTTTATTATCAGGTTACATGGACCCATAAAAATTATAATTAATTTTTTATGTAAGGTAATAAAGAAACACATAATGTTATTGTAATGGCATGCTTTAAATAAATAATTAATTAATAATTGATTCAAATTGATTTTTTAATACAATAGCTGATTTTAAAAATGTCAAACAATCAATACAATGTTAAAGTAATTTAAAATAGAATTCAAGTACAAAAATTAAGGAAAAAAAATATAGAATAATAATAAAAATAAGAGCAATGCAATACTACAAACTGATAACTCCAATAATGAAAACAAAACCTTGTATACAGAATATCTATACAAGGTTTCATTAGGATCAGTTTAGTAGTTTTCGCGTAAATCTAACTTATATTCGTATTTGAAGTATGAGTATGAAAGTAATCAACATTTAAACAAGTAATTAAATATAAAATTTGTACGGAAATGGAATATAAATGTTTTTGAAATATATTTTATAAGATAACCAAAATATATGTAAGCATTAAGACTATGAAGGCCCCACGAAATAATATATATTTCTAAATAAAAACTGTAGTTTTTCATAACACATTTTATTATTTATTTCTTGCTTAACTTTTACAACATGAATGTTTTGCGACTAAAGTAATATAAATGTACATAAATTTAACATTTAGTACTTATTTACTTATTAACTTAAGTGTCTTTAGGCTCCTATTCCCAAAGAGATAAAGGAGCAGAGGTATAACCACGGTACCCACGTTATATTTAATAATGATTGAACAAAAAAATGGTGAAAAACATACAAATCAACAAGCTCGTATGACATTTTTTGCCCAACGAAGTGGTCACTGGTTATCAGTACTGTGATAAATAGATCTAGACTTATAAACAAATATCTTAATCTCTCAAATCTCTCCCTCTGTCGAGTGATCAATCGCGCTTACACTAACCCCTCCGCCAACGAGTCGGTAAAATGAAATGAAATCTACAGTAGAAAAGTACAACTTTTATTTAAAAAGTACAATGGAATTCCAGCAAAAGCCGACAGTGGAAAATATAAGACATTTTGAAATTTTGACTTAAATAATTATAATGACACCATAATTTACAAAATCTGTGCCAAGTAAAAGATAAGATATCTTTATCCGCTTAAAGATAAAGGATTAAGGCGACGGAAGCTGGTGATGTTTACTTTCAACAATATCGTATCATAGTAGATTATGCCTGTATATTGTTTGTCAGAGCAGGTAGCAGATAAAACATTATTTATACAAGATAGCCTGGATCACCTTAAATGAAATATGAAGACGATTATCTGTGTCTTATATTTTACTCTGTGACTAAAAATACAGGTTAGGCAAAAACAGGTTTCTGTGAAAAATAAAAGTGTTTATTGGCAGTTACCAAGATTTTGTGTGTCAAAATAATTGTTATATCATAGCATTAATACAGCTGCTATTAATCACTTCTATCGTCTAGCGGTCCAGCGTCAGACTCGACTTATTGAAGTCCCGGATTCGATCCCCAGGTTGGGCAACTTAACCGAAACAGAAAACATGTATTTTTAATTTTCTATAAAAACAACGTTACCTGGGATTGGATATGTGATTGGTTGGTGGTAGATTTGCAACCTGTCACATTGTGGGACTTAATTTCTTCTGCTAGTCTTGGGTGCCCTGGTTTTGCCTTGGCAGAGGCCTTTTCGGGGATATTTCGGGGATAGAAGATACTTTACTTTACTGTACTATTACTGTTGTAAATATAAATAACGTCAATTACTTCACCATAAAGCGTCTAAGATATTATACAATGGTGTGAAAATACTGAATTTCGGTTAAGTGGCATTAAAATAAATGTTTTATAAAATGTATTATCATTTCTTTTATATTTTCTTAAACCCCTACGGAATGTTTTAAATTTCAGCTGTGTGTGTGTGTGTGTATGTGTGTCTGTCTGTGGCGTTAGAACTTTTCAACGGATAGACCGATGTTTTTGAAAGCTGAAGACATCGAAATGATTCTAAGCTTACATTACACGTAGGTTTTATGGAGTGTTGCTAAAAAAATCAATTTTTACGTATTTGTATTTGGTAATATGGAAAAAAAAAACAGTTAGTTCAGTGAAATATATTATAGCTTACATCTCAATTTATGATCAAAAAAATTACCATTCGAGCGAAGCCGGAACAGCAGCTAGTGATATATACACATAAATAAAATTAATTGTAACAAAATTCATTAAGAATAAAAATAGCCTTTAATTGTTGCCCGACCCGGGATTCGAACCCCTGACCTCATGCAGTCAAATGCAATAACTGAACTGCTAGACAACAGTGGTAATGACATCCTATTATCCTATTAATATTATAGATGCGAAAGTTTGTAAGTATGTATGTATGGATGTTTGTTACTCTTTCACGCTCGAATGGCTGAACGGATTTGTCTGAAATTTGGAAGACAGATAGATTGTGACCTGGATTAACTTATAGGCTATTTTAAATCCCGATCGCACACCGGGTTTCTGTGAAAACGCGGGCGAAGCCGCAGGTAGCAGCTAGTATATAAATAAAATTACTAAGTCACCGCTATTATAGAGATGCCACGCAAACGTTATCTGTTTTCTATGTTTGCTTAGGAACTTTGAAAGCTTAATGCCAGTGAAAATAACTTAGCAGCGATGAACATTATATTTAAGTTCTTTTTGTCACGCAAATCGTTTGGGTACCTTTACTGGAAGAAAACTAGCTAATTTTCAATCAATATAAAAATAATGAGGACTAATTTTGTACTCTAGTTTTTGGATTATAATCTGTGTTAACAAAAATACTGTGATCCTTGCGTACAACATAAAGTTAAGATATCAAAAATGTAGATTTCATTAGTATTTGTTTCTTTCTATGAAATAATAAAAGTGGCTGTCTTTTTATACAAGTATTTGTAGTGAAAAAATATTGCCTCTTTTAGAGTTGGTGTAGCTTTATCTGGGACAAAGAAATCTAAAGTATTTTACTTATATATTTTGTGAGTTTTCTATTTCTTATATTGTTTGTGCTGTTCTTGTATAATTTTCTACAAATATTGCATCTCATAAGATAAATCTGTTTATAAATTGAGGTTATGTTAAAAACATTTCAAATAAGTAAATTGATTCAACAATTCTAATTTCTAAGCGTTTTTTTTTAAATTTGTATGATCATTAGATTTTCTTTTTATTACGGCCAAATGTAGTTGACTAATTTTGATAAGATTTTTTAGCATTTGTAAGATAAATATTTAATTTCAAATCTATGCCATATTTGATAAAAACTGAATCTCTATGGTCGGTCTGTCAGTTACGCTTTCAATGTGTACCGATACCATAGGACCGATTTTGATGAAATTTGATACGCATACAGGTCAAAACCCGAGTAATGAAAAATATTGCAATAGAACACCTATTGTAATATTTTACTTATCGAACTTTGAAAAAAGTTTATTTGAAAATTATGACGAAGTAAACCAATACTACTTTTGATGTAACTATTCCACACTGACCAAGTCACGAGTAAGCAGCTAGCAAGGAATAAAAATGAGGTTCAAGTTTTGCCCATTTAGAGACATCATATTAACATTCATAAATTGAGGAATCAGAATATTAAAGAAAGGTTTCCGCACATGCGTACTGCGGACAGCGGTATCGACAAGCGTTTCTCTCCTCCGCGCAGACTCCGATCTCAAACAATAAGTTAGTACAATAAAAATATACAGCATTGGATTTGAATATCAAGGGTTTGTTTACATATTTGTTAAATATACATTGGCTTTTACAGATTTCGTTTCCCAGACATAAAAACGAATGTTTACTTTCGCAGATTTCGATTAGGAACCAAACATTTCTTAGATTTTATGACAAACAAAATAAATTTTGATTTTGCATATTTCTTTAAGAATCAAAAGATTTTTAAGTTTAATTTCGTTTAGTTTTAGCATAGCATTCGATTCCTGGGTCGGGCAACAAAAAGAAAATGTGTTTTTTTTCAATTTTCTAATAAAAAAATGTTGCTCGAGGTTGAATTTGTATCCGGTTGGCAATAGGCTTGCCACATATCACATTGTGGGACTCACTGTCTTCGGCTAGTCGTGGGTACTTTGGTTGTGCCACTGCCTTCCTTCTTCCTTCCTCTTCGGGGATATGGGCGTGAAGATTATTATTGTTAGTTTTAATGAGTACGGGTCAATGAATCTCGAGGATCACTGCGACCTTGACAGATCTATTGTGATCACGCCTCTTATTCATTAAGCTTCCATAAGTTCCGTAAGGCCGACAGTCACTAGTACAATGCACTTAGGACTTATCAACTTAATATCCTGGGGATTAATTATGTGCCCACTCAGAAGTCTACTTCTTGCTTGGTTAAGTGCTGGGCATTCACAGAGTATGTGTATTGCCGTTTCCTCTGCCTCCAAGCAAGCTCTACAATCAGCTCTTCTGTTAGGCTCATTCGGTTTTGTTCAAATGTTTGTTGAGTCTGCAGTATCCCGTTAACGCTCGGACTAAGATCCTGAGCTCTTTTCGTTGCATGTTCATAGCAATCGATGTAAATTTGGTGCAAAATCCCGTGACAAGTGTTTTACCGTGCTGTTGGCTTACAGTTTTCAGCCAGTTGGACACGCTTTCTTGCCGGGTCCAAATCTTGAGAAAACTCCTAGAAGTGCCTCGAGCAATCCCACATACCAGTTCAGGTCCTGTTGGGAGCCCCTTCTAGCCAGTTCTTCTGCAGCTTCATTTACCTTAACACCTTTGTGTCCACCCTGTATCACCCCGTACAATAAACGTGTATTTTCGTATTTTTTTGCTCATTATTAAAATCGGTAACGAGTAGATGGTTATAATTTTCACAGAATGTTTTCTTGTATGTTAACTTTCAAAATAAATAATTAAATAACAGTAAAGTAAACATTAAAGGGTGTTGCCACACAACAAACGTAATTTTAATAGATAGTACGGAACCCTTCGTGCGCGAGTCCGACTCGAACTTGGCCAGTTTTTTTGCAGTTGCAGTTGTACTAAGATTAGAAAATAGTCGAAGACTATTTAACTTTATGACGTATCATTCTAAGAACAGAAAGAAGATCAGTAACTCAAATCAAAAATTAATTTAATTTTATGTAATGGAAATTAATCCCAACAAATTAACTACAACCTCTAAAATGTGTATATTATTTTGAAACGTAGCAAAAACTTAAACATATTTATTGTTTGACATTTATATCTACGGTCTGTGAGAAAAGAGAGTATTATTACACTAAAACAAAATTAAATTTTAATAACATTATAAATGCAAAAAATTGTATGTCTGTTTGTTACTCTTACACGCATAAACTACTGAATCGTCGATTTGCATGAATTTTAACACACATGCACATGCATGGTAACTTGGATTAACTTATCGAGTAGTTTTCATTTCGAAAAATGTTCCTGTTTGACCATAACCATATTTTTGTGTGAGAGGTCAGTGTAGAAGCACTAGGCTCTGTTAGTACTGAGAGACAGCCATGGTCCTTAGTCAGCATAGAAGTTAGGCGTATTGTGCAAGTCTACCGGCTACCCTACTCTCCGGACTGAAACATGACAGATCAATTTAATCATACTAATTTTAAAAATACATACATACATATTTTCACGTCACATCTCTTACGGAGGAGGGAGAGAGTATCGAGTGCCAAATCTCACAATTCTTGCTGACCTTTCTTCTTTATTAGTAGAAACATTTGTAAGGATGGATGAATGTTTGTTTCTCTTTCTTGCAAAAATACTAGACAAATTTAGATGAATCTTCACAAAAATATAGTTTAAACGCCAGAAAAGCACAAATAAAATTTACAAAATATGTATTATTAAGGACCCAGGCAAAGCCGCGGTAGTAGCTAGTCGTTTAATGAATACAGCTTTATGTTACCCTATTTTGTCTTGAACAAGTTTCTTTTTCGCATCTGTGGTCTAGCGGACCAGGTGTAGGACTTGACTGCTTGACGTCCCGGGTTCGAATCCCGGGTCGGGTATCAAAAAGAAAATTGGGTTTTTCCAATTTTCTAATAAAAAAATGCCCGATTGTCGATAGGCTTGTCAACAGCATAATGTGTTAGTATTTTAAAAGTTTATCATTAAAGTACAGTCATTCTATGCATGTAATTATAATGTATATGGAACATTATTTTTAGACCAAAATGACAAATAAGTGTGCCCAGTAAAATTGCAAAAAAACCAACTCCGATTTCATAAACACGTTGCGATTTAATATTTTTTTCAAAAGATACCAAAGATTCCGAGATGGTCCCATATATTACATTTTATCGAAGTCCCATAATTAGTAATTTTGAGTTATACTTAATAATGCCATACATTTTCGTTTCTCTTGGCGATATCATCATTAATGATATCGTTAAAACTAAAACCAGATTTAGGGAAAAAAGCACATAAGCGCGTTGCGGCGCCGCGCCACTATAATCGTCGGTTAGCGTTGCGGCGTTGCGGCATTCTGTGTCTTAAAAAGATATTACTCTATTTAAAATAAACAATGATGCCACGCCGCTACAATCGGCAGTGACGTATTTCGGCCCTAAAGTTCGGTGAAGTTGTCAAAATAAATAAATTAATATCCCTGGACAAATCACACAAATTGAATCTAACCCCAAAGTAAGCAAATTATATGCTTGTGTTTTGGGTCTTAGTCAACGATACTAATACATAGAAATACTTAAATAGATACCAGAATAAATTTAACAAACACCCAGACCCGAAAATGCAGACATCTAAATGTTCATCACACAAATGCCTGCCCCCGTCGGGAATCGAACCCGAGCCTCGCGGTTGGTTGATGTAGTCAGGCGTGTACGCTAGCCACTCGACCAACGAGGCGGTCAAAACCGCAACACATTGGCCAGTAAAAAAAACACGGATCATATAAAATATAACTAACCACATCAAAATTATGACCTAGTCCAATTGAAAACCTGCTCTTTTTTGTTAGAATCGGTTAAAAAAATGTCAACTTTTTTCAGTTTTGTATTAACTCTTTAGTGTTT
>NJDC01000790.1:280112-297056 GCA_002245475.1 Calephelis virginiensis | reverse complement strand
AATAAACAATGATGCCACGCCGCTATAATCGGCAGTGACGTATTTGGGCCCTAAAGTTCGGTGAAGTTGTCAAAATAAATAAATTAATATCCCTGGACAAATCACACAAATTGAATCTAACCCCAAAGTAAGCAAATTATATGCTTGTGTTATGGGTCTTAGTCAACGATACTAATACATAGAAATACTTAAATAGATACCAGAATAAATTTAACAAACACCCAGACCCGAAAATGCAGACATCTAAATGTTCATCACACAAATGCCTGCCCCCGTCGGGAATCGAACCCGAGCCTCGCGGTTGGTTGATGTAGTTAGGCGTGTACGCTAGCCACTCGACCAACGAGGCGGTCAAAACCGCAACACATTGGCCATTAAAAAAAACACGGATCATAAAAAATATAATTAACCACATCAAAATTATGACCTAGTCCAATTGAAAACCTGCTCTTTTTTGTTAGATTCGGTTAAAAAAATGTCAACTTTTTTCAGTTTTGTATTAACTCTTTAGTGGTTTTTGCTCAATTTTTATTATCATATATTAATATAATTATGTTATTAACAATAGATATAAGTGAGAATAAAACGTTGGCCAAAAATAATGTGCATAACAAATAAGCACCAATTTAAAAAATAACGTAGGAAGGAATAATTGCTTTTCCACGCAAGCTATTAAAATTTTTGTGAATATTTTATATAAATTACTTTGATTCAAGATTCCGACTTTAGCCATTAAAACTTTCGCGTTATTACCTTTAGGTTTTTTTTAACATACTAGCTGTCCCGGCGAACTTCGTTCCACCCATTTTGTTTGTATTGGAAGACTTGAAATGTTGCTTTCCCTTTTTCTTATCTTTTAAACCGTATTTGGACTTCTACAAATAATTCGAAACCATAATTAGCCGAATCTGTACAGCTGTTCTCGAGTATTAGCGAAACTAACGAACAGCAATTGATTTTTTTATGTAATAGATTACATACTTAATATTATCAAAAGTTACTCGGAATAACAGAAAACATAACAGTTAAATTAGTGCGTTAATAAATAAAATGTAAGTATATAATTATGTATAGTAAAACAAAACAGAATGTGTATGTGTGTGGGTTTGTGCATGATTGTATATATGGACGAGTGTATGTGCGCGTATGTATGAGTAAGTGTGTGTTGTAGGCAATCCTAATAATTCTCTTAGAAATATCTAATAGAAAGCGCATACTTGGAAGGACAGCAGTGTTTCGGGTCGGTGCGCATGGCATTACGTAGTACAATGAAGAACAAATCTATGTGATGCGGCCCGGCATAGTATGCGTTGCTTCATACAAAGTATAAGAAAGAAAACTAGGAATTGCCGCGTCTCGATGCGGCCCGTCAAAAGTGTGTGCTATCCATTATGAATAGGAAATCGTCAGCCTGTTTCAAGAGATAGTTTTATAATTTTTCCTGTAAATATTATTAAAGTAGTTAATATAAGAAATAAAGATAGTAAATGTTATGCTAACACAATATAATATTCATTATATTGATGATTAGCATAAATGTATAATAAATGTTAGATTGAGAAAATAAAACTATGTTAAGTAAGAATTAAAGATTAAGATTGCAAAAAAAGACACAAAAATGAAATTAAATATACCCCATACCCTAACCTATCACAGAATTAAAGAGTGATAGAGAATGAATAAACGTGTGAGTAGGATCCTAGCGAGAACTGGTATGACACAGAGAAGTGGACATAAAGAGACTCCCTTAAGATAACTATTAAGACTACTGTAACCAATAAGAACACACATCTCTGCAAAAGTGTGCTCAATGAACAATTTGTTAAATATATAATAAATAAATAAACAATTAAAACAATCAAAACAGAGAAAAGAAACAAAAAAACAAATATATGGTTATAAACTAGACGTAATTATTTACCAGACATAAAAACTCATGGGCATCCTTGTGTTAAAAAAGTAAACTAAACACGAAGTATCTATTTTAATATTCAGATGGGTACGTCACAACATATTGCGTTAGTAAAAGACATTGAGGTAAATTTAATAAAAGTACAAATGTAAATGAATATGTACCTCAAATTTAGTAAAGACAACCTATTCTATCCTAATCCTAATTTCAAATCCTATTCTATCCTGTTAATATTATAAATGCGAAAGTTAGTATGTTAGTGGCTCGAAAGCGAGTGAATTTTTTCTTAGATTTTGGACTGAGTTCCAGGAAGTCTAAGATCTGGTTGAAAATTATTCGTTTATACATACATTCGTATATACTGTCACGTTGTTTATACTAACAGTTAAAAAATCATTTGATTGTATGTTGCGAGGGTATTGCGGACAAAGCTATTCGTTGCCTAGTCTGCAACTAGCTTAAGTCAATTTCGAAATCCAGTGTATATATTTGATATTTTCCATCGTCGGCGCTTAAACTACTCAACAATATTATTTTTGATGTGTAACTATAAATTCATTATAATGGGTAGACACAAAGAACTTTGATAAGTTATACAACGGAGTTGCCCGCTGTAGATTATTTCACCACAAAATGGTGAAAAAGTACCATTTTAAGTTTAAGTTTTAGCCCTGATGATGCTGTATAAGCGAAACCGGTAGGCTACTAATTACAAAGTAATAAATTATAAGTGATAAGTAAAACAGTACAAGTGTTTCTTTCTTTAAAAATATGAATATCCAGTGTATATAGTCCACATTTTAAGTTTTTTTTACAAGTTTATACACTTTTATTTGTGTATATTAGTGGTCACCCATTGGGTGAAATTCGACCATCATAAATTATTTAATACAAATTATTTTTGAGATAAACGCCATCTTCATTTATCAAGACCAAATGCTTTGTTTCCAAACATTATGAATATAGTTTGTGCGCCATCTGTGATCTTTTATCGTTATTGATATTTATTTGTGTGTCAAATGTATGGCAGTGTTAATGTTTTATTTGTTGATTTAATGCACTTTATAAGCATTACTATTGAAAAATATTAACGTACTGCATATCTTCTACACATAAACTATAAGTGTGCCAAATCTCATACTTTTCCATCTTCGCATTTTTTTAAAAAGGGGTCCAAAGATTTTGCTTCATGTAATAATATTATGCTAATATGAACGAATTAACTATTTTTTTGTTAAGTTCGCCGTACGCGCTCACAGACGACAATTAATAAATTATTATTAATCAATCATTAAGTCACACGTTTTAAAGAAAATGCCAATGTAATGACTTATTAAAAAAATAGGATGTTTATGAATGTGGCCAAGTCTAATTTTAATAAAAATTAAAACAGCATATCTACTGAAATAAATTGAAAAATGTGTATTAAATTAAACTAAATCAAACGAAAAAAATTAATAAAAAAAAAATAACGATGTCTCAGAAACCATCTTGTTTGTAAGAAAAAAATAATGAAAGTGAAAGAAGTAAGGTAGGTCTGCAGGATTCGTGACACACACACACACAAACACACACATACACACGTTAGTTAGTGTTGTTCAACGTACGTTCACACGTGTGAGAGGTTCATTGGAAATTTTTGTTTATCTCTTTCATTTGACGTATTAAAGAATGAAACAAATGTTTGTCTTCATACTTCCTTGTCTGATTTGGACCTAATATAAAAATACAAAAATGAAAATAACATTGCAATCTCGCATGACGTATGAAAGAGAGGTTACTATTATTTTGATTAAATTTTAAAGCATTAAATATTGAAAAGCCTAAATGTTTTGCACAGATATTAGGAATTTATTTGTTAATTTAATGAAATACATACTATGGAATCAAATAAGGAAGCAATTATGAAAACAATGAATATTAAAGGTAAATGTTTTTTTCACCCTTTAATAAACGTCAAAAAATCAAGATGTTTACCGCATAAATACACTTAATTAAAGATTATGCTAATTATACTAAACGTCAAAAAAGTTAAAAAAGCAGGTAAATATTTAAATCGTAATCAGTTAAATATTTCTGTTTGTTTATAAAACAATTTCTTAATATTTTTTACTTGAATTTCTTAACATTTTACACCTAAAGTAAACTAACTTATAATTAAGCTAACCAAATAACATTGCTTTGCTCACCATTTTTATACTGGGTCAAAATCTGACACTTTTAACAATAAAATAAATTCTGTGTATCAGTTATTTATGTAGAGATTTATTGTTATTTACTTATTTGTAGTATATTACACAAGATTAGCTTTCTGTGCACCTTAATATAAATTTTAATAAGAAAATCACAATTCCCATATGGTGCAATACATTTAATATGGAAAAAGTTTTCTCGTAATTATTAAATTTGAGAGTTCAGAAGAATTAAATATGGAACATAATATTTGGTACATTTGACAGTACAGAATATTTAAATAGGTATCGAACAGAATGTTTGGTACATTTAACAGTTCAAAATGTTTGAATATGGAACAAAATGTTTGGTACACTTACCAGGTTTAGGTGTGAGGCTACCGGCAGCTGCGCAGTGTACTGCTACCACTGCCAGCTACTATGTAACGCTACCCACCCCTGCACCCTTCCTACACCCTCATAGCCTCTGAATACCCTTTCGACTCGGGTTTAAATGTATATCAGTTGTAAATTTAGATTGAGATGTGTTTTTTTAAATATAAAATATGATAGCTTTTTGATGGGTATTATTTTCGTATTTGGAGACGTTAACAAAAATTGTTAAAAAACATTATAGTCTCATATGGTCTAGGAGTTAATATAAAATGATAACGGCACTAATCATTATTAGCATTTAGGATCGATTTCCGATATATGTAATTAATAGCAATAGTGTATATAGTAGTGGTCCAGGACCTTTGTGTAGAATAGACCATCTGCCGTCCTTTCGAAAGTCAAATACATGGGTCATTATCAATAATACTACTGGTAAACGGCGGTACAGAGCTGTGCAGCAATTTTCCAGGGTCCTACAATCCTATAATCCTGAGGCTGTAATGATAGTGTTATATTTCGGTCTAGAAATTAGGGTAAACGATAAATTTCGCTAAATTTGGATGAAAACTTTTACAACAAGACAGAAACGCACCTATAACATCTTTGGTGTCTATATCTTATCTGCTTATGCGCAGCTGGAAGCTTATTTGCTCTCTTATCACATCAAAAAACACATGCGTTATGCGAATTTAACCTAATGTTAAGAATAGTTAAATGAGCTACTAACCGGTGGTAGGTAGTTTTGTGGAAACTAGCCCCAATGCTAATAAAAAAATTCCTGCCTTTATAGCGCTAGCGTTGCTATCATTTTTCGGCCCGTATATTTATTTATACGGTAAACTTACCCAAGAGGTATAACATTCTAGCCTCATGTTAGCAACGCATTTTTAACATCTTCGGTGGTTATTGGTTTAAGAAATAAATGATTTATAAATGTTTTAATATTAAAAATTTAAAGATCCCCTACACAAGAACCTCATTTCCCTTTAAAAGTAAAAAAAAGACGGTTGATCTACCCATTTTCACCCCCCACACCTTTTAAACGGCTCAACCGATTTTCATCAAACTTGCCTAAGAACACTCGCACATAAGTTACCTTTAGTAGAAAAAAAACTAAATTGAAATCACTGCATCTGTTCGGGAGTTGTGATGCCACTGACAGACAGACACGTCAAATGTATAAAACCCCTCTTTTTGCGTCGGGGATTAAAAAAGGAACATTGCCCAAGTTTGTAGGACTAGGTATCTTCCGCTTATAATGGGTGTCTATGTAGAATTTTTGCCAAAATCTTCATTTATATGAGCAGAAAGATACTCTTTTCATTTCTTATCATTAAAAAATCTGCTTTTCTGTCTTCCAAACTCATAAAATAGTTAAATAAAACCATTACGTTTTCGACAGCTTGTGTTATAAAATTTGTCGGATAAGTTTTGCACAAACGCTTTAATCGCGAAGACGAAAACCGGTCCCAATAACTTTTGATTTTTGTTAAAAATACCACAGTGTCTTGTCTGAAGACGAATTAACTGTGGATCAAAGTTGATCGATCCAATTGTATTACAGATTCAACTTTATATCATTGACTAGCGGCCCGCCCCGGCTTCGCACGAGTATAAGATATACATATAAACCTTCCTCTTCAATCACTTTATGTATTGAAAAAACAGCATCGGTATTTGTTGCGTAGTTTTAAAGATTTAAGCATACAAAGGGGCATAGGGATAGAGGAAGCGACTTTGTTTTATACTATGTAGTGGTAAGTCATACTAGCTGTTGCCTGTTGGAACATTTTTTCGGAATAAAAACTATACTATGTGTTAATCCAAGTTACCCGCTATGTGTGTCAAATTTCAAGAAAATCGGTTCAGAAGTTTTTGCGTGAAGATGTTACAAGCAAACTAACAAACTTTCGCATTTATAACATTAATAAAGTAGGTGTAACCCTCAACGAACTTTCTGTATTGATTATATGTTTGCCGTCTTATTATGTAATTACCTAAACCAGAGATTAGTATATATATATATTGTCTTTACCTAAACTATCCAAGTGCGAGTCAAACCATAACGTACCTAGTAGGAAGCTTATTTTTTAGGAATAAGTATAGAGACCTATTTATTTGTTTAAACTTTTTTTTACACCATATTAACACTACAACTGAACACTTTTTCCCTACAGGAAAAAAACAAAGTAGGTTGATGCACCATATAAAAACGGAAATCAAACTATGTACTTACTACATACTATTATATCAAGGGTTATGTGGAAATATCCTCTCCTATCTAAATGTTTTAATAGTAGATCAAGTAATCACCTATTTTGTTTTTTATTATTTTTACACCAAAACAAAATTATTTAGGTATTTATGATTTTTAAAAACATGCTATACTATGTTAATAAGGACCTATCTCAAAAATTGCTAGCTTGACAAATCAATTTCCGTTGAAGGATTAAGAGCTACATAGAACAATTATTCTTTAGATGTCTTAGTTTCCTATATGGATGGACAGAGATTCCATTTTTTTAGCTACGGAACTCTGTAAAGATAACTTAGTAACTTGGCCCTCTACTCACGTTATGGAAGGAGAAAATAGGGTCTAAAAAGGGGGAAATGTAAGATAACTATTCACTCTTGATTTTTTTCTCTTTTTTTAAACACTGTCGTGTGAAAAAAATTTTAAGTAAAAAACTGTTTTCTACAATAAAGAAAATTAAAAAAAATCACAAAATAAAAGAGGGAAAGCTTATATCATGTATGCTTCTGTGATAAGAACTAATATTTAAACTTCATGACTGAAAGTAAAATAATTCGCACATTTCCAAGAAGCAAGTGTAAATTTCTTAGTAAATAAGTAAAAGTGTAAATAAATATTACACTTACATTACATAGCGAAATCTTACGAAGGCGTTGTCATCGGTAACATACTCAAGCGACTCATTTCATGGGACGTAATCGAACTAATATGTCACCATAGGACTTGTTTGTAAACGGTAAAAACTTGTTGGCTATTAATAAAAACCAGTAAGGAGCAAGCCGTACCCAAACACGAAGGGTTCTGAAATTTGAAACCACACTAAGCAAAATGTTGTATTTTGCTTAACATGGTTTCTTACTTGAAACCATAGTTAAAGAATAATTATTCAATGCATTAGTGTTTGCAAAAAAAATACTTACTAGTAGATTTCCAGTTTTCGATAAAAACCAGCAAGGAGCAAGCCGTACCCAAACACGAAGGGTTCTGAAATTTGAAACCACACTAAGCAAAATGTTGTATTTTGCTTAACATTGTTTCTTACTTGAAACCATAGTTATAGAATAATTATTCAATGCATTAGTGTTTGCAAAAAAAAATACTTACTAGTAGATTTCCAGTTTTCGTTAAGATTATGTTTGTTGTGTTAATGTCTGTTTTATTTTTTATGAATATGCAAGTGTCTTAAATAAAGTATACCAATTTTCATGTGAGAGTGCTTCGAACAAGCACATTGGTCTTTCGATGGGAAAAGACAAGTAAGGCGTTGGATCTCTACCCATGCAAGTTTTTGCACTGCACTCTGTTACCAGTGATTTTGTTAGTAATAATATTTATTTTAACCTATGCTCACCACTGGCGAGCTATCTACCAGGGAGTCAGATGAGAAAACAATTACTAAGACGTCTTCTTTGCCTGGTCTATGCGACTCATCTCATTTGTGGTAATTTGAGTAATATCAGAGATTAGTAAATATATTGTCTTTGGTAATACTTATGTCATTATGGTCCATTTCGTAAAAAGTAAAATTTAGAACCAAATGATCAAGCCGTACTCAAACCTGAACGGTTTCGAACCACATTAAGCAAATTTTAATATTTTGCTTCATATGGTTTTTAACTTACACCATAACGAATATTCAACTTACTATAGTCTAAAATCTTCAAACGTATTGATGTAGTCTAAAAACCTTAACAGACTTTGTCCTTTCCTAAACTATATCCTATCCTGAACATATAAACCTTCTCCTGAAAATAAATACCTAATACAAAAAAAAAATAAGCAAAATTGGTCCATCCGTTGAGGCGTAACGCGATGACCAAAGGAAATGTGGAATAGTTTGAATATGTAAGATAAAGGATGACAAACATGCCAAGAATCTGTCATCGCTGTATGGCCTGCGCATACGTTATAAATTATTACGTCATCGAAATTATATCTCACCATTCGTCTTGTTTATTAAAAGTAAAAACTGGTGGACTTTCTATACAAATCATCTAATATAAACCACACTCAAACACAAAGGGTTCTGAATAACTAATCTGATATGAATCCAATCTAAGCATAAAATAAAAAAAAATATTTATTTTTTTAAGGTAAAAACAATCTGCCTATTTCTAAATTATTCGGCAAGATTATACATAGTTCGGTGTAGTTGTAAAAACGTCGCGGTTAGCAACTTATTAGCCATTATAAGAAAAATCGGCTAGGGTATATTTCTTGTATTATAAATGTAATTATTTTCATTAATTAAATCCTTTTTGTTTATTTTAAATTAATACGTTATGTTAAAGTGTAATATGTTTTTAAAACTATGGAAACTTACGTCTTGAAAACTTTAAAATAGTTAACAAAAAATAGTGTGTATTTTTAAAACATACAAGTAAGTAGGTACTACTCACTTTTATTTCACAGCAAAATATCACCAAGACGCTGTTATCGTTGTCTAGTCTGAGCGACTCATCTGATGTGACGTAATGGAAGTAATATGTCACCATGCGACTTGTTTCTGAACGGTAAAAACCAGTGGGCTATAAATAAAAACCAGTCAAGAACATACTGTACTCGAACTCGGAGGGTTTTGAAGTACGAACCATATGGAGCAAAATATGAGAATGGTTAAACACGAGTAATTAATTATTTACTCAAAGTAATAAAATCTTGGCTATCTCTTTATTAAAATGCATTAATTTATTTAATTGAATGCGAGTATTTGTTTTAGGTACACATAACTTTATTGATAACCCTTTTCTCAAATTGGAACAACACAATGGTGAGCAAGATGCTATATTTATTTTATTCACATAACGTTTTATTTAATGAAATGACTACAGCTTTCCTTCACTTTACTACTTTTTTTTAACTTTAGGGCATGGATACATGTATTTATCTACTACTTACTTTTATCACTACATAGTATAAAACGAAGTCGTTTTCCGCCGTTTGTCTGTCCCTAAGTATGCTTAGATCTTTAAAACTACGCAACGGATTTTTATGCTTTTTTTTATTGGTAGATTGATTCAAGGGGAAGATTTATATTATACATAATAACACAGAAATTTGTCCAATCGCGTGTTGCTGGGACAGGCTGCTAACAATTTATACTACTTGTCGCTCGCGACTTCATATACAGGTTAAAGGGTCTTTTCGTAAATAGTTACGGGGAATGAAAGATTTTTTTTTTTGAAAAAGAAATGGATTTAAATCATTGTTTTAAAAAAGTAGTAGTAATAGTTAAAATACACAATAGCGTAGTAGGTATAATACTTTTAATTTTTTGACGTTTTTTTAACCGACTGCAAAAAGCAAGGACGTCCTTAATACGACTGTATGTTTCATTGTATTTCTGCTTTGTCAATCTTTCATCTGTCATTTTTTTCCATATGACCGAGTCATCAGAGAACCCTTTCTCATTTTCCTACTCTCGGATCTCACTGTTACGAATATAGTCAGCGAGCGTCACATCGTAGTATGACTAGGCGACGTGTATTTTTATTATCAATGCAACTTCACGCCGATATTAGACAGTAGGCAGAGGCACAACCAGGGCACCCCTAGCCGAAGACACAAAGTCCCACAATGTGATAGGTGGCAAGCCTATCGCCAAACGGGCACATTTCCAATCCCGAGCAAAATTTTTTTATATAAGAAAATTAGAAAAGCCCATTTCGATTCGAACCCGGGACCTCATGCAGTCAAGTCCAATAACTGAACCGCTAGACCACAGAGGCGATATTGTTATTATCGAAGAATTCTAAATGACATAAAATAAATATATTATGCCAAACTAATAAGTTTTGGACATTAATTATTTTATACAAAGTGGTTTTCACAATCTGCCCGTAAGCAGGTGTTAGGGTAACACCTTACGAATATAAAAAATATAATATGTAACCTTCAAAACTATAAAAGATGTTAAATTTAATTTATTTAATTTAATAAGAAAGTAGGTAATTAGATATGTCGGATAACGTTTAACGTTAGGAAAATTACGAATGAAACTGTCATCCATTATAATTGTTCTCAAAAACGTATAAAGTCACTATGACGTATTAATTCTAAATTTTTTTTATGAAATTTTAGTCTATTAATCGGTTTCTGTTTCTCTGCTTGACAATATCTGTATTCCGATCAGGTGGTAGTATATAAAAATGTCGACGCGCACAAGTACCACTTGTATGGTTCACGTGAATAAAGTTTTTTTAATTGATTGATAAATTGATATACCTTATTGGAATCATTTATTTTAAGGACCAGAAGGATATTATTTATATTAAAATCAGCTACTTATTAGAATGTGACTAAGTGAAAACATACGCGAGGGCTAGTCTTTAAATAGTCTCACCTTTCCTTGGTCATAGCATCACGCGTAACCAGATGGACCAATTTTCCTAATTCTTTTTTGGTTACTGTCCGGCAAAGGTTCAAATAAAGAGAAATAGCTAGGAAAATAGAAACCTAACCACTGTTAGTAATGTCAAGCGACGAAAAGTTTGCCGGATTGGCTAGTATTAAATAAATCAGTAAATGCATACATATCATACATATATATCTTCAGGCCAAGTCCCTTTCGCGGTAGGCAGAGGATATCGAGTTCCAAACATCACAGTCATGGCAAACCTGACTTGCTTCCTTAACATTCATTATCCTTTTCATACAAATATAATAACAGTAGAATATTTCCTCTCGGCCATACTTTTTTACCTTCTATATTCAGTCACCACCCCATGCCAATCAGTTTAACTAAGGATTATTCAGCTCGGACGCGTAGGGCCAATGCCGCGAGACCCTTCCCCTTATTGGTGAATTTAAAAAAGGGATTTCAATTTAATCCACTCCCCTACTACGGTAACTCAGTGTAAACCCAATTGTATTGAATTGTCGAATTTGTTTTTTTTATTCCTATTGTTACCACGAGTTTTATAAAGACACTAGCTGCTACCTGCGGCTTCGCCCGCGTTTTCACAGAAACCCGGTGTGCGATCGGGATTAAAAATAGCCTATATGTTAATCCAGGTCACAATCTATCTGTCTTCCAAATTTCAGACAAATCCGTTCAGCCATTCGAGCGTGAAAGAGTAACAAACATCCATACATCCATACTTACAAACTTTCGCATTTATAATATTAATAGGATAGGATTAGTTAAGAGTAGCTAATGCCGCGTTTTTGTCCTTCTAAATTGTCACAATTTGTAGATGTTAAAGCTATCGAAATCATTACATCTTTATGTGCAAAACAAACATTAATCTTAATTATTTTTTCACTACTACCTAATCTTCAAATACGGTACAATAATACAATTTTAATACAAATTTGTTCGAGTACAAATATTTTATTATAGATGAATATATTTAATGAATAATAGCTAAAAATTTAACAATGTTATTAAAATTAACATATTTGTAATCTAATCATAGTTTTAAGTTTTATTTAAGCAGAATCCTAATAAACGTCTATATTTGGAATTGCGCCCAAGGCTAACTCAGTGAATTTTATTCTTCGTTTGTTTCAATTTGCATTGTTAATAAAATATACAATAGGTATATCTTTTAACTGACGATCATACATAATGTTAATGAATTTTGGAATACGAACAAACCTGTTAAAACCTAAAAGATAATTTCAAAACTGGATTAGGGGGGTTGAAATCTTAATATATATAACACAGTCGGGTTTGTTACAACACTTAAGCTTGAGAACTGCTGGACCAATTTTCATGGTTTTTGATTGGTTGGATTTGTCTCCGCCGAGAATAGAAAAATACACCTTTAAAACAATAAAAAAAATACGAAAGACGAATCGAAAGTTGTGTTAGTTAAACCGATTAGGCTAAAAATTGATGGAGAGGTAGCTTAGAACCTGGAGACGTTCATGGGGTAAATTTTATCCCTTCCCACAGCGAGGAAACTAGAAAAAACGGCATTTTAATTTTTTCCCATACAAACTGAACTGGCGGAACGAAGTTCCCCGGAACAGCTAGTTTTCTATGAGTAGAATAGCAAGAAAAAATAAGAAAATCGAATTTTCGCCTGCTCTTTCTTCGTAAGTAATAACCTTAATCTGCGCTATCTTTATGTTACTCACATATCTAATCCACGTTTCTCAACAATAAACAAAAAGATGATCAAAATAATTTGGTGTTTTAGTTTATCTATGACCCATAGTAAGACACTGCTATCAAAAAACCTCGATTTACAAAAATTATCTTCACGCCATATCCTCGAAAATGTAGGCAGTAGTACAACCAGGCCACCCAAGACTAGCCAAAACTTAATGTTATAGGTGGCAGACTTTTCGCCAACTAAACACTTTTACAATCCCTAGCAACTTTGTTTTCATAAGAAAATTGAAAAAACACATTTTCTTTTGTTGGCCGACCCGGAATTCGAAGCCAGGACTTTATGGTCTCGATTGATATTCTATCATTAGAGTTGTTTAAACTAAAGTAGGTATCTTCAGACCCATATTCCCGAAGGCGTAGGCAGGGGTACAACCAGGGTTATAGGTGGAAAGTCTATCGCCAACCGGTCACATATCCAAATCCAAGGTAACGTTATTTTGATCAAAAAATCATACTATGCATTTTCTAATCTTTTTTTTGGTGCCTGAGCCGGGATTTGAACCCGGGACCTCAATAAATCAAATCCGTAAAAAAACCAATCTACAGAGGCGAAAACTAAAATACGCTAATATAAATAAATATCCCTAGACAAGTCATACAAATTGAATCTAAACCCAAAGTAAGTAAATTATATGCTTGTGTTATGAGGGTTAATTAACGATACCAATCCATAGAAATACTTGATTAGATACCAGAATAAATTTAATACAAAAAATTACTTAGATTGATTTAAAATTTTAAATCCCAACAAAGATCCCGTAGTAGGGGTCTGCTCTAATTTTGTTCAATCAAAATGCGCAAGTCCAGATTGGACGCAAGCGCTGCAGACGTTCCTTTGTGACCGCCACATTTTATTGCCTTTTTTTGGGCTGCTTTAAACAAAATATAGCCATTCATGGAAGCCAGGTATAAATTTCACGTCAGGTCCATTGTTAACGGTTTTTATTGAAAATATTGAGCTTAGTAATTATTTGGCATTTTAGTTTGAAAAGCAATACTTACCATACCTAAGATATACTAGTCAATACTGTCTCTTCGTCTAACCACAAAAACCCTTTTCCGTTTCAATTTGAAAATATTTTGCATAGTATTTCACTGGCTTTGACAGTAGGTGGTTTAAAGATCTTAACATTTCGTCACTTTTAATAACTAAAAAGCAATTAGACAAAAAGCAAAAATAATAATTTTTAAACTTATTGGCGAAAGATAATTATTTGTCTACGCTACGAGCTTATTAACAGCATTAAAAGAAGTTAAAGAGACTATCGATTCTGATTTCCTTAAATCCCTTAGGTAAGTATCTAAAATTATTGACATGTTTAAAATAAAAATAACACTTTTTGATATGATTACCATTAATGGGTGAACTAATTAAACCATTGCCTAATTTCACGATGGTTAGTGAGTGCGGCGTCCCTAATTCCATTTTTTTAAATATTTGAAATAGGTATCAGTTTAATTTTTGAATTTGGATTATTCCGTCTTATAAAATGGAGATCTCTCAGATGACTGCGTTCTAAATGTAGTTCACAATTAGCATTGAAGCTTAAAAAAAGTGACTGTAAACATGAAATATTTTTATTTTAATTTAAAACGTTAGAAACATGCCGTATCAAGAGGGGTTTTTTTTATATATTTTGATTTGGTTTTGCTATATTTTGTTATAATTAATTATAATAAATTTAAAATGTCTTACCATAAAAAGTCCGCCAAATTATCTGGAAGCAAATTTCTGAAAATTTGCTTTTGAAAGCACTAAAGCTCGGCGTCTTCTTGCTACGATCTATAGAAGCTTTCTCACTTCTCAGAAGTCAAAGCTTTTTGCTATTGGTTGGTGAAAAATATAACGTCCCTCTATACTGCTTTACCTACAAGCTCGTAACTGCTGCCATCTGCTATCGAATAGTGTAAGATTGAATTTAGTGAGCTTTGCATGGCAAATATTTAGCTTTGTAACTAGAGAAAGAGATGCTGCCTCTACTTGTGAGTTTTAAGAAGATAAATACTTGTGTTGTTAAATTTAAGCCTCAATTTTTGTATTTGCAAAAAAATGTAAGCCTCAAAAGTTAAAAAAATGTTGGCAGGAACAATAAATGTTATGATTGGAATTACAATAAAATGATTAGAAGCGCCCTCTCTGAAAAATTATCTAAAATACAACCCTTACTGTTTTAATATTTAGAGAAAATACCATCAGATAGCAGTACTAGCAGTACAAATTAAGTCGCTTTCTCAACACTTTCTGACAGTTGGCAAGAATATGCTGAATAAAAATTAAAAAAAAAACTTAACAAATATACACACTGTCTTCACGCCAAGTATAAAATACTTGGCGTGAAGACAGTGTGTATATTTGCGAGATAGAAAAAGAGTAACGAGTACCACATTTTTTTTATGATATTGGAAGGCAAACAAGAAGACGGATTTCCTGATGGTAAGAAATTCACGCCGCCTAGAGACACCAAAGGTGGCAAAGGTGCGTTACCAACCGGAGGCCGGGATGTTAGGCCTCGAGCAAAAGTTGGTTTACCGGCTACCTTACCCTCCAAACCGGAACACGTCGTGACGTTATGGTGGCAGGAATAGGTAAGGCAGTGGTACCAATCCAGGTGAGTCGCTGCGAAACTCTACCACCTAGTAAGATGTCACGGTGTTAGTGACGGTAAGCCTAATTTCGCCTTTTACGAGCTGCCTGTTAGGAAGGCAGATGGTCTATTTTGCAAAGGAGCCCGGACCAACACGGGGAAACAAGACATCATTCCTAAAGACCCGCCTAATTTCCTCACACTCCTTACTCTTTTCCTAAAAACGTACCTGTTTCGAGGACTCTTGACACAAGATGTGAGCTTGGTATACCCGAGCAATTTGATTGGACCTGTTTTTCTGTAATAATCCAATATTCGGCCAGCATTTAGGTAGCAGCCATGTTGGCCATGGCCACGAACTAGTTGTCCGCGGCCACCCGGTCGTATAGTCCTGCCGCCAACTGGCAACTACACTAGCTAATACCTGCGGGTCCGTCTGCGTCATATTTTTTTTATTTTAATGCATAATAAAGTCAAGTTTTTGTTAAATAATTTGTTATATATTTAATATCTTATATTTTTTAAGATGGCAGACAAAAAGCTGACGAATTCCATATTTTTCCGAATCAGATACTTGTCGTTTGTCCCAAATCGATTACTAAAGATGGTGACGGTGCGTTTCGGTGTAGGGTGTTAAGCCTATTAGATAATAAAAAAAATAGATACCAGTCATATTACCATCCAGAACGAAACATAACTGTGGCGAGCACTGAGGCTATCCTAGCGGGGACTCGTAGGGAGCTAGTTGTCCCCAAATTAGTTTATTTTGCCTTTTAAACTAAGTTAAAATTGATACGTGCTTTGGAGTTTGGGTTCAAAAAGTCGTAATACCCAGCTAAAGTATCCATTTAATTAACATACACTAACCTAGGAGTAAAATTAAGTCGACATTATTTTCATTGTAATAATGACTATGTTACCAGGTTGAACCTCGGAGTACTTTACCCCGTATTTATTAATAAGACTGCTACAGTATACATAATTAATTGTGACATAGCGAGAATGTTGTCCAGGATTAGATAAGTATCCAGGTGGCGACTGATTGGCTACATAGCACATTGTGAGATTAGGGATTACCAATACCTTCGGGATTGGTGCTCTGGCTGAATCTCTGGACACTTAATACAAGCGTAAAGATACTTACTTTTTATAAAGGTGTTATAAGCCTATCACAAGCTAGTACTTAATTTAAATTTATGTATTAGGTATATCACTTATGCAGTAAGCGCCAACTATGTAATACGGGTGACTATGCTCTGCTGCCAAAACGTAAATGCTCATATCTTTTTTCTGGGTAGGTGTCCAAGTTTGAGAAGACGAGTTCAACAATGGATTTACTTGGATCTGGCCAGCGTAGAAAGTCGAAGGACCCAGAAAACGTGGAGCGAGTAAATTGTCTATTAGTATTAGTCCTTAACGTGCCAAGAACATCTCAAGAAAGTTTTACGTCTACATCCCTATAAAATCCAAATGGCGCAGGAATTAAGGCCTCAGGACCATGCCAC
>NJDC01000790.1:256494-268058 GCA_002245475.1 Calephelis virginiensis | reverse complement strand
CGATAGTGATGTTTTTCAATAGTCATTTAGTATCAGTGAACTATATAACTGTCCAAACTAGGACTTAATAGTGGTACGCACTAACGTTTTAGTGGCACGAAAGTTATGTATAATTACAGGACCTGTATTATAAGTAAATAAATATCCTTGGACAAGTTAGACAAATTGAATCTAATCCCAAAGAAAGCAAACTATATGCTTGTGTCAGGACTAGTCAACGATTCTAATACATAGAAATACCATTTAAATACATACCAGAATACATTTAGTAAACACCCAGACTTCCGGGTTTATTGAATTTACTCTGTTGGATATGCGGACACCTAAATGTTGATCATACAAATGCCTGCCCACGTCAAAAATCAAACATGAGCCTCGCGATTCATCGTTGTAGTTAGGAGTAGGTATACGCTACTCCAAAACTAAAAAATGTCAATAGAGGCCGGAATATGTAAGACAGAGGATCTATCCGGCAAGTTACTGCAAATCACTCTACAACCAGTTGAACTAAAGTAGCTATGTAACTTAGTCACATTGTATGTGTGTGTTAATGAAGCGTTAAGTACCAATAATTTAAATAAAACTCGTAGTAACTTTTGTAAGCTCAAATAGGATTTGATATAATAACGAAAATCTAGTTTGCTCAGGATTTCCGTTGGTTGGAAAATGATGTACTAATTTCCATTCCAGGAATTACCAGAAGATATAGAAGACGAAGAGGAAAGTGAAGAGAAGGACCCAGCCGAGTATTTAATATAAACGATTAACAAAAAACCTTGTTCAAATTGTAGTAGCCTTCGTCATGTTTTCTAAGTTCTGCATGGACGTTAGTTGCCAGTAAAAGTTTCGCAAGGTTCGTAAAGATCTTAGGGCTGACGATGCATAATTTTTCGCTGCAGACGGGTAGATATGGACGAAGTTGAATAGTTGTGGGCGAAATGGAAGAAAAGAGAAGCAAGAACCCTTTTGTTCCTACCGTCTAAATTCTGGTGATATAGTAAGGCCTCGAGAGACTGCCTTAAGTGCGAGGACATAGGTAAAGCATACTTTGCCATGTTTAGCCGTCGCTGCTTGTTAGGTATACTCGGTGTATATAGAGTGTAGACGACGCGTAACCAATAACAATTTGTATTTCATATGAAAACTTTACAATTTGTTTTATGATCTAGCAGTTCGGTGTCGGACTTGACTTTATGAGGACCGCGGGGATCGAACCCGGCACGTTCCCCGCGGGAACAAAAAAATAGAAAATGTATATTTTAAATTTTCTAATAAAAATAACGTTGCCCAGAATTGGAATGAATGTGCCCGGTTGGCGATAGGTTTGCCACCTGTCACATTGTGGGACTTAGTGTCTTCGGCTACAAGTGGGTGCCCTACCTCTTCAGGGATATGGGCGTCAAGTATACTTTTTTGACTTCATAAAATTTTTATATGTTGGTATTTCATTTCAACTGACAAAGACCAGTGATGATAGAGTGCTGTTCAGCATCTTGCTTAGATTGCAAGATTCTCCGACTTACTGATTCCTGTCGCCATAAAAACGGTGTTTCGCATTATCACCTTTAGGTTCGGAAGGTATGGTATTTGGGTGATTTGCATATAATGATGAGTATTACACCTGAGGTATCAGAAGCGGACCATTACCGTTTATGGTATCTATAGGCCACCATTGTCACTTACCATCAGGATAGCCGAGTGCTTTTTCTTTCTTATCCAATAAGAAATTCATAATCATGCCATGACAATTTTGTTGGAATATCCAGTAGAGCCTTTTCTAATAATGGCAGCGACTCGCCTCGATTGGTACCACCGCCTTACCTATTCCTGCCGCCATAACGTCATGACGTGTTCCGGTTCGGAGGGTAAGGTAGCCGGTAAACTTACTTTTGCTCGAGGCCTAACATCCCGGCCTCAGGTTGTCAACGCACCATTACCACCTTTGGTGTCTCTAGGCGGCGTGAATTTTTTAACATCAGTAAATCCGTCTGCTTGTTTGCCTGCCAATATCATAACAAAAATAAAAATAAAAAAATCTCGTGTCCCAATGTTAGTTCTCCTCCGAAACGGCTTTAGCGATTTTCACCAAATTTTATATGCATACTAGCGACCCGCCCCTGCTACACACAGGTATAAAATATACATATATAAACCTTCCTCTTCAATCAGTTTATCTATTAAAAGAAACCGCATCAAAATTCAAAATAGTTTAAAATAGTTTTAAAGATTTAAGCATACATAGGGACATAGGGACAGAGAAAGCGACTTTGTTTTATACTATGTAGTGCTTCAGTAGGTCTGAGAATCGGCTTATATGTATTTTTCATACTCCAAGTGATAAAGGTGACTCAACCCATTTTTTATTAAAATTTCATTAAAAAAATTTGCAGCACAAGATTTGCCGGGTTTGCTAGTAACTACATATACACATAGTTCCATGCCAAGTTCCTTGTAAGGTAGGTAGAGAGTATCTATTACCTACAACTTCCTCCACATTCATTACTATTTTC
This sequence comes from Calephelis virginiensis, assembly GCA_002245475.1. Lineage (NCBI taxonomy): Eukaryota > Metazoa > Arthropoda > Insecta > Lepidoptera > Riodinidae > Calephelis > Calephelis virginiensis. The sequence continues at coordinate 265,548 of NJDC01000790.1, read as the reverse complement.
AGAAACTCTTGATACCACACTCGGATGTTGCTACTTCAACGATTTGGTTGGGCTGGTTCTTTCGTGTTAGGTAATGCACCCATTATGTGGCCAGTAGTTAGCGGCCATTTATAAGAACACGTTGGCCGCTTCCACTTGGTGGCACAGTTTTGGAGAATCTTAATACCGCCCTTGGATAAAATTCAAGCGGTTTGGTCATGGAACATCAACCTTAGTTGGCAGATTCCTACAACCATCTACATTTGCCTTAAGCATCATCCAGACGGTTGTAATCATGCCCAATCATGTCTTCCACATAGGTGACCTTGGTGGAAACTTGGTTAGAAACAAAACAAAATTTCGATTAAATCGACGATCCACACGGATGCAAATCAATGATTTAATCCACCGGGCAAATTGCCGGGAAATTATCAATCGGCTTGATTCCTTGGCGCTGCGTTGAGATGTTGGGTCCCGCAATGTTTTCTACCGCATCTAACATAGGGGATGTTTTGAGGAGTTGTTTGGTCGACAGAGTATAAAGTATCATGCCCATCATCTTGATGCGTGGCGATCTACAACTGTGCGATTCCGAAGACATTTTTTACCTCGCACAACACCTTTGAATCAAATCAGTTACCGAGGGCGGTATTCCCAAACAATTATAACTTAGGGACCTTCCAGAAAATAGCGTACTCTTTCCTTAAAGGTCAGCACCGCATCTGTGATACTCCTGGTGTTGCGGATGTCCGTGGACGGTGATGATCACTTTCTATCAGGTGACCCACTTGCTCGTTTGTTTCCTTTTGTATAAAAAAAAAATCCGTGTGGAACACATATAATTATATATATCGGTATTTTAAATCTTCCATCTGACATTAATAACAGTGATAATTTTATTTGTAGACTGGATTTTTAATTCGAATTCAAATTTTTTTCCACAATTTAGCACATTAGCTTGAACGTTCGAATACCAGTAGCGCGATAGGTATAGGAAATATTCTGACAGGATGATTTATAACATCAGCCTCCGATACACCCGCGACCTACAAACCAAAGCAACCTTCACATTTTCTACACTCCTTTGTTGGCACGTGGTGAACGGCGCCCCTCGCAGGTTCGGCTGTCATGTCACTGCTGGCAATCATTAATCATCACTCAATACGAACATCAAACTGGGCGTCTAGCTGGCGGTTGCAGCTCCCAAACGAAATCGAAATCGTTTGCCATAACTTTACGCGTCTAGTAAAATTGCCTTCCGAATACTTTTTCTGATTGTTTCTTTCAGTTACTGAGATTTTGCGTATATTTATGGCATAAGGTAATCTTTCTTTATGATATCGGAAGGCAAACAAGTAGACGGATTTCTTAAAGGTAAGAAATTCACGCCTCCTAGTGACACCCGAGGTCGGGATGCTAGGCCTCAAGCAAAAGTAAGTTACCGTATACCTTATCCTCCAGACAGGAACACATCAATTGAAAACGCTGACGTTGTGACGGCAGGTATAGGTAAGGCGGTGGTACCAATCCGGGCGCTGCGAAACTCCACCACCTAGTAGGATCTTATGGTGTTAGTGTCGATAAGCCTATGTTCGCCTTTTACAAGCTGTCTGGCAGGAAGTCAGATGGTCTATTCTGAAAAGGAGCCCGAACCAACATAAGGAACTCATGGTTTTGTTCATATTTAAAAGTAAATGCCCATTAACCAGAATAGTCATTGCAATAAAAATATGTACACACGTATGAAGTGAAGCTTCTTTATGGCATCATGTCTTATGGAGTGTAACAGAAAACACTTAAAAAAACTTAAGTGTATATCGCGCGTTAGGCGAGATGCAATCCCCTCTCAAGATCTTCAAAACACTTCTAGCTACCGACACTACTAACTACTATGAACTACTGCTAGTTTGATAGCATACCGGCCGACAAAAGTAAAAAAAAAACGGGACATCATAATAACGAGCACCAACGTAACGAATATTGCACTGTTGGAAATTGAATAAGAGGTTATAGACATAGAAGTTTACTAACATTGTTAAATAATTATTGAATCAACTTTTAAATCTTGTAAAAAAATATTCGAAATTTTTCCAATTTTCTAATAAAAAAATGTTGCTCGGGATAGGATATGTGCCCGGTTGGCGATAGGATAACCACCTATCACATTGTGGGACTTAGTATCTTCGGCTAGTTTACTTACTTTAAGACTTAAGTTGATATTATAGTCTATGTAACAGTGGCACTGTAATGTCCATTTAAACCTTGGAGTAATTAAGTTTACGATTATAAATAAAATGGCTAAGTTTAAGAATGCCAGTCACAGGTTAGCAAGTCACTATTATCTATGTGTATCTAGGGCCCTACCATGAACGACAAAACTAATATTATTACAATAGTACTTAACTGTAAAAAAACGGAGAAAGAAAAAATATGACTTAAGCCTTAGAGCTGCTTTCATATGTGGACATTTAGTAACATAGAAATAATTTCATGGTAATCCCTGGTGTCTATAGATAATACGTCTATTTTATCATAAGAAAATCTGTCTCTGAAACCGGCGTGTTTGTATGAAAAGGGTTATGAATGTGAAGGAAGCAAGACAGGTTTGTCAGGATCGTGAGGTCTGGCACTCGATAGTCTCTGCCTACCCCGTAAGGGACTTGGCGTGAAGATATGCAAGTATGTATGTAAAATCTGGCTGCTTTCAAGATTTATTGAATCATAAAAAAATTATCTATAAAACAAATGTATTTGAATAAAACTCATAAATATCTTCATAATTTATTTTATCATCTTTACCAATTTTCAAATTTAATACATTTTATTCATACAATACAATAATTTAATGATCGCATATCATACTCTAGAGCTCTCATTTAAGTGGAATGAACGATAAAATTATTTATATGTTTTACAATTATAATAACACAAGTAAATAAACAACAATGTACAAAAATAAGTAAGAAATAAGGACAGAATAGGCCACTTCCTATTGCACAGGATTTTCTTGATGAGATACAAACGCATTTTAAAAAGTTGTAAATTGTATCTTGAGCAAACAATTTTCGAGATTTTACCATTCATTTTCTTAAATTTGTTTGTTTGAGTTAACAGACAAGTTTTCTATGTATTAAATTTTACCATGACTGTAATCTAGAAAATAATAAATACTTAACACGAATGAGCCATTCGGGGATTTTAACAGAATTCATGAACAGAATTCAGAATGCTTTTAAACATTATACAGGAAAGTTCTGTTTACAAATGTAAGTAAATAACTTTACGCTCGTATCCCCGAACGCATAGGCAGATGAATAACCACGATGAGCTAAATATACGGTGATAAATGGAAAAAACTGTTTTTTTGAAATTTGAAAAAACCTGTTTGAGTTATCCGGCCCTGCATTCAAACCCAAAATCTCGTGTAGTAAACTCTAATACGGGACCACTAAAACACACAGGCGATCTTTATAAATAAATGTGATTAACAGTGTCATTATAACAGAAAACGCCATTACAACAGAAAACACCATGACAACGAACATTATGACTTAATTTTTTTAATATCATATTACATAGTTATGATATAATGATGAGTCATCGTCCAGTTTTGTAACATAAATATAAATTTCAACCAAAACACATAATTATAATGAATTTTAATTTGAAATGAACAAAATTGATATCAAATACTGGACTCATTCCTGTTAAAGTTATTTAAACATTTGATAGATTTGATTAATTGTAATGACAATACTAATTAGCGAAATGAAAAATTAAAACGGCTTTTTATTTTTTTTAAATTTTGGAAGTAGGTGTTTTTAAAATGCGTTTATTAAAATCTCTGGACATTATTATAGTCAGTAAGGGGAAATAATTAACTTATATATTTACAAACAAAATAAATATATACCAACAAATGATTCAGTCAAAGTATTTAAACCAAACGAACTTCATGATTTATTCAAACTCAAATTGCTTTTTCTTAAGAATAAAATTTAACAAAATATCACAGTTGACCACGACATTTCTTAAGAAAGTAGGTACCTATTATAAAACTTTGCGCTGACACTCTTGTCTTTTAAATGATAAGGAAGTAACTTGAAAATAAAATGAAATTATAAATGTTATCCTACTTACAATTACGTTAAGTACATTTACAAATACGACATTAAAGATTTAAAGTACGTAATAGTCACGAGATTTGTTTAAATGGTACTGTTGGTGGTTATAAGAACTTGGGTAATATTTACACCTCATCTAAGTAGTCACGATTTAATGAATCGTATTTTAAGGGAATAAGTAAATATTGTTATTTACAACTAAGAACAGGAACATAAACTGTTATTCGAAAAAGTTATTCTATATACCGAATATATTAAACTTTTTCTTTTACAAATCTATTTTCTACAGACAAAATCGTTCTATATTTACAATTTACGGTGAATATATTCACATTAATGACGAAACTGAGCTTCATTCCCATATAAGTCACAGCAATTTTTAGAGCTCTATTAGGTACTATCATTGTGTTCTTATTTCTTTAATCAGAATTAAAAATATTAAGCCATTATTAATGTTAATCAATTATTTTGTATTTTTTATTAACATTAGTAAAGTTCAATAAAATGATATTTAAGTTTTTACGATGTCTTCATAATTTACCATATCCCTGTACAGTTCCGAATTTGTTATTTATGGCTTCATTTAACCAGGAGATTAAATCGTATATAATGTAGATTTTTGCTCACACTTTGAAATTATTAAACAGTTTCAATCTAAGAAACATCTATCTATCTTAAGCATTACTAGTCATAATTTACACTATTTTGTTTTTATCTTACAATTTTATAAATATGCAGATCAAGTGATAGCTTATGACTAGGTTTAATTGTTACTTAACAAACACTGATAAATTTCAATATAGTCGAGATAAATTGAATTTGTATGACACAATAATTAATTTCCCCTAAATGTTTTCCATGTCTTGTTTGAAATGATTTTGTTAAAAAACATATAAAAACACTTATTGAATTTTAGTTAAAAGAAAAAAAGAAGGAGTTACGGAATACATTTTAATAACTATTTTTTTAATATCTGAATTTGCCAACAATTTAAGAAAATTATTCAAAGATTTGTAATATTATGAGCATATTCTTAAAATTTTATCAGCTGCGATTTACCTACAGTTTCATAGATTTGTCTTGGCTTCACCTTTTCTCTTCTTATTATAATCTTCTGGTACTTGCGTAAGCACAAACACTTATTTTTAAAGTCACTCAATGTCACAACAATAATTTTAACAAATTAGTCTATGATCTATCAAATTTTTCGAACAGCGAATAACTGATCCAGTCATATTGTTGTATCACTGCCCAAGTGGTACAAGCAACCCTGTATATACAGGTGACTGATATTTTTAATAAATCAGTTATCCACTATTCGAAAAATTCCACTGATCCTATGCTGACAAATGAGCAAATTGACTGGGGTGAAGGTCAAACTGGTAAGGATGTCCGTACGGATTCATATGATATGGGACGATGTTCATCGATGCCATCTTATGCTCTTTCTTCCACTTCATGCGTCGATTTTGGAACCAGATCTTAATCTGACGTTCTGTCAGACAAAGAGCATGTGCGATTTCAATCCGTCTCCTTCGCGTTAGGTAACGATTAAAATGAAATTCTTTTTCCAGCTCCAGCGTTTGATATCGCGTGTACGATGTTCTCTGGCGTTTGGTTTCTCCATTTGCATTCACAGTACCTGAAACAGTAAAATATTATTTTTATTATCTATATCGCAATGGTTTCCTTTACTTATTATTTTACAGTGTGGAGGGCTCCTAGTCTACGAATTTACACATGTGGGTTAAGATCCTGATTTGCGAGACCGTATTGATCGATAGTCATCTATCTATACTTTGCATCTAGAAACGTATTTTTGTCATAAGACATCTACTCGTCTGCTATCATGTGGCTCAAAAATACCTTTAAAAAGAGTATTTTGAACCAATTCAGGATTTTTTTTATCACTTTTTTGTTTTATTTTGGCAAATTCAACTGTATAAATTAGAATTTGTTCATCTTTCTTTTTGATGTTTTCGCTTGCGTACCCAAATATCATACTTTTTCAAACATTCGAAAATTCCATTTACAAGTCTATACACGACTTTATCCTTAAAATAATGCTCTTAAAATTAAAGTGAATTTTATCATGGTTGGAGTTCCTTATACACTATTCCGATTGCAAAACAAGTCACGCTAATATTTAGATCTGAATGCCCGTTTGAGAGCCAATGAATAGTTGGCTCGATCGACTTCGTGCCTTGCTACGCTTGCTCGATTGTGATGTACAGCTTGCGGCAATGCGCACGAATCGAAACAAGATTTCTGTTAAGAGTTTTTAAACATTCTTCATTTTATAATATTAATTGATTTCATGTTGCCTTCGTATCATTATCATTGTTTAAAAGGTCACTGTTAACAATAAAATCATTGAAATAAAATCTCGAAAAGTTGAAGTTCAAAATAGTAGGAATAGAAAGGAATTTATTACTTGCAAGATTGAAAGCATTGACGATTGTGTGAACTATCGTCCCAGTCATGGGTTGCATGCCACACCTGTCATAGTATGTCGGCGGTGCAGCCCACCACTCGGTAGGTTTGGACGGCCGCCAGTCCAACTCGTGATCGATACGCGGCCTGTCTCGGCTGTGTCTTCTATATTAAACTGTGTCATTTGTTATATTTCTTTGAGTAGCTCCTCTAATGAATCGCTTTCGTAATACCCACGATTAACGGTGTTTGTAAACCATAATTTAACACGATTATTTTATGAAGCAACAATATAAATGCATCATTAATGTTTGTAAATGCAGTTGATAAAACAGAACTTAACAGTACCGACGGACAAATAAAAGTAATGGTAATAAATACAGCAGAAACGTTTATGATTCTCCCTTATCCCGTCTGAAATGTCAAACCCGCGTCGATAAAGATGTTTAAAAACTATAAATATTCGATATCGCCAGAACTACAAGTGATGTAGCAACAAAAACCCTTCGATTGAAATGTTAGTGACAGGGAGATGCACAAACAACTGACTGACAGCATTATTTTAGCATAATCCTTGTAGATACGAAACGAATGAACACAATACGAGGACGTATGAATTTCAATGTGAATTCAAGATTATGGTAATATTTTAATGAAACGCTTACATCAAATCTCTAATTTGAATTAGATATTATTAGGAAGTGCAGATGACTATAAATGGATTAAAAAAACTTCGGAACAGGTATGGGCGATATTTCACCGGTGACAAGAGAGCTGTCTGTTACATTATTTCGTAATAAATCATGAGTTGCGATATCTGTTTGTGGAAGTAAGGCTGATTTTACATTGAATGCATTTTATTGATTTTTTATTTAGGACGAAGCATTATAAATAAACTTTACAGTAATGGCTAAGTAATAAACAGATTTTTGTGTTTTAATCCTTGAAGTAGGTAAGTATTTATAAATAAAGTAATGTAATATACTACTACAGTAGTACTAAGACATGCATTTTTTTTTTATTTGGTAACCAAGCATTTCAATACTAACGCTTTCTGAAGCTTTGATTAGGCTTAAAAAATATTAAAAATTTTGTGCTGCAGATCTTTATTAATCCACATGTTGGATTTTACAAAAATATAACACATTTAAGAGTTCCTGTAAAGTCTAAGGTGACAAAAATGTACCTGAGATGAATAACTTGCTTATATATATTAAAAAATCGTAATCTGTGTCTGTACGTAACTTAAATTGCAAAAAATTGTTTTGAAACGGGTAACTAGGTATTTTTAATTAGGTCTATTTTTTTTCTTTGATTCTTTTTATACGTAGGCTGTGTCATCATAATATAGAGGTTGCTCTTTAACACTGTTATGTGCTCCGTTACTACAAGTTGGTAGTTAAAGATGAGCTGGAAAGATGAAGAAAGATTGTAAGCGGTGATCCGTTGCCTATGGGCGTTTTTAACATAAGAGAAGTTACTAAGGCACCAACTATTCAAATACAATATTTTGTTATTTTCTGTAGATACCAATAAGTAATACATATAATCAAGGTGGAACAAATATTCCGACGGTAGTAATGGACTCGACGGCACATTTATTTCTGCCGGTCAGCACTGAAGAGTGAATTATTTTTCTTCGCAATTAAAAAAGTGTTTTTTTTTTATCTAGGTATTCACTTAAATGATAATCATAACACTAATCATTTTGAGCAACCCCCAAATAAACTTATCCGTAATTTATCTAAAATCCAACTCGATCACGTCAGCATTCAAATAAAAATTCGCATTGAAGTCGTTCCATTCCTCTAGAAGTATGAACTCCTGTCAAACTTATAATATCCCTCTTTTTCCGTCGTGAGGTAAAAATGAAACTTTGACGTTGTTGATAAGTACTAAACTCGACTACTTAGACTAATTTAGACATTAAAAGAACAGCTTGCTGATTTTCAAATATGCAAATTTTGTAACTGGATATTTTCAAGTGGTTGACTTACAATCCGGTTAAAGAAGTAGGTTTAAATCAGACAGAGCGAAACATTTGTATAAAGATGTATCTCCTAATTGTCGAAAATACTACATTATTTTTTTGCCAAACCACAAAATTTTTAAGTCACTAACTTTTTCCCGTTCACTACATTTGAAAGACAGCATAAATTAAATAGCATCAGCATAACTGTATTTTTTCTTTTATCGATGTACGGGTAGCTACTAATGAAGTGTCAGTGCTACCAAATCGACGAATCGAAACTATTGGTAATGGTTATTAAAATTACAAATTTGGTTGACATAAAAACCAGTAACCAGTAAATAAAAATCAAACTGTTTCCTAGATTTTTCCAGTTCAGTAAATTTTAAAGACAAATTAATAAAATTAGTTTAATCACAAGTGTACTATTTTTGATCATTTCATTTGTAGTGATGAAGTATTAACGCATTCGAAACGACAAACCAAAATGAGATAAAATGTACCCTATGTACTTCACCCGGTTCTAAGCCACCTCCCAAACAATTTTCA
>NJDC01000790.1:240065-256221 GCA_002245475.1 Calephelis virginiensis | reverse complement strand
GGGACTTGGCGTGAAGATATGTATGTGTGTGTTTAAATATTTTCCCTCGAGCCCACAAACGGGTATAACCCTTCTAAGCGAATCGAATCACAAAAATATGGTTTTTGTCAGTTTTACACCGCACTACACCTTTGGTAAATCAGTTACCAAGTGCAATTTTCCGAACGAATATGACTTAGGAACCTTCAAGAAAAGAGTGTATTCATTTCTCTGAGGTCGGCAATGCATCTGTGATACTCCTGATGTTGCAGATGTCCGTGGGCAGCGACGATCACTTTCCATCAGGTGACCCACTTGCTTGTTTGCCTCCTCTTAGGTAAATAAATATATAAACCAAAAATAGGTTTAATATAAGTGTCCTAACATGCTACAAGCACTAAGATTAAAACGGTATTCCTTTTATTCTAATGTAGATTCTAGGTCATATGCCATTTATATTCCGCTTGAGTCTAGACATATTGCATGGTCGAATTTTAAATGAATGACATCAAATTACCTATGGATGAGCTTTTGAATTTGAAAATTAAAGTAGCCTCTGTCTGGAGACGATTTTTGCTTAAATTTCCACTTTTTGATGTATGTATAATAACTTGATTTAGAATTGCATTTTGTGTTTTGTCATAGTAACAAGGTTATATGATTAGTCTTATAATTTCTACTAATGTGCGATTATAGTAGTCCTTAAGGGTAAGTGTTCTGATTTAGTTCTGGCTCTTTAAGAAGGGTACATCTGGCTATGTTTCAAGTATTTCATACTTAATATGGTTAAAACAAATGTGTTATTCAAGATTCACAAGAGTTAGTATTCTGAGTATATTTCGGCCCTTTTAGCAACGTAGACTAGCAGGGTCCGATCAAAGCTGATGAATTTTCTGGCGGAAAGAAATTTTAAATATTTTTTCCCCTATGCAGAATAGACCTCCCCACCTAGCAACTCATAGGGGGTGAGTATAGGTTACATGGGGCATTACCAAGAAGATTACTGGGCAGAGTGCTGTCCAGCAAAAACTTGACCGGGTAGGAACCTTACTTTGTTACGTTCTGGTCGGAAGAGTAGAGTAGCCGATGGTCTTATACAGTAGGCCTTACATATTGGCCACGGGACAGCCACGCATCTCTATAATCTATGTTGTCTATAGGCCACAGTTGTTGCTTATTTCCAGGAGAGCCGTGTGCTTGTTCGATGTATAATTATTAAAATAAAAAAGTATTTTCACGCCCATATCCCCAAAGAGGTAGGCAAAGGCACACCAGGGCACCCACTACTAGCCTAAGACACCAAGTCCCACAATGTGATAGTGATTTTTATTGGATAATTGAAAATATACATTATAATTGTTTTTGTTGCCTGACCCGGAAATCGAACCCGAGACCTCAAGAAGACAAGTCCGACGCCGGACCGCTAGACCACAAAGGCGACGATAATAATAATAATAAAATTATTAAAAAACCTGATGATGTTAAGCATTATACATTTCCATAAAATTGTAAATAACCCCTTAGTCCCACCTCATAACATGTTACTATCATAACCAGAATATCGACGAAGAAAGGCTTAGCAAATTGCCCCTTAAGTACAAGATATCAATAAGGCTCAACGTAATACTTTACAACTAATTTAGATTTTAGCAAAAAGAAGGCAGGTGAGATTCCTTACGATAAGAAATATGCAGCCTATAAACATCAAATATAAGATACTACCTGCCGTTGCTCTCTGTGGGCAGTGGTGACCACTTAAAACATTGGGTGACCCATTTACATATTAAATATTAAAAAAAATTCTAATGCCAGTCTGTGATGAAGAGAAAAAGTAGGCCAATGCTCAAGTTCTTAAATGATAATTTAAAAAAAGTAAAAAGAAAAAAAAATTACAGTATACGTACATCAAACTACTTCATTTAACAAAACATCACCACAACCACCTCATATGTCACAAAGTATAAAATCCAAAAGAGAAATATATTACCCCAATAAAACAGAGAAGCCGTGAGCTATGTACCGATTACAATTCGGAATATTCTATTGCGGGAATATATCTTTCTATCAACAAGGATACTTAATAACGTGCTTCCAGATATGCCAGCATAAAAATGTTTGGTGATAAAACATCAAAGAGCTCATGACTAATGATATCTAGATGAAAACAGAATACATGCAATAAAAATGTCACTTCTATGTTTATAGCATATTTAATTCTTGGTCGAGATAACCACGTAGTTTTTACAAAGCTTTGGCAAAGTAATAAAAAATGTGAAAATTGTACTTTTAGGATTCCGTGCTCCAGAAGTACAAATGGGTTCTTAAAGTTCTTAAGATGTATGTAAACCCGTCACGTGCTATCAATGTTATCCTTTGGACTGTAAGTGTGAACCTAATTTTTTAGAGCTTGTATTAGATTTAAGATATTTTATGTTAGCACTTGCCATGTGCTTGAGTTAAATTAAAGAAGAAATTTCGCCCCTGATAGGTTTTGACCTTCATCTCACGCCGAAAAATACTGTAATCATTTGAGCAACTGAGGAAATGTGGCGTGGTCCTGTGGTGAAATTTTTATTTCCTTTCATTACAGTTATACCGTACCCGTACCGTACCGTTATTACGTTTACTGTGATTGTATTTGTTTTGTTTAATTACTAGGTCGATGACGTCACGTAGGTTTTAGAAAGTCGTGGCAAAGTTACAAAAATTCTAAAAATAGTATTTTTAGGATTCCGTATTCATTATACTAAGAGGCAACTAACTTTTAGAGCTCCTAAGATGTAGTAGGTATAGGCCGCAATAGACAAAAACTGCAATTTTCAGAGAATGGATTACATATTCGTAGACACAATTAAAAATGTTAGTTAAATAAATTAAAAGCAAAATATATTAGGTAAGAAAAAACAAATTTTTAACGATATATAAAGGAATATTCCACTGATTTCTGGAGTTTACTATGTGACCGATACTAATGCTAGGGAACCCACTTATGCGAGCACAGTTCCCAATTTACCATTTTATTTTAGTTTAATAGCAAAACAAGTAGGCGGTTTTTCCTGATGTTCAGAGATAACCGCCGCCTACAGATATTAAAATATATCTTGCTGATGCTTTGCTATTTCCGAATTTTTGATGTTGTGCCTTACTTTTGATATGGTATTATTTATACATTGTTAAAACAAATTTCTAAAACTGTGTCTGTAAATGTATTTTAGAAAAAATGGGAACATGACAAATCAGAGATCTTACTGGTTATTACCCATTTAACCTATTTTCCAATTTTATGAGCTGCAACGCAGATAGGCAAATGGCCTTTTCTACACTAGGGCTTAGACTAAGATGGGGAGAAACATTTATGTGCATACCTAATTTGGGCATCAAAGCACTTTAACAAACCTTATTTGTTATCACTCTATATTTTTATCTGAATGTTTAAACGAGCGTTATTACGTTTAGATAACATCTTGTTTTGTTAAATAATACAGAGAAAATATTAGTTTGACTAGACTCTGAAACTAGACTGATTTCAAAAATAAAGTATTTTATTCCTCCTTTATTCCTGATTAATATAAGCTATATTCATTATTAGAAAAAAATACCACCCCATAAAACTTGAACAGGCCGCTAGCACGCTATAAATCGTGTAGCTTACCAAGTGCAATAGATAGACTGAATTACTGTTGAATATAAATATTAGCATAGATTAATACTCAGATCATACACCTGAAGTAATAAAAATACAGCGACGCTCGTCAGAATAAAAAATCTGTTACCGTCTCGATCATATGTATAACATCTGCCCATTACAAGTAGTCGGTGCATCGACAAGCAGGTCAGCATAGAGATAATAAGGCATTGTTCAAACACAGCGGTCACATAGACTCCACAATGCCACCCGCCGGCTCTATTCAACAGTACGTATATGTTTTTAGAAGTAAATTAACATTTTCTATATCATAAAATAGCAAACAAAGATATAACTCTTTTCAATAAGAGACCTATAGGTCTTGGCCTGGGGACATTAGATAAGTTATATGTGCGTCGCTATGCTGTGGTCCCCGATCTGATGTTAGACCTAATGAGTCAGTCTACTGGAGAGCTGTTTCTTCTTATAATGTAGAAATATATGTTTATGTCTGCTACAGCTAACATACATGAAATCTCATTCATTATATAAAAAAAGAGATAAGAGTTATTTTTGACCGACTTCATAAAGAAAATGTTATACAGAGGTGGATATTTTGACTTGCTTCAAATCTTATAAAGCCATTTTAAGCAAAAACTAGGTAGCTTACAAGGCACATTTTCCATGCAGTTAAAATTATAAGAATGGAAACAAATTAAAACATCATAAGAAATATTGCACATATTTACGCCTAACACTTCGGTCACATGACAACAAAGTACCCATAACATTTATTTTACCTCTTACCATTAAAAGCTAAATCACTGTCTTATTACAAAAAATAACTGCTTTCGCCACGCTTACGCTGTCGCGGCGCCTTGTCTACGCTCCGTGTGTTCCGTGTTTAATCATGAATAGCAGACGAATTTTTAAAATTCAGATCTAGAGTTGAAGATTTGAGCTAAAACTTAAGACCTAGGAAAGAATTTGTCTAGACTTGTTAAATAATTCATCCAGGTTAATACAATTCATTCGTTTACGAAATATATTTTTTTTACATTTTAAGTTACATTTATACATTTCTATGAATAATATTTGTGTACCATTGTGCATTGTGGAAAAGAACAAGTGACGTTTAAAAAAGTGCCTGCAATGGAATTGTACCCAGTGACGACTATGAAAATAACAATTCAATTTTTTTCATGGCGTAAGATAGATAACAAGCACATTTTCCTCCTGATGGTAAGTGATAAGCCTGGCCTATAGACACCATAGATGTTATAGGTGCGCCGCTATTATCTGGACGGGATATTAGGTTGTGCAAGTCTAACGACTACCCTACCCTCGCGAGCGGAAAACAAGGCGGTGAATCCCTACCCAAGTTGCTGCACAGTACTCTAACACTAGTAGTCTTGTTGAATCTTGTTATGAAGCATATATGTAACCTATTCCCCCCAAGGGGAATTCCGCCTTGTCGTGGCGGGGAGGCTGAGTTCTTCGGACCAGGGAGGGCGCTCCTTAGTACCCCTCTCTGTCCAAGAGGGGACACGAGGAGCGCACACAGGGTGGTGGGCCACTGGGCCCGCGTGGGTTGGCCGTTTTCCATCTAGTCTAGATGGGGTTGCGGCAGGTACGGGGGTGACTCGTCACTGGAACCCCCGAAGTGGTGTACGCTGTGTCTCGGTACACACTTCAAACGACATGCGGCCCCCTGTTGAGAGGGGCTGCGCGACGGGGAACGCGAAATCCAACGCCACCGGGGCAGTGGAAGAGTGCCAAAGCGTTCCCACAGCCCCGGTACCTGGCGAAGGGGAGGACACCGTGGGGTTTTAGTGAGTAGGAGTCTCGGGGGAAGTGGCGGGTACCCATATGTAACCTATGCTTGCCTTTTACAAACTACCCGGCATGGAGGTAGAAGTTCTATTGTACTCAGATCAACACAGGGAAAAATACGGGTTTTATTTTACGTACGATTTTACATACGATTTATTTTTATTTTTACATATGATTTATTAAAAATATATTTTCTTTTTTGTATAAATGTCGTACTTGTTCTCGACTATCAACATAGACAAATTATGTGTTTTTGAAATTCCGACCTAGATTTCAAAGGATCTAAATGCTAAGACCTTGGGAGGCAACAATATGTGATTTGTTTGTTATTTGACGCCAGTTATTTCAAGTTTATTTCTTTGTGGGCTGTATTTTAATAGTTAGGTAGTAAATAGTTATGGAAAAAAAATACCTTAATGCCCGTATCCCGGAAGAGATAGACAGAGGTGCCAGGCTACCCATGACTAGCTGAACATACGAAATCCCACAATATGATAAGTGCAAGCGTTTCAGGTACATATCCAATCCCGGGCAACTTAATTTTTATTAAGAAATTTTGTTTCCCGATCCGTTAATCGAAACATGGACCTGATGAATTCCAATACTGAACCACAGAGAAGACAACAGCTATATATTTTTTTTAATTTTATTTTTTGTGATAATGGAAGGCAAACAAGCATACGGATTTCCTGATGGTAAGAAACCGCCTAGAGACACCAAAGATGGTAATGATGCGTTGCCAACCTGAAACCGAGATGTTAGGCCTCGATCTAATGTAAGTTTACCGGCTACCTTACCCTCCGAACCGGAACACGTCAACGGCAAGCATTGGACGTTATGGTGACAGAAATAGGTAAGGCAATGGTACCAATCCGGGTTGAGTCGCTGCGAAACTCTACCAACTAGTAAATTATATTTATATTTTTCTATTGTGGTAGGACAGCGAACCGGCACACGGCTCTCCTGATGGTAAGAAAGAACGGTGGCCCTATCGTCGCTAGGATCGGTAGAGTTTTAATTCTAATATACAAGTCTATTGATTCAGGTAATTATAATTAATTAAAATTATTTTTTCGTCTTTTTGTCTGTTAGTTGCCACACCATAGGTAAACTATATAATTATTTTCTGTAAATTGAAGGGTTAATACCCTTCAATTAAGACATGTTTTAATCGCCTCTGTGGTCTAGCGGTCCGGCGTTGGACTTGAGGTTCCGGGTTCGATTCCCACGTTGGGTAACAAAAAAATATAAATCTTAATAAAATCTAAATAAAATGATTTAATTTGCAATTTTCCGCCAAAAAAAAATTATACGTATTATTGCGTAACAAAACAGACAAAATAGTGCGCTAAGAATGAATTGGACTTACCTGAAGCTAAAACTCCCAAATACATCCAGCTCCACACAATACATACCACTAAACTGTTTTAGTAGCACCAACAATACACATACTACTAAAAACTCAACGTACGTTTCACTTCGTAACCGAAGCATCATCAGGAGAATTCGACTGCACTCCACTCACAGATAGAGCAGATACAGATAGATATAGTATCTGCTCGACCTTTGTGGAGTGGAGTATACAGATAGATATAGTATATATATTTTTCTCTGCTAGTTACTCATGACATTATCCTTGATGATTTTGACAAATCTTTTATTAAAATACAACACTTAAAAAACAATTAGGTATTTCTTTACAATTAAGGTAAATTCGAAAATGTCTCTTTATTTTTAATGAAAATAACGTTGCCCGAGATTGGATACGTTTGCCCGTACAATTTGCACAATATTGGACTGAGTGTCTTCGCCTTAGCATGTATCTTTCTAAAAAGAACCATCATAGCCGGTTGGCTATTGGCCCAGTAATCGTATAACAAACATATAAAAAACATGCAAGTCGAATTTAGAGCCTCCTCCATTTTAGAGACGATTAAATCATAAGATTTTACATAATCCATACTATGACACAAAAAAGTAATAGAGCTAATAGTCTTAATCTGGTCTGTAGATTTTTAACGTGACAGAAACATTTTTTTCTCTGTGGTCTTTTTCAAATGCAGGTTAAACATAAAAAAACCTTGAATTTGCGAAATCACGCTGTGCTTTGCCATTTTATAAATTTAATTTGTATTATAAATTTTTATAATTAGTTTATTCTTGTAAAATAAAATTTAGCTTATCAATTTTATCATTATTTTTGTTTACGTAACGGATTGGCAGGAAAAAATATATGTTACTAGAGATAAGCTCGCCCACTGTATCTTTTTCTTTTATTTTTTTGGTTCCGTGAATACTATGTACAATAAATATTTAATTAAAGTAGTTGTCGCACATTGGTCGAAATTCGACAATAATAAATTTTAATATCTTGTTGATAAAAACGCCGTCTTCATTTCTCAAGACTAACTACTTTGTTTCCTGAATAGTTAGTGCGCCATCTGTGATCTTTTATCGTTATCATTAATATATTTGTTTGTGTGTGTCAAATGCGTGGTAGTACGTGTTGGTCCGGGCTCCTTTGTAGAATAGACCATCTGCCTTCCTTGCCAGACAGCTCGCAAAAGGCGAGCATAGGCTCACCGTCACTAACACCGTGACGTCTCACTAGGTGGTAGAGTTTAGCAGCGACTCGTCTGGATTGGTACCACCGCCTTACCTATTCCTGCCGCCATAACGTCATGACGTGTTCCGGTTCGGAGGGTAAGGTAGCCAGTAAACTTACTTTTGCTCGAGGCCTAACATCCCGGCCTCAGGTTGGCACCATCACCACGTGCCACTTTTGGTGTCTCTAGGCGGCGTGAATTTCTTACCGTTAGGAAATAGGTCTGCTTGTTTGCCTTCCAATATCATAAAAAAAACGTGTAATGATTTATTTTTGAATTAATGCACCTTACAAACATTATTGGCGAGGTAAGGAAACGGTAGTAGTGTATGACAAATAGGGTAAAACTTGATTGTAATAATTTTTGTTTAAATAAAAAATGTGTAGCATTTTAATTAGTACTAGTGGTCGCCCATTGGTCGAAATTCGACCATAAGTTGATAAGAACGCCATCTTCATTTCTCAAGACCAACTACTTTGTTTCCTGAATAGTTAGTGCGCCATCTGTGATCTTTTATCGTTATTATTAATATGTTTGTTTGTGTGTGTCAAATGCGTGGTAGTACGTGTAATGCTTTATTTTTTGAATTAATGCACTTTATAAACATTATCATTTATCATTAAAAAATATTAGCGTTCTGCACTTCTCCTACACATAAACTATACGTGTGCCAAATTTCATACTCTTCCGTGAGCGCATTTTTTTAAAAAGGGGTCTAAAGTTTTTGCTTCATGTATTAATATATAGATTATAGACATATAAACAAATAAATAGATTTGTCAAATTTCGACTGACAAATCGAACTACCGGATCGAAATCGCGCCCATTTGAAAACTGTTCTAGAAATATTATTAGATTCATTTACTTTATTGGCAGCATAATTAATTGCTGATCTTCGTTCTCGAAACCCAGGCACGAATTTATATCAGCACTCGCAGAATCTTGTTCAGTTACTCCAAACGTCATTCCCTAGTCTCGTCTACTTAATATCTGGCATTCTGCCTAAACTTGTTAACTTGCATTTGACAAAAATGAGTCTATTTTCAAATTATCACACCAGTGACTTCCTATTTCACACAACTATAGGGCGTTCGCGTTAAGAAAGTAGTGACGTCATTTTCAGCTAATTTTTAGTGAGTTACACATTTTATATGCTCGAAACAATAGTAGTAAAGGAAATTAGGATAAGTCCTGGTTGTCGGGGAGTTTGTTTCGCCGTTTCCTGGTTGGCGAGGTTAGGAAACGGTAGTGGTGTATGATAAATAGGGTAAAACTTGATTGTAATAATGTTTGTTTAAATAAAAAATGTGTAGCCTTTTAAGTACTACTAGTGGTCGCTCATTGGTCGAAATTCGATCTCAAGTTGATAAGAACGCCATCTTCATTTCTCAAGACCAACTACTTTGATTCCTGAATAGTAAGTGTGCCATCTGCGATCTTTTATCGTCAACATCAATGTATTTGTTTATGTGTGTCAAATGCATGGTAGTGTGGGTAATGTAGTATTTATGATTTAATTTAGAGATTTGGCACCATCGTAAATAAAGATGATCGTATTTTTTTCATAATCATTGAATATCGTGTTTATTTTGAGTGAAATTAGTAAATTTTCCTTGCATTTTGTACAATTTTTGTTCAGTGAAAGTGCACAAATGAAATAATCATGAAGAAATTAGCGTATCGTGTATTTCCTCGTTGCCACCAAATCTCATTACATGAGCTTGAGTAAGGGGGCCACCGCTTTACCCAAGAGCCTGACATGACTTGCTGATGACTTATGACTTATGACTAATTATAATTGATTAAAATTGATTTAAAATTTGATGCCAATTTCTACTTGACTAATGGCAAAATACTAAAGTATAGGCCAAAATCTAAAGAAAGAAAGAAGAAAGATTTAGTGTACTTTATAAGCATTATTATTGAAAAATATTAGCGGTCTGCACTTCTCCTACACATAAACTATAAGTGTGAAAATTTCATACTCCTTCGTCAGCGCTATTTTTTAAAAAAGGGGTCCAAAGTTTTGGTATCACGTAATAATATATAGATTAAAAACATATATATTCCGCAAATAAATAAATTTTATTTCATTTCAAGAAACAAACATTTGTAGATTTATGATTTCTTTGTCTCCGTAACACTTACAAAATATTCCATATTATGACATTTGAAGTTGGTAATGTTATTAAAAAGGGTTAAAGTTGTTTTTATGTCCTCGGATTATAAATCAATGCTCAAAATCACCAAAAACATGCGCCATCATTGTTTTAGCCATTTTCGTTTACAGCTAAATATAGACCTATTCTAATCTGTGACAAAGTTTATTCTAGTCTTGCGTTACTTCACTACTTGTATCAATCGGAGGACTGTGGGCTCACGACTTAAATTGCTTTCTAGTATCGATACAATTTTACATTCGACTTTAATGTTTGTATAAATATTCTCTTCCCATTATTAATGAAATTTAAATTTGAAATTTTATGTTTTTGTAATAATTATTTTTGTATTTGGTAATATAGTGTTTTAAATATAAAATTTTAAAGTAAAATAAAGTAGCTTCACGCCTATATCCCCGATGGGGTAAACAGAGGCACAACCAAGGCACCCACGACTAGCCAAAGACACTAAGTCCCACAATGTGATAGGTGGTAAGCCTATCGCCAACCGGGAACATATTAAGTTTTAATTAAGACTTTTAGAAAATGTACAAGTGTAATCTATTTCATCGCGTGATATATATAACACGATTATCATCCCCTATTATAGTCCTTGAGGAGTTTAATTTTGAAAAAAAAAGATGACTGTTAGAACTCGGATCTGTAGCTATATGAAAATCAAATTTTATCAGAATCAGTTTAGCCGTGAAAGAGCAACAGATAGACAGACTTTCGTATTTGTAATCATTTAAGCATAACCCTAACGCAACTTAAAATTAAATTTAAAACATTATAAAAATATAATGCATCATTGTAATAATCCTGATGTTACAGTATTAATATAAACCAGTATTCAAATTAAGCGTTACAATAGCCTGTACAATGCAATTGTCTTGTT
This sequence comes from Calephelis virginiensis, assembly GCA_002245475.1. Lineage (NCBI taxonomy): Eukaryota > Metazoa > Arthropoda > Insecta > Lepidoptera > Riodinidae > Calephelis > Calephelis virginiensis. The sequence goes on along the minus strand of NJDC01000790.1, from coordinate 245,121 downwards.
GAATGATATTTGTGATCTCATAATTAGTCACATGTGCTACATTTCAGACGACCAGTTGATAGATTCATGGGATGAAACTAAAATGGCTGAACTATAGCCACATAGTGCGACATGCTTGTGCTATTAACTGGTTGGAATCAAATGTATGTGTTTGAATCCAACCAGTTAATAATAGGTTGGATCATTCTAGAGGCGATTTTAAACTTATATCGGCACGTAATATTAACAACAGGTTGGGGCAAAAGTATTTTAGTATTGTTTATATAAAGGAAAATATTTTTTGGTATATTTTCTATCACTAGGTACATAGTATAATACAAAGTCGCTTCTCCTATTTCTATGTCCCTTTGTATGCTTAAATCTTTAAAACTACGCATCGGATTCTGATGCGATTTTTTCAATTGATAAAGTGATTAAAGAGGAAAGTTTACATGTATATTTTATAACCGTGAAAAGACGGGCCTGGCCGTTAGTTTTTATTTATAAAATATAAGTGGCCTTTGATTGATCACTTTTTGGTATTTCGTGAGTAGTGAGATGATCCGATTCCTGTAGAAATTTTGAGAGTTTTGATTAAAAAAACTGACAAGTAGTGTTCACAGTGTCTTTCAGTCAGTCTTTAGAGGTTAGCTTTACGCTTCCTAAAGAGTTCTGCAATCGCAAATCAAACAGGTGTAAATCTGAAGGAGCTAGGTCAGGGCTATACGGAGGATACATCCCAGCCAAGCTCTCTCAATTTTTGTAATAAAACTTTAAAATGTACCGAATTTCTACGTCACATACGTTTAATTTTGCTTGTCTGAAAAATATTTGAAAAATGGCGGGAACAATTTTTTATTTCATTTATTTCATCTTCAGTAGGTATGTCACATTAAAAATGGTATTAAAACAAGGCAGTTGTATTCAGGTTTCTGGTTTGATAAATAATGATACATGAAAAATACGAAAATACTTTTGACCCGACCTAATATTTATTTATTTAATGGAGATACTTACGACTGCATTTTATTTTATTTTATTGGTATCTTCACGCCCATGTTCCTGAAGAAATAGGCAGAGGCACAGTCACTCACGGTTAGTCAAAGACGCTAAGTCCCACAATGTGATAGGATATACTTGCCGCCTCTTCATTCCCCGGTAACGTTAATTTAATTAGAATATTGAAAATACATACTTCTTTTATTTGCTTGGTCAAAGGGTTAGCGTAAACGCCTAACTCCACCGACCAACCACGAGTCTACTATATCTGTCTCGCTTGACAGTTTATCTTTTTTACCAAAGGTCCTAACTTTAGCACGCAAGTGAGGCTTATACATTTTTATTAGGTACCATCACACATAAAAGTCGAGACAGACTATTTCGTAAAAGCTCTACTTAATTTAATATCACACTTTTGGAACTGACTGTACCTACTAACAAACAAAAAGTTAGAAACCTCTATAACATGTTCCACTATATTCTGAATCATAGTTAAGTTATAAATAACTACGAATACTCGTTCGTTCAGATTTATTATAAAATTAATATTCAATTAGCTTTCCGCACATGACGCCGGATCGTTGGGCGTGCGTATAACTTTAATTTATAGCGTCATTTATGGAGCGATTATTTTCATATTTTAAACAGATTCACACAACCTAATGCTCTCGGCATAAATGGATAAATATCAATTTAAGATATCATCTTCTGTGTATAAACTGATAATCTTAAAAAATGTTTTTTTTTAATCACTTTAGCGATTGGTTTCCATAATTGTTATAATTATAATTATTATTACAACAATTTGACCTAACCTCACCTTCTCTTCAAAAACGGATAAATAATAATTCTAGATACTCTCTTAATCCCTTAGTTTATAAACTTAACAATGGTTTTTAGTGAAAATTAGTCCAGTGATTATAGTTGATCATTATTACGAGTGTAATTAGAACTGTTTCACACATCTTAGTGCTCTCAGCAAAAACGGATAAATATATAATAAGATGCTATCTTCTGTTTATTAACTGATAAATGATAGTTTTTTAATGAAAAATGAGGTCAATAAATATTTTTTCATTATTTTCATAATTAAGTACAGCATGAGCAATTTGACAAAATCTCATCTTCTCGGCAATAACGAACAAATATCTATTTAAGATACTTTCTGATCTTTATAATCTGATATTCTTAAAACTAGTTTTTTACTAATTTTTAAGTTTAAATCGCTTTATTTGTTCCTAAAGCGTTAGTGCTTGCAATTATCGTGATTGGGTCTGGAATATTGAATAAGCCAGTAATGAATTGTAATTAATTAACTAGCTTTGTATAACCCAATCGCAAGTTTGCAACGCAACTTCAAAACCGTTTGGTGATGACAAACGCATTATGTTGTAGGTATTTGACTACATGTATTTCTAAAGTAAAAAAGTAATCTCACGAAAACAATAAAAGTGTTTAATCTGAGATATAAACGCTCATAATCTGTATGAATGCAAAATTCAACCAAAATCGGTACAGCGGTTTGAATACAAAAACGTATCAAACACATACATCCTCACAAATTATAGGATATACTTATTGAATATTTATAGTATTGAATGCGGTAGTAATAATACTTAAAGGCCAATCAGGTTTAAGCATTTCCCATAAAAATACCTCTAAGATTAAAAGATAAATTAAATTCCTAGCAAGTCACAACTATTAAATAGTAAATCGATGTCAAGATATATATCTAGTTTAAAACAGGTTGCCTTTAAATATACATAATATGAAGCAGACTTCTGACAAGTATAATCAGCTCCGAATATATGTAACGCTTAGATGAGAAACATAAAGTGATTTTTGAACGAAATGTATGAAGGATATTTTCTGTTAGTCTAAGAGCCGGTGGGAGATCGACCTTCACCGATCTGATAACCAGATGAGACATATCATTTCATATTTTATCAACTACACCACGAGCACTTTCAGATAGGCAAGTAATTATAGGCATATTTGTTTATAAATTATATAATCTCATCTGGTTATCAGATCGGTGAAGGTCGATCTCCCACGGTCTCCTCTACTATGTCTTATTCATTTTATTACTAGCAATTATCAACATATTACTAGCTGTATCGTGCAGCTTTGTCCGCGTTTTTTTATTATTATAATAAAATCAAACAAGCTACCAGGATAGCCAAAAGTATCCATGGTTTTCAACTCAAATTTAATCAAAATCTGTACAGTGAATAACTTTTGAAAATGATATAGACACTTAGGCTTCTACATATAAGGATGATAAATGCGGTAAGTTGCATAATATTTAACTGCTTTCGTTTGCATACACTTTAATGTCTGTCATTTATTTTAGTAATGTTTTATATTACTATACTCATACATAGAAACACACATCTAGACTATTATAATTTGAAAAAACCCAGACTCCAAAATACTGCTATTCCCCTGGGTTCGGGTCCGCTGAGTAGAATAAGCGAGCACAGGTTAAATAGGTCAATACCATCAAAGCTACCGTCGGCAGTGTGCTGTGTAGCAACTTGCCGGGTCGGGATGTACCTCCTCACCTATTCCTGTTGCCGTAATGACTCTGTCATGTTCTAGTCTGGAGAATAGGGCCTATTATCCTGGCCATTGAAAAGCGATGCATCTTTAACATCTATGGTGTCTACAGGCCACGGGCGATTAAGCACACTGATCTCCTGATGGTAAGAAACAACTTGCCGTCAGGAGATCAGTGCGCTTACTCGCTTATCGCTCATAAAAAATACTAGTATCTAGATTAGTGCTGTTCCCTATCGGATAAAAAAACCGCGACCTGTAGGTCGATGGTGTCAGGCGTATATCCGTGATCTACAGCTGCTAAAATTGACATTGCCTATGCCTTTACCATGAGTTAGTATAGATTACGTTGGGTAAGTAACGTGTCGAAATCTATGACACTTTTGGTCTAAAAATATGTTTCTCCTAGTTACCAATAGAGGCGCTGTTCAAAGTTTCCATACAAATAATTTACAGAGACGGTAGCGAGTATAGGAAACTTGACAAGCTGTAAACTCATGGCAAGGACTCTAGTAATACAGTTACTAATTAGTATAGACCACTCAATATCAGTACATTCACCGGTGCGCCCGCTTCGAAATAGACCAACGAGAAGGTCTATTGACAATTTATAAATGGAACAGCCACACGTAATCTGATTTGCACATTCAGCTATTCTAACTATACTATAATAAGGTGTGGTAGTTTCAAAAGCGTAATGTCAAAAGTAGGCGAAGTCTACGTTTGTTAGGTCAAGTATTTAGAATTGATTATGTTTCGCATCTGTGGTCTAGCGGTCCAGATATAGGACTTGACTTCTTAAGGTCCGGGTGGGGCAACAAAAAGAAAATGTGATATTTCTAACTTTCTAATAATAAAATGAGGCTCAGGATTGGATACAGTGCTGAGGCGTGAAGATACTTTTTTTAACATATTCAATGTAAGATTTCCAATTACAGTTACTGTCAAAAATTATTCCCAAAAATTGTATGTTATCAACTTCTTCTATATCTTGATTATTATGCTTTATATTTAATATTGTTTTCATGGAGTTGTAATTATTAAACTGAACTATTTTTGTATAATTTATGTAAACATTAAGATTATTATCACTTAAACATTTAATTATTAATTTTAAAGTTGTATTTATGTCATGTTCGTAGAGTGTAGTATTATTATCTGACTTTTCTAATAACGTCGTGTCATCTGCAAAAAGTATACATGGTTGTGGTGTTACTTCTGGTATATCACTATTATATGATTAAAACAGAAAAGGAGCCAACACACTTCCTTGGGGCACTCCTTGTTTGCAAAATGTGAAATTCGAACGGTACGATATTTTGACTCCATTTGATATATTTGTTATCTCGGTACATTGTTGTCTCCCTGTTAAAAAGCTTTTTACCCATTTAATATATATTATAAGTATATTTCCTTTTAGTCTATATTTTTCTAGCTTGTTCAAAAGAATCTCGTGATCTACATAATCGAACGCTTTACTCATATCGAGAAATATTCCTGTGATTGGTTTTCTCTCATT
>NJDC01000790.1:213136-229644 GCA_002245475.1 Calephelis virginiensis | reverse complement strand
CTAGTGACGGTAAGCCTATTCTCGCTTTTTACGAGCTGTCTGGCAGGAAGGCATATGATCAATTCTGCAAAGGAGCCAAATGTACTAACCTTATCTATTCCTGCCGCCATAACGTCAGCGTAAGTTCGGAGCGTAAGTTAGCCGGTAAACTTACTTTTGCTCCAAGCCTACCATCCCGGCCTCAGGTTGGCAACGCACCATTACCACATTTGGTGTCTCTAGGCGGCGGGAATTTCTTACCACCAGGAAATCCGTCTGCTTGTTTGCCTTCCAATATCATTAAAAAAACATTAAATTTCAGGTTGAATTGAAAACCTTCTCCATTTTTTTGCCAGTTAAAAAGCTTCACATTGTTACATATTATAAGTAAAATTCACTGCCGTTTCGCGTGAGTAAACTGCTAAAGCAATAATGTATTGATCAGACGTTCAAGAATTAATGAAGTGGCTATGTCGACCCCCGTCACACGCTGTCGGACCTCACGAGGAACTTTCCGCCATCCGTGACTCTTTACCGGAATGTCGTAGTACGTGTATACGAGTATAAACATTTTTAGCACTAATAATATAGTTATGAAGGGTTATTAAGTTATTAAGGGTTATGAATGTGAAGGAAGCAAGACAGGTTTGTCAGGATCGTGAGGTCTGGCACTCGATACTCTCTGCCTACCCCGTAAGGGACTTGGCGTGAAGATATGTATGTATAATATAGTCTTCGTGGCCTAGCGGTCTGGTGTCGGCTTTGATTTCATGAGGTCCCGGGTTCGATTCCCAGATCAGGCAACTCGAAATGTGTTTTTCAATTTTTTTTATAAAATAGCGATGCCCCGGATTGGATAAGTGTCCGGGTTGGTAAAAGATTTGAATTAGAATATTGTGGAACTAACTACCTTCTGCTAGTTAGGAATCCTATTTGTACCTCAGCCTCCCTCTTCGGAGATGCAGATGTGAAGGTGTTTTTTTAATAATATGTATCGCAGAAATTTATCCTAATATAAAAACATGAGTATTGTAAAATTACAGTTAGAGACAATAAAAAGAAAAGCAAAAGAGAAAATGTATTACAGTAAATAATTAAAACAAATATTAATTAATTTTGATAAAAGAAAGATTTGTTGCCTAGGAGTTTGTTCCGTAGTTTTTATCCTGAAAATTTTAAACCTAGCCAATGTTTAGAAACGGCGGCATTTCAAGGATAAGGATAAATAGTCCGTATTTTGCCGCTTCTTCTTACGTCTGGTACATGTAAAAATAGTGATAGGTTATTGAAGACGATTTTTATGTTATGATTGAGTTTTACCTCAAAATTTTAAAATGGTTGCACACCGTAATGTGCTAGAATATATAAGAATAATTATTTACTTTGTAACAATTTTCGACATAATATGTATTTTTTTATTAAATTTAAAAAAAAGTACTTAGCCTATATTTCAACTACAGTCTGTAACAGTATGTATATCCAACTTTATCAATAGCGGTTTAGCCACCAAGTGGTAACCCACGAACAGACTGTAACATCCAAAATATTAGTAGGTATGTAAGTATGGATTTTATCCGGACCAAGAAAGATAAACATGTAAATTTTTTTATACCTTTGAATGAAAAAAACGAACAAAGCTACTTACTTACTAACTACATTTATAACATGTGGTCTATTATTATACTCTAGGTGTTTTTTTGTGATTACTGTCGACATGTACGCTTTTTTGAAACTGTCATCATCAACTGTCTATGGAAATGAAAGATCATTTCCATAGACAGTTGATTACGTCAGGACATAGACTACGCCCTCTCTTTTATTCCATAAAAATTGTAGACATCAAAGTAGGACATCAATAATTTAAATGTAATACAAATAATTCAATATTAAAAATCGCATTAAATAATATTGAACAGAAATCTAAGATATAGATTTTATATAAAGTGAAAGTTTTAAGAGTCCAGCACCAGAAGCTGTCTATTACTGACAGATTCCAGCTGATCGCGGAGCGGCATTTCGTCTTCAGACTATTTAAATTCCGGTGCGGTTCGTTGCTTCGCTGGTTTATACGGCGCCGTTAATTTCAGACAAATTTAAGTTAGGAACTGGGGTTATATTGATTTTCTTTGTTAAATGAACAAATTTTATATTCAGGCGTACTGAAGATATAATAAAGTCCTATAATATAAATATAATAAAATCTTTACGTCCGTATACTTAAAGAGGAAAGCAGGGCTACAACCAGAGCCAGCCACGATTCGCCTAAAATAAAATACCCATAAAATTCCCATAGTATGATAGGTGGCACCTGTCACTAAACGTTCACTTAACCTATTCCGTTCAAAGTGTTTTTTTTTTATTAAAAACAAATAGGAATCAAACTCGGGACCCTACCACTAGAACACTGACATAATATTTGTGGTATTAACTAACATGTTTTTGGAATAAATTAGTATTCGAATAGGTAGTAGTAGTAGTAGAGTAGTGAGAGGTATTCAGAGCTTGGTAGAGGTACAACCAGAGCACCTACGACTAGCGAAGACACTGACAGACAGAATGTGATAGGTGGCAAGCCTATGTGATGTCATAGAAGTCAAGTCCGAAGCCAGAACTCTATACCACAGAAACTTGGTTATAATTATTTGTCTATTTATTGCGCCTTTTATTTGAAAAGCCAGTGTATAGATGGAAAAGACAGTAAAGACTACTCATACCTACTTACTTAATTATACTTTCTTAAAGAACACAATTATTAAAAACAATAGAAGGCAAAATAGCTCAAAGACGACAGATTGTCGAACTGAAAGTTAAGTTTTATTTTTTAAGCAATTTACGTAAATTTACAGACTACCATATTCTCCAATCTGGAACACAACCAACCACATGCTACACGTGGAAGACGAAGTAGCATGTTGTTGATTGAGAGTCTAATTTTAGACGGTGTTTAGTTAAACATGTGTTTAAAGAGTATTCATTTTTTTTGTAGTAAGACGGTAAGACTCTATCTGAAGTTACCACCTCGATATCTACCACAATGAAAAGTGAAACAGGTCATAAATAAAGCCGTAGAACAAAATAACAGCTGATATCGCTGTCTAGTCGTTATGTACTAGTTGCACATTTGCCAATACCTACGGGGTTAAGGCGTGGCATCATTTATTTCGATTCTACGTGGGCGTAATTGCTCATACTCATCTCTTGAATCTAGAGCCAGGAGACGCTAATATGTTGCATAATAGTTAATTAAAACACAGATTAATTATATAAAGTTCTGTACCCGTTGACAGATGTTTTGACAGGTTGGAAATTGATTGTGACATTACATTGTCGTTAGGGTATGTCTAGAAAGCTCTTCCGCTTCCACGTCATTAATAAAATGAGCAATAGTCGAAATATTCATCAATGGCATAATCGATACAGAAACAATTATAACCACATCCATCAAAATTCTGAACTTGCCTTTACCAAGGTGTTTAATAGCCACCACACAATTGATTATAAACTCTATTTTATTAGTAATAAAATACAATTTCATTCACATCACGTATAAATACATTACATTCAAAAATAAATTTTATGTTATTGTGGTATGACATAAATTTCTTTGTTGTAATAAATGAGGTACAGTCTGTATCAAATAACATTAACATTCTTATCTTTGGTCTGTCACACAGCGAGAACGTCAAAGTTCGAAGTGAAGAACGCATTATAATTAATAGTCGATGATACGCGAGGATCGTAAACAAAAGCGGTGATAAATGGATTATAGCTTGATATTGTATAATAGACGGTAGAGATAGTAAATCGTGGTTTCGTAAGTAACGGTCAAAGCTGACACTAATACTGGCTCTAGGTAATATTTATAGCGCGATGTACTCTTGACATTTTATAGTTTTTTAAACAGGTGTACATTTAACGGGGCTTTTGTGTGTTCATAATATTGCCTAAGCAGATTAATCATAATACATTTATACATATCTTCAAGCAAAGGGAATCAAGCACGAGTGAGTTTAATCACAATTTTTCTCTGGGGTTGGTCCGAGCTCTTTTGCAAATTAGACCATCTGCCTTCTTGCCAGGCAGCTCGTAAAAGGCGAGCATAGGCTTACCGTAGCTAGCACCGTCATATCTGACTAAGTGTTAGAGTTTCGCAGCGACTCGCCTGGATTAATACCACCGCCTTATCTATTCCTGCCGCTATAACGCCTGCGCTTGCCGTTGACGTGTTCCAGTTGGGAGGATAAGGTAGCCGGCATACTCACTTTTGGTCGAGGCCTAACATTCCGGCCTCAGGTTGGCAACGCACCATTACTATCGTTGTTGTCTCTTGTTTCTGGGCGGCGTAAATTTCTTAGCATCAGGAAACCCGCTTGCTTGTTTTCCTTTCAATTACACTAAAAATGTTTTTGAGGGTAATTAAAAATTCGTCTTTTAAAATTATAACCAGTTAATTAGCAATGGTTTTTATTGCATTAGACAGCGAACAAGTTTTCCTTGTGTTAAAAAATAGCTGTGGCCTATACACAAGAGAGAAGTTAGAGGTGCGTAACTAATCTGTGTCCGATATATTAGGCCCGTTGTGCACGTCTTACAGCTATCCTACCATTCATTCATACTGTCATTATGGTGGCAGGAATCGGTACAAGGTGGTTAGGTGGTGGCTACCCAGGCGAATTACTGAACATTACTCTACCACTAGTGAAACCTTTTTATTTTACAAAATCGTAAAATTTGTTACAAACATATTAGGATAGAATAAAAGGACGAATTTTTTTACTGTTGTCGTTTTATTTTCCTATTAATTATCGCATCACTAAAAAGAAGACAGAGAACTTTAATTTTTATTTATTTTAAAATTGAGATAAAATTTATGTACCTAGTTTGGTTGAGAAGGAAAGAAAACATTCCGCTTTCAACAGCTTCTAGAGATTAAATTAAAAAGAAATCGTAATGGTGTAAAGCCGCCCGGGCGAAACCGTGACTACAAAACTATACATAAACTAAATGATGCAATCTACGGAAGTAGACAAAACGTATTAAATAACAGAATACATTAAAGACTCGTAACAATAAATCACTTTAATATTCAATACATTTTAAATTGTTTTATTAATATTACATTAAAATTTGTTTACGAAATAACTTCTTAAGACCATTATATGCTAATAAAACATATTTATTGGTTATACCTACCATCATAACTTGCGTTGAAACGACCTCAACACGTGTGGCTCCGAAATCAAATTAAAATCATGTTTGATAAGATCGAGTGGCGGTTATAGAAATTTATGACTATATTACCTGCGCGGCCGCATCGCGACCGACAAAAACCAGGTCCGGACTACGCAATTATTTATGGGGTCCGCGAATGATTATAGTTTATGACCGTTTGACTGGATACGCCTCTGGAGATGAGGTTCTTCGAAGTATTTATGCTTAAACTAGATTTTAAAATATATACTTTAAAATAAATAGGTACTCTCCATTTTATTACAAGTCTCAAAAGTTCTGCCTGTGGCATATATTTTTTACTTCTTCGGGTTCGTTCTCGTACCACAGGAAAAATGCTGTACCAATTTGGATCGGGTTTCAAATTCTTTAGGTTAGTGTGATATGACAAATCGAGTCCCCGGGGTTGTTGATATATTTCTCAAAAGCTGACAGTTTATTTTAACCGTCCTCTAAAAAGGTTGTATTTTAGACTCCAATAAAAATGTAAAAACATTTTTATTCGATTTAAATAAAATTATTAGTGTTACGCACTTAAAATGTACCTATTCAAGCTTTACTGGTAGTAATTACTTTCAGAAATAACTGTGATTAAATTCGGCTAGGATTTTATTTGGTACTAGCTTTATTGCAAATAATTTTATTTGGATTTTTCATGTTTCAGTATTTTTTGGAAAAGTACCCTATCTCGCCATTGTCATTCATTCATTCATTCATGTCTCGCCATTATCATAAAATTTGAATACAGATCTAGTTTTATATCAAAACTCCTAATTGTTGATAAGTTATTTCGCTGTAAGACCGCTCCTACTGCGTTACACCTTTAACAACCCCTTATATTTTTAACAACCCCTTATATACAACCCCTAGTACAACCCCTACAACTCCTTATATTTTTAAAAATAATACATGATGCCAAAACTTTGGATCTCTTTTTACGAAAATTGCGAGGACGCAGGAGCATAAAATTTGGCACACTTATAGTTTATGTGTAGGAGAAGTGCAAAACGCTAATATTTTTCAATAATAATGCTTATAAAGTACTTTAAATCAATAAATAAAACATCACCCACACAACTATGCATTTGACACACACAAACAAATATATTGATGTTGACGATAAAAGATCACAGACGGCGCACTATAAAGTTTGGAAACTAAGTAGTTGGTCTTGAGAAATGAAGATGGCGTTCTTATCAACAAGATATTACAATTTATTATGGTCGAATTCCGACGAATGAGCGACCACTAGTATTATTAGAAATGTCATTAAAAATAACAAATTTCTCGGTAAGCTATATCTATATTTAAAAAATAATCTCCATTTAGCGTGGTCATCCCATCACTCCTGAACGGGTACACCAATTTTTGTAATATATTTTATTGTGATGGTTATTATCGGGTGAAGGTAATTTAAAAGCGAAAACCGGAAAAAATGCAACGAAAATGGTGAAAACAATGATTTATTTTATTCATTCATGTTGCCAATAGCTTTTAATGTCAAGTGATATAAAACTCGCCGGGTTGGCTAGTTTAAAAATAAAATTATGGATAATGAAAAACTGAGAAAACATATATATACAATGCGAATGTGAAAGGATTTAAGTACATGGGAAAACTTAGGTGGATATTTCACGAACAAAACGCCGTCTAATCCGGAGGAGTTTATATGAGTACTAGCTGCTACCTGCGGCTTCGCCCGCGTTTTCACAGAAACCCGGTGTGCGATCGGGATTTAAAATAGCCTATATGTTAATCCAGGTCACAATCTATCTGTCTTCCAAATTTCAGACAAATCCGTTCAGCCATTCGAGCGTGAAAGATTAACAAACATCCATACATACATACTTACAAAATTGGATTTTTCCAATTTTCTAATAAAAAAATGTTGGTCGGGATTGGAAATGAGCCCGGTTGGCGATAGGCTTGCCACCTATCACATTGTGGGACTAAGTGTCTTCGGCTAGTCGTGGGTGCCTTGGTTGTACTTCTGCCTACCTCTTCAGGGATATGGGCGTGAAGATACAAACTTTCGCATTTATAATATTAATAGGATGAATGATTGTTGAGAAAGCTAGGCTAGTCTGCAATAATTGTGACATTTGGCACACGATACCTTCGGCCTACGCGATATGAGTCTTGGCGTGAGGATTTGTATGTATGTGTATGGATAATTATAAAAAACGAATCTTTATTTCCCTTTTTTTAACTTCTTTTTTTATTTCCCTAGGTCATCAAAATGTTTGTTGTGTTATTTTTCGTCAGGAGGAGGTTCATATGAAAAGAAGCAGTATTCATAGTTAGGACTGGACAGCGTTGGTCGGCTAAGTTGGTTTTGAAATACGAATGTATTGAGACTAACGATCAAAGTTTTTAAGTGCAGTGACCCTGAAAATATTCACTTGAAGTTGCAATATATTGAAGTGAAAGTAAGGTTAGCGGGTGTTGGTATACGTATCTCTATAAATAACAAAATCGTGTTAGTTACACTATTTATAACTCAAGAACGGCTAAACCGATTTGGATGAAAATCGATGAAAAGGTAGCTTTGAATCAGGAAATTAATATAAAATACTTTTTATCCTGTTTAACTGATTAGAATGAACTTAGCCGGAACAGCTAGTTACTAAGAAAACTGCTCTTACATCAAAGTAAAGTTTAACTTGTTCTGTCTTATTAATAACCATGGACTAAAATAGGAGTAACATTAAGTTGAGTTTATAGTCTGTATCATATTCTAATGAAGACAATAATTCGATGTTAAACCTTGGAGTACTTTGCTCCGTCTTTAGTAATAAGACGGGTTATATCGAAATAATACACCTAATTGTGTGTAACAGATAGATGGTAGACTTTTGCCGATCAATATATTTTTATGAATGGAATTTATGACTTATGAAATATCTGTGGGGTTATTCTTGAAGCTTGATTTCGTAGAAATTGGAAATTGGAATAGGATATGACTCTAATAAAATGTTTCATTGTTTATATTTATTATTGTTAGCAATTCGCCAGTATTGTATTCAAGAATACCTAAAATGACATATCCGATACCAATCCCCAATATTCGATAAATCGAGATTCAAGAGTAATCCTACTGGATCTTAACAAGGTATACTAAATAACAGTAATATGTAAAGTAGAGCAGATACCCTATCGCAAATAAAAAAAAACAATCCTTATTCACTCAATGAGAATATACATTACTTGAAATTAACAAAGCAGTTACGAGTGGGTTTATAAAACCATTTGACAATAAAAATATTTCGAAAAATTTATTCATTTCGAAATTCGAAAAGACATCACACCACAAAAATTTATACAAATTAAATTAATCAAAAACAAAGCAGTATCAAACAAAATAATATATTTAAAAACCGATTTAGAATCAAAGCTCACAAAAATGTGTTGACCGCAAAAGATACAGAAATAAATCAGACAGATGACAATTTAAAGTGGTTAACCCACTAACTGTGACCATTTTAGATACTTTGATCAGATCTTGTAGAAGCCGAACCTGTAGTGGTATAAACAAGCCTATTTGATTATTAAATATATTAGAATTAGAGTTTATATTCTATTGCATTATTAGTTTGATAGTAGGTGTTTGTTCTACAGTCTTTAGTCAGTATAGAGATTTATGTTTTTATTTAAGAATTAATGATACACTGTGAGTAATCGCCGTTATGCTAATCCAAAATTATCTGTTCTCGTAACATAGAATTTCATATTTAAAATTGATATTTAAAGTGCAGGTTACGTGTTGTGATTAGGTATTCAATTTAAATATATACAGCCTTAATAAGGCTAAACGATTCCCTCATAAGACCAAAAAGTTTGGTTTTGTTTCCTCCAGTACGAATTATGGAGTTATTTTTAAAGTAACTAAAATAAAACTTTTAAATGGTACTTTTTTTGGATTCAAATTCGAACCAAAGGTTATGTTTTATGGAAACGGCATATATATAAGAACAACGAAGTTAGTGAGAGATTAATAAACAAAAGGTTAGCGGTTGTAACAATTGGGAGTAAAGAAAAATAATTTTAAATTATTATTTAAATCTCATATGTGTGAAAATCAATTGCTGTTCGTTAGTCTCACTAAACTCGAGAAAAGCTTTACCGATTTGGCTAATTTCAGATTTGAATTATTTGCATTAGTCCAGAGAAGGTTTAAAAGATAAAAAAAGGAAAAACTGAGAGGAAACTAGAAAAAATAACAAACCCTTTTGTACATAAACATGGACTAAAGTACTTCAAGGTTCAGCCAAGAATCTTTATTACAATGTGAAACTGACTGTAATATTAACTTTAATTTTACTTTAATTCAACACGGATAAAGTAAGAGTAAAGTAAGCGTATTAATAAGACAGTTTAAGTTTTTCAGTACAAATAGAACGGGTGGAACGAAGTTCGCCGGGACAGCTAGTATTTTATAAACTACATTGAAATTAAAACAAAGATAAGATAATATTTAATTTTGCAAATCCATGTTATGTTGTTTACAGTTTACAGTAGGTTTTGGCAATTTTTGTGCTTGTTTATGAATGTAAGTGTTTAAAATCTTCACCTCATATTTTCCAATTGGGTTTAAAAAATAGGTTATAAGTTCGTTTATAATGTTGCCACTTAATGTAAATTTTTTGAATAAAATTCAGTACTTTTTAGCATCCCCTAAATAAATTGGCAACCCTCATACACCTGGCGCCAGAGCGTGCCCCAAACACGAATCTGTATTTTACGAACTGTTAAAGAGTGTCTTAGCTGCCCAAATTAACACGAAATAAAAAATCGATCCTTACAAAAAATAAGCAAAAGGTACCAAGATAAAAGTTTAAAAAAGGTCCACGTCAAAACATTTGATTGTATTAATATTTATAGGCATCGAATCGCCGCAGGAAATTCGGTCTTGTGTTGGAAAAAAAATATCTGCCCGTTTAGCTTTTGAGTAAACCGCGAATCTTTTGTAAAAAGTTATTTATGACCTGAAAACAATTGCAATGCTACTACTATATCAAAGTATGACAAAATAACTGTATTATGTTGTTTTGTTATCGTGATGAAGACGTTAAATTCGTTTTGAACTACTTAAAAAGTGGCTGAATGACATTTAATGGTTTATTATGAGGGTTGAATAACATAAGGCAATTTAAAAGAGATAAAAGTATATTTTTATAGAAAAATACAAAATCGAAGTGTGCGTACGTACGTAAACTTTGGAGTAAATATATTGATGGGATGTAAGTATTTGTATGTAAATTTACGTTTTAAGAAACAGTACCTTACCGCTCGTAAACCCTAGAAGAATTAGTAATAGACAGAGATACAACCAATAATTAAATGTTATCAACGTAAGCTGAATTGGTTAATTAAACACTAGATATAAACAATAGACTTAAAAATTAACAAAGCTAAAAGAGTTAATGTATATAAAAACATTCGCTAAAATAATAACAATGTGCTGGTTTTTCGTTCAGGATTCACGCTTGAATAGCTAGATCGATAGTGATAAAACTGTAGAAATGATAGAAATTTGATATCTAAAGGGGGTTTCTCGGAAAGCAAAAAATATTAAATTCTAGTGAGTGATTCACCAGTTGCTTCCCTTGCAACGTCTAAATGTTATTAATGTTAAACTTTGTTTGTTTTTCGGGTTGAAAGTCAGGACCTGTCCTATTAGAGTTCGGAAAATTGGTAACGTAGAGATGGAAATTGTCTATTTCTTACCCCAATAGATGTATTGTTTTTTGCAAAAGAATGCTTAACTAACGCACGGAAGAGTTTTAGCGGGATCAAAAAACTAGGCGTTGTTTTTCATAATAATAAAATTTCATTTCAAGACTAGAATTAATATACACCTTTGTTCCGTTAATTAGTACCTTTAAGAATGTCACCGATTTATATAAGACCCTAATATGACTTACTGTTAATTGTAATAATAAATCACTATCTATCTTTATATTAATACGTGATGCCAAAACTTTGGACCCCTTTTTACATAACATAAACTAATGTTTATGTTACAGGAACATAATATTTGGCAAACTTATAGTTTATGTGTAGGAAAAGTGCAGAACGCTAATATTTTTCAATAATAATGCTTATAATGTACATTAAATCAATAAATAAAACTTTACCCCCTTTACCACGCATTTAACTCAAACAAACAAATATATTGATGATAACGATAAAAGATTACAGATGGCACACTAAAAAGTTTGAAAACTAAGTAGTTGGTCTTGAGAAATGAAGATAGTGTTTTATTAACAAGATATTAAAATTTATTATGGTCGAATTTCGAGCAATGGGCGACCACTAGTATACCTATAATATAAAAGAAAGTCGTGTTACACTATTTATAATTCAAGATAGGCTGCATAGATTTAGCAAAAAATTGAAAAGGAGGTAGCTTAGAACCAGAAGACCGACATAGGATACTTTTCATTCATTTGAACTGAGAGGAAATAAGGAAAAATAAAATTTTTATTTTTCCTAGACAAACTGAACGGCTGCAACGAAGTTTGCCAGAGCAGTTAGTTTTGAATAATTTTAAAGCCCGATTTTATTAATTAGGTTAAGTTTCTGCCATTTGTCAAATCATTTTGACAACTGGCAGATCCTTACGCATTTCCCAAAAAAAAAAACAAATAAAAAGCATGCGGGAATACGAAGTACAACTACTTTCAACAAATGAGACGTAACACAATATTTTATACGTTGAAGAATGTGCGCATTCTAGCACATAATTAAATGTTATATGTAGGCGTATAAAAGCGAATAATATATTTAGATTTAAAACATGATGTGTTGACTAACTCATAAAATTTACAGAGCTGACCTTTGCATGCATTTCCAACTCGTATTTTCTGTTCTGCAGCCAACTGCCACGGTTTTCACAACCATGCGCCTGTTCCGGTAAATTTACGCTATCAATGTAGCAGATCTTAATGTATGAGATGTCCTGGTGGCATCATTCAAAACTCCCAGCTTATTGTTGAGAATAACAAATTTGTTAATATGAAACGAAATTTTGAACTTCCTCTCACCCGTTCAGTTTCTATTGGAAAATTTAAAAATGATTTCCCTAGTTTCCTTGCATTCGTATGGGATAAAAGCATCCTTTGTCCGTATCCTGGTTCTGAGCTGCTTTAATTTTACTTAATGCGGGCGTCGGAAAATATTAAACATATTTAACCCTTTTTTCTGCACCCTGGTAAGTGACTTCTTGATAACTCATCCACTAATTTGTTTGTTGCTAACCCACTGGCCGTACAATTAACTTTTTTTACATAACAAAAAACAAATAAACTTTCCAAGTATTTTCATTAGTAATTTCATACAAGCAAATTGGCTTTAATAAGAAATGGGAGGTTATTGTTTACACCTTTCTAGATTGCAATCATTTAATATGAACTGGTCTTTTCCACCTTGGAATATAATGGTTAAGGGCTTTAATTTTAATATTTATTAAATTTATATAAAGCAAAAGTAATTACTGCGTGAGCTGATAGGTTTAAATATAGCACGCGTTGGCAACCTGTAATTTACTCGTAGACATAAATTGGAAAGAAGTTTTGATACTAAAACCACTCCTATTTCTGCCTTACGAAAGTGGAAATGTAAAATAATAACTATTTTCATTTATCTAAATATTATATATAATTATAAAAGGATAGCTAACTGACTACTTCATTAATGCACAGCCAAAAAAACTAAATAGGTTTTGCTGCAATTTGGCATAAAGCTATGACCGCTTTTGTGTAGGTAGTTAGTTACCTATAATATTACAGTATTCCATATGTTGCAGACTTTTTTATGTTATATATAAAGGCAAACAAGCAGACGGATTTACTGATGCAAAACAATTTACGATGCCTAGATCCCACCAAAAGTGGGAATGGTGCGTTGCCAACCAGAGGCCGGGATGTTAGGCCTCGAGCAAAAGCAGGTTTACCGGCTACCTTACCCTCCGAACCGGAACACGTCAACGCCAAGCACTGACGTTATGTGACAGGAATAGGTAAGGCAGTGGTACCGATCCGGGAGAGTCCTAGTAGGATGTCAATAATTCAACTATTTCTATCATCATCCAACTAATCATTGTCTCTTCAACCGATGATAAAAAGGAGAAAATTCTTAATTTAATGCATTTTTTAATCCTAAATTACTTTCAATTGCTTCTACTTTAACCTCTCAATTTCTAAATTTATACACTCATGGTACTAAAAGTGACGTAGTATCTTTCAAAAGGTGCATGAATCTATTTTTTGAAGTTAGCAATATAAAAAATCTCCTTGTGTTGCAGATATGCTTGGGCAATGATAACCACTAACCTTCTGGTGTCCCGCTTTTTTAACTAGTTAAGTTAAAAAAATAGCTAATGTTTTTTAATACAATGTTTCTTTAAAGTGCTTTGCACTGGTAACATGGTTATACATTTTTTTAAAGGTAAGATATGTCAGCTGTCTTTCAAAAGATAAGCCTTAGATAACTACTTCTTGTTACAGTACCGAGTATGTAAAAAACTGGTATAAGAACCGGAAATGCGCCTGTAGCTGCCAATTAGTAGATCGACAACTTTCATGTTTTATGGAAAATCCTTGAACGTTCCGTATATTTATCCAAATTAAAGTGACATTTAGTTTTTTTTATGATATTTGAAGGCAAAGAAGCAGACAGATTTCCTGATGGCAAGAAATTCAAGCCAACTAGAGACATCAAAGTTGGTAATAGTGGGTTCCAACTTGAGGCCGAAATGTTAGACCTCAAGCAAAAATAAGTTTACCTTACCCTCTGAACCAGAACACATTGACGGCAAGCACTGACGTTATGGCGGCAGGAATAAGTAAGCCGGTGGTATCAATCCGGGCGAGTCGCCGGGAAACTCTACTACCTAGTCAGATGTCACGGTGTTAGTGATGGAAAGCCTATACTCGCCTTTTACGAGCTGCCTAGCAGGAAGGCAGATGGTTTATTCTGCAAATGAGCCTGGACCAACACGGGATATTTTTTTTTGCTAGTCATATTATCTCTCTTTTATAAAAATCTCAAATTTTCCCTAGGTTATTGCATCATATTTGAACTGGTCTAATAATTTCGATAACAGTTGATTTTATTGTAAGAAGGAAGATCTCATGTAATAAAATATGTTTTTTTTTAATTTAATATTCATAATTAAGACGTCTGTCGGGTACATAATATATAAAAAGTATCTTCATGCCCATATCCCTGTAGGTAGGTAAGCAGTAGCATAATGATTATGACTAGCCGAAGACACTGTCCTTCAATGTGAGAGGATAGAAATATGCATTTCATTTAACTGTTAGCTTTTTAATTCAAATCCTATATTCTTAGTTAAGACAGGACAAGGCTTGTCGAGTCAGCTAGTTTATAGATACACTATATTTATAAACACAGAAAAGACAGTTCTGTACATTAGAGACATTAAAAAAAACAGATAAATAAAAATAAGAAACAGTGAAAATTTTTAGTATTTTAAAAATTTTGTCTCATCGTATCCTAGTTGTGACAATCTGAAAGCTGAATCTACTCACATTCGTAACAAAAATTTTCAGGTACCTACTCCATGATCTGAGGAAGGACATAGACTGCTTTTTATTTCATTTCCTAAAGGGGCTCCCGTGAGAGTGGGGTAAAATTCAAAATGTGAATTTGGATATACATATAATATATTGCATATACAGGAAAGCATGCACTTTTTTATTTTTACAACAAAGGTTTCTTTATACATAATAAATACATATTACATATTAAATGATGTACGAATTTAGTGTATTAAATGTAATTGATATTGATATCTTATTATGTTAGATTTTAAGATCAGTGTACTTAACGGTAAAAATAATCATAAAAACGCCCAAAAATAAAATTAATCATTCTCACAAAATAGAAAATCCTCTAATTGGCTTTCATTTAAAATTTTATAAGCTACTGTTACATTAATACAACATGTAATTTTATGTAACCTTGTATATAATGGTGGCTCTACACGTATGTAGATAAAACCGGTGTAAAGCTGAGTAATGTCTTGAGCTCTTATGCTAATTCTGAGGATGAAATACCGCGTTGGCGTACAGCGGGCAACGCAGTGTGCATTTTAATGCAGTAAATATGCACGTAATGTAAATGCAATAAGTGAGTGCTTGTACCCGTATAAGTGAAACCCTTATAGGGAACTTTATCAGTGTCTGCGCGGCGACATGGGTTATTGCAATGAAATTAAAACACTGACTGGGTTCATTATAATCCTTGTACGCGGTAATCGAACAGACTGCGTATTGTTCTGAAGGATTTCAAACAGCATATGTACATATTTATTATGGTAGTGTAGCGAAAGACTTACATAAGAGAAGATAGACATGACGTTATGTTACCAATTTCGATTATTTTAGTGTATACAATCCAATAAACTTTCTAAATATATGTATATATGATATCCATATCTGATAATGTTTAGGTAGAGAAGTATAATAAAAAAAGAACAATTGAATAGACAAGTACACTATATTATAATGCTATTCGTACCTTCTTATTAATAAACGTAGGCTAAAGTTCTCCAATGTTAAAACTTGTACATTATTGCAGTTTCATAAAGAATAACTTATGACTTGGTCTATTTAGTCTATGCTTATTAATTTTTCGATTATTTTCAAACATCCCATAAAAAAGTAAACATAAATTACGACTACTACTTATATAAAAACCTTCAGCAATAAAATGATGTTTTTTTTTCTAAGCGCTTCTGGTTACCGTTTGGTTCAATAGGATCCATTGACGCAGTTTACATTGACGTTGACATTGACAGTCCACGTTTACATTGACGCAGAAGCCATTATTTAAAACTTGGTCAATTTTCAAAACTTAACTGTGTTTACTTTATTAGTACATAATACTTTGTGCGCCTCGGGTATTGACAACGACTTCGTTGGAATTAACATCAGCATGCTAATTACTATTAACATAAAATTATCTTTAAAAAAATATCTTAGCATCCATGTCCACGAAGATATAGACAGAGGTACAACCAGAGCATCCACGACTAGCCGAAGACACACAATGCGATAGGTGACAATCCTATCACCAACCGGGCACATATCTAATCTCGGACAACGTTATTTCTATTAAAAAAAATTAAAAAACACATTTTTTTGATGCCCAATCCGGGTATCGATCTTGGAACCGATTGAAGTCTAGTCCTGCAAACGAACAGATAAACCACATACTTTATCTTCTTCCTTTTTTTGAATTTTTAAGCTTACATTTGAATGTGATGAAAACCA
>NJDC01000790.1:182332-208587 GCA_002245475.1 Calephelis virginiensis | reverse complement strand
CTCTCTCTCTCTCTCTCTCTCTCTCTGTGTGTGTGTGTGTGTGTGTGTGTGTGTTAAGTGTAAATATGTGTATCAGTTTGTGCTATTAATTTTATTTGATAAGCTTCTCCACTTTTTATAGGTTAACTGCTTAAGCCAAATTGTGTCTTTTGAGTTTACATAAAATATTAGTTCTCTGCACTCCCTAATCTAAACTATGAGTTTTCCAAATTTTGTATTGCTATGTTCAGGGACTTTTTGTAAAACAATAAACTTAAAGTTCATGTAAATACTCGAAGATAGATATTGGGATACTCAATGTGTTTCAACTATATCCCAACATGTTGGAATGTTATGAATGGAGGACAAAGCTAATATGTAGTTATTTAATCATGTTCATGTTTCGTCTACGTATTAGATTAATTAGAAACATATTCATGGATTAGTCAAACAAATGCTCGCGTTTTGCATTGTTAATCTTTTGTTTTTATCTACCAGTAACATTTTGTAACTTGGTACGCAGTTCGTGTTTGTTCCGCTTATTGTGGAGAAAATACTATTTATAATAATCGGCCAATGATCTACTTTCTCATTTCTCTAGATATCATTTAGCATGACTACTTATTGATAATTTAGATCGATCTCTCCTTCTGCTAATAAAATTATCGACATGTCCGACTTAATTTTGCAGTCCCTAAAAAGAAGTAGTTTCTTTATGAAATACTCGCAAGATTGCAAACAATCACACGGCTCTCCTGGTTGTAAGACATAACCATGGTCTTTGGATAACTTGGATATTGCATGGGCGTCGTTATGTTGTGGCCGAAGTATTAATCTCAACTGTGCAAGTCGAACAGACACCCATCTCTTCGGACTTGAACGTGACACTGTCATTACGGCGGCAGGAATAGGTAAGACGGTGGATTCCTATCCGGTCGAGTTGCAGTACAATACTATATCAAGAGTAGTTTTTTTGGTAATGACTTTACTCGCCTCTTACGAGCTGCCAGGCAGGAAGGCACTTGGTCTCTTCTAGACAGAAATGTACTTTAAAGTTCCTAAAGACTGTCGGTCGGCTTTATGGAACTTATGTAAGTTTATTGAACCAGAGGCGTGAACAATAGATCTATCCAGATTCCAGAGATCCTCGTGGTTAGCTGACTCTTCAACATTAACAATAATAATAATTCTACACAGAAGACCATACCAACACTTGGAATAGACAGGGGAGAAGAAGACTAGTAAAAAATAGAATTCTATACAACTTACCCGGACACATTTGTAACATATCCTTATTGCAACGTTTGTCATTACAATGTTTCCATAAGCTACGTATAAATAGAATTGTAGGATTATGAGGTATATCATCCCTAAAGATATTATATGTTGATGATATATTATGGCGCGCTAAAAAGTTTGGAAAAAAGTAGTTGGTGTTGATAAATAAGGATGGCGTTCTTATCAACAAGATATTAAAATGTATTATGGTCGAATTTCGACCAAAGGCCGACTACTAGTTCTAATATTTGTCTAATCCTTTGAGTTTATCTATGTTTGTACCTACCGTCATTATATGTAATTCTTCCAAGGCCAACACGTTCAAAGACTGTCTACCTTGATCTCTTGATCGGAAAACGATAGTCGCAATCTCGAAATAATTTGTTATTGTTAAAACTGCAACATTAACGCATTTGTCAACTTGGAACTTTGACAAAGTTAGTACTTTGTATATTTAAAGAATTATTTTTTAATACTAAGGACGTATATTTTACTTTAATGACATTTTCAATTAATAAAATGTTGACATATTCTTATTTTGCAATTAAAATAATTCGCAAGTTACACATAAATTTTTAAATATCACGAATAGTTTCTGCAAAGTCATCGCTGGGCCGCCATTGCGAAACTTCAACCAACCGCACGCCGCCTGACTAATCCTTTGGCTCATTTATTCATTTTGTTAACCATACAAGTTTTAGAATGTTATTTATTTGAAACCCTTTGTGCATATTTGCCGCGGCGTGAGTGGTCAGCTGGTACCCGGCGGGTTTGTGGCTCGCAAGCCTCACTCGCCGTTATTTAGCCCCCTTATCTTCCATCCATCTAATTTCTTACATATTTAAGCAGGTAGCTAAGGCGGATGCTTTATATTTCTTGTTAATTCAAGTATCTAATAATTTATTTTATGTGCTAAAGGATTAGGCTTTGTTGCTTGTTTTTTGTTGATTAGCTTCAGTATTGCGATGTGAAGTAAATAATTATTGTCAGAATAAACTTGCATGTATTGTGTATTTCGTATTATAAGCTATCTTAAATGGACCAACCGGTTTCTGAAGATTCTCTAATACGAAAGTGATTGAAATTTAAAAAAATATCGCCTTTGTGGTCTAGCGATCTGGCGTCAGACTTTATTTATTGAGATCCCTAGTTCGAAATCTGGGTCATGAAACAAAAAAATAGAAAATGTGTATTTTTAATTTTCTAATAAAAATAACGTTGCCCGGGATTGGCCCTGTTCCCGGTTGGCGAAACTTGCCAACTGTCTCATTGTAGGACTTAGTGTCTTTGACCACGTAGTCGTGAATGCCTTGGTTGTGCCTACCGCTTCAGGGATATGGACGTGAATATACTTATTTTTTTATTTTTTAAATTGAGTTTCACCAAGTAGTGCAGGAGAAAGTTATTTGTCATTTAAAAGAATAAATGACTAAAAAGTGACGGTCGCCCTGTAGTTGATTTTTCTCCTATTAAAAAATAAATTTTAGTTTCTTGTAATTATTCTTGTTTTATACAGGCTCATGAACATTAGAATAATATGCCATATCCTTAAAAAAGGAGTTTAAACACAGGTTTCTATTCATATTCCTACTACTAGCTGTTGACTGCAGCTTCGCCAGCGTTTTCAGAGGAACCCTTTGTACGATCGGGATCAAAAGTAGCCTATAAGTTAATCCAGGTCACAATCTATCTGTGTTCCGAATTTCAGACAAATCCGTTCAGCCATACAAGCGTGAAAGAGTAACAAATATCCATACATACACACTCACAAGCTTTCGCGTTTATAATATTAGTAGGATAAAGAAAATATTGCCCATGTATAAAGTCACGAGCAAAATGATATTAAAATGATTTGAATACACATTAAATAACAATTTATTATCAATTAACATATGCGCAAATAAAGCCGACTAATTAATTATAAATTGATTTACATTCACGTCGGTATTATGGGCACTAAGCATTATAATATATTTTATAAATATACTATAGAAGGTGTACTAGAAACTTGTTATAAATTATATAGGAGTCAAACTTGAAACCACCATTTTTTTAAAATTGGTTAAAAATAAAATTGGTTCCACTAAAGTTAAACGTCTTTTTGTGAAAAGTCATCAAACAAGCACACGACTCTCGACGCCATAGATGTTGTAGGTGCGTTGCTGTCCTGTGGCCAGGGTGTGTTAAGTCTATCTACCCTCCTCTCTGCATCGGATTATGACATTGTCATTATGGCAGCGACATTGTCATTATGTATATGGTTTTGTGAATTATGTAAGAGTATTTTCACGTCCATATCCCCGAAGGGGTATAGGTTAGCTTAGCCAGGGCACCCACGACTAGCCGAGGACACTAAGTCCCACAATGTGATAGGTGGCAAGCCTACCGCCAACCGGGCACATATCCAATCCTGGGCAACCTTATTTTTATTAGAAAATTTGAAAATATACATTTCATATTTTTTTGTTGCCCGACCCGAGGATCGAACGGAACCTCAAGAAGTCAAGTCCGACACTGGACCGCTAGACCACACAGGCGATAATGATATGAATGATGTCTGAACAAAAATACTGAACGCTATCATTATGAGAGCAGAAATAGGTATGGCAGTTGGTCAACTCTCGGACAAGTTGGTGCACAGTACTCTGCCACCTGTGGTCTAGTTGGTGACGACCAACTTAACCTATGCTTGCTTATTACAAGCTGTCAGACGCGAGCAAGTGGTCTTTTCCACGCGGAGGACTCGAAGCTATACATTCATTTGATAGCCTAGAAGTGAAACGTATTACAAACGTGATTATAATATATTTGTTTTATAATATTGAAAGGCAAACAAGCATACGGATTTCCTGATGTTAAGAAATTCACGCCGCCTAGAGACACAAAAGGTGGTAATGGTGCTTTGCCAACCTGAGGCCGGGATATGCGGCCTCGAGCAAAAGTAAGTTTACCGGCTACCTTACCCTCCGAACCGGAACACGTCATGACGTTATGGCGGCAGAAATAGGTAAGGCGGTGGTACCATTCCGGGCGAGTCGCTGCGAAACTCTACCACCTAGTCAAATAAAGTGTAATATATTTCTTATTTAATATCTACTTAGAAGCTCGCATTATGCAAATCACTATAATATATACTATAATATTAATACAATACAAGCGTAATTAATGATAAGATACGTCTAGTTATTCTAATATATAACTTTATTTGTTTTATTTAATACTTTATGACATTATTTTACCAACAAATACCTTTTTAAAAATATTTAATTTAATTTAAAATAATATATCTACAATTATAAATATAAATATCTACTTGGTTACAAACCGTGTTAGCTACACAACTTATGACTCATAAACGCCGATACCGCATTTGATAATATTTAATTTTGTGTATCCTTCTCAGCTCTAAAAAGCACATATCTATATCATATTAAAAATTAAAAAAGATGAATGAAGTTTGCCGAAAAAACTAATTTAAAAACAAGTTGTTAAATAAAAGTTCTTAGACTTAAGACTAACAAGACTGTTCTATCACTTAAATTTTAAATTGAAAAACTTTGCTATTTTTTATAATAGTATGGGAGCCCAAAAGTAAATTTGCGGAGTTGCTCAGACTTTTCAGAATGTAATATGGGAGATAGCTCTTGTCATTGTCAAACATCTTAATTATGTATAAAATCTATATATAAATAAAGCCGCTCATGCACAGTAAAATCTGTCTTACTTTTTTTAGCTTAATTGCCTGTCAACAAATGTAAACTTACGTAATCTAACGGTTTGATCATGAAGTATGGGAGTAGGAGGGTCAAAAACATAAGAAAAATAAGTCATCTATGTTCATCAGCCCTTACCGGCGCCTGCTTGCTCAATATATATATCCGCAATAAGACATCCTTAAGGCATGTATAATTTCGACATCAAATGCGCAAGTACCATATAAATTGTCTTTTAGATGCTCACCACCATTAGTAAAAAGATAAACGTCACATGGACTTTTTTATCTCTACTAACTAACTGATGAAATCGTATAGGTCCTAATGATGTTGGAGCGACTACATATTAAGCATCTTGGGATCCCCTACTATAAAACAGGTACAGTCTCATAACACCTA
The DNA here is from genome assembly GCA_002245475.1 of Calephelis virginiensis. NCBI lineage: Eukaryota > Metazoa > Arthropoda > Insecta > Lepidoptera > Riodinidae > Calephelis > Calephelis virginiensis. Next base: position 203,218 of record NJDC01000790.1, on the reverse strand, counting down.
ATTAATTGTTATAATAATAATAAACTTATCATTATTACTTGCAATAGCTCACATTAATTGCATAAATTGTTTCTTTATCCAGCTAAAGATGATAGTTTCACATGGTGTCATGTAATTATGAACGATAATTTCTTGACTATAATACAAAAAAGTATGTTTAACGGATTGAGAATGTTTTTGACGTAATTAGCAACTTTTTTAAACCGTTATTAAATTTTCTGAATTGTTTGAACTTTAGCGTAATTTATTCTTTTATAGCAACATTTTTTATGATTACTAGAAGGCAAACAAGCACACGGATTTCCTGATGGTAAATTCCTCCAAACCGGAACACGTCAACGGCCAGAGCTAACATTATGATGGCAGGTAAGGTGATAGTACCAACCCGGGCGAGTCGCTGCCAGACTCTACCACCTAGTCAGATGTCATGGTATAAGTGACGGTAAGCCTAAGCTCCCCTTTTACGAGCTGCCTGGCACAGGAAGGCAGTTGGTCTAATCTGCAAAGGAGCCCAGACCAACGCGGGTAAAAATATTATTAACTTGTTTAAGAGCCTACCTATCTAACGCTGTCTAGTGTTATGTTTTAGCCATGAACCTAACCATTTGGGCTACTGAGGGTTCATATCCATGGTGAAATTTTTAATTAATTTCTTACCCGTTAACGCGGGTAGTAATGCCCCATAGATACACAGTTCTGAGTACCTACTAAATGAGTTTATCGTTACAGATGAAATTCACATTTTGTAATGGCCATAACTTTTGTTTCTCTCAAGCTATTTTTATTTTAGCACTTGCCCTGTGTTTGGGTTAAATTTATATAAATTTCAAAGAAAGGAAAAAATCCCAGACAGGATTTGAACCTGTAACCTTTCGATTTAAATATACATTGGTAAAATAGTAACAAATATAGCCTTATTTAAATAAGAACATCGTAAGCACAGGTGAGCGTAAATTTCGACACTATTAAAATTCATATTATGGAGAACGTGTACAAAAATGTTAAAGTCGCCCGGCTAAAATATTGTCCTAATAAATGTATGCGAAATGAAATGAAAATGAACTACTTTTATTATTATTTATGAATGGATTAATTCCACAAATTGAAATAACCTCGCAGTAAGCTTATTACCTTCATGAATAAGAATAATTATTATAATAATACACATTTCCTATATTGTGAGGTTCTGATAAACATCTACTACAATATATTTACTTGCTCAATAACTCGTATTTTATGAGAATTATTCAACAAAGCTTATTAAATAATAAAAATTAATGGCTTTGAACATTTCTTTAATTATAATTTATTCTTTAGTTGAAAATATTTTGTGCTTTTTAAACAAGTGACATAATACGACACAGGCTACCGATTTAAGAAAATGATACTTAAGTATAGTAATTCACTGATAGTAGCTTCCATCCGATATCTGCTACATTTTCTCTATTTAAATAGGTAGGTAGATTTTCTCTATCTTCTGGTATAATAGATCATCTGCCTCCCTAACTGACAGCTCGAAAAAGCAAAATTATCAATTTTGGCAGTACCAGAGCACTGATGAAAAAGTGCTGTAAAGCTACTTGCTCGTGTTGGGATCTATCGCCTCAGGCCTGCAACATACTTTTAGAATTTACTTACGGAATTCCGACTTCAAAAAAAATTGAACTCAGCGAATTCATGCAAATCTATAAAGCTACAACATACATTCGGAATATATTCTAAAGGGGTTTGAGTTGATTTGTAGGAACAAAAATTTAGTTTCAAAATTTCAAACGGTTTTTTTTTTTGTTTTTCTTTTTTCGATCAACGAGGCGGTCAAATAAATAAATTCTCCTATTCAATTCATAATTATGGGTTGCTAATTACCATATATTACGCCAAGTTAAAATGCTGCATTAGTTATATATACAGGGATTCCATCAACTATGTCACAAGAAGTAGAAGCACCTAAAATATTGTAGATGGACCAGATGGATGGCAGCAAGACTGTTGTTAATTTAAAAGACACTTTAAATTGCCATACATTTTTAATTTATTGTTTGATAGATCCTTCTCCCTAATTTACTTTTTTATGATATTGGAAGGCAAACAAGCAGTCGGATTTCCTGATGTTAGGAAATTCACGCCACCTACCGGCTACCTTACCCTCCGAAACGGAACACGTCATGACGTTATGGCGGCAGAAATAGGTAAGGCGGTGGTACCAATCCGGGCGAGTCGCTGCTAAACTCTACCACCTAGTCACATGTCACGGTGCTAGTGACGGTAAACCTATGCTCGCCTTTTACGAGCTACCTGGCAAGGAAGGCAGATGGTCTATTCTACAAAGGACCCCGGACCAACACGGGACATTTTTCTCCCTCTCATGTGGCAGTTAATAGGAGTGAAACGATGGTTTATATTTTCAGGGCTTAAAGTCGTTCTGGTCGGTTACAAACACGCCTTCCATTTACAGCCGTCTAGAAACTCTAAAAAGATAACAAACAAGATGGCGGCTGTCCTGATGTCTCTTAACCGTTACCTATAGATAGCATAGATTTTACTGGTTAAGATATGATTTTTAGGGCTGGTATGCATGTATACTCTATCTAGTATGAACCACATAAGCGACGCTAATTTTAAAACACGAATGTAGCTGCAGGCGACGGTGTATAATAAAACTAAAATAGGCGAAACTCCACAGTTTCCATTGCAGAATCAAGAAATTGCTATTGCTAAGAACATACACGAACAGTAATTTCCAGACTAATAATTTTACAACATTACCATTCCTGCACATTATGGTAAATGTTACTAGGCGTATACCACTTGTTTATTCTATGAATTTTACTTGCGACAGATAAGCTGTTCTTGAAGTTATTTTTTTTATTTCAATAAAACTACTAGCCGTTGCTTGCGACTTCGTAAACAAGTTTTGGATTATTCGTTATAAGGCATGGGAAATATAGATTTTCCCGCATTCAAAAGCTAAATGTTAAACCGGACTATACCTAAACTACTACTGCACAATTTTTGTTATACCAAATTCCGTTTAATAGGTTTTGAAGCCGACATACATAATAATATATCGTCATTATATCGTTTTTAAGAAGTTAATTTACAGATTTAGTTTTATTACTGTTTCATTAACCAACTCCTAAAAGAGGTTCACATTTCGACTGCATGTTTTTTATTGTTATTGCGCAGTTACTGGACCATCAAAATCATTGAGTATTCCAGCCGATTTTGATTACTCGTTTTTAAAAAGGAAGCTTATGATTGTGAGGTAGTCCCATATTAATTTTATCATGTTACAGCGAGTGGTTTTTTAATTATACTACTTATATGTAATAGTACACATATTTCTGCGTATGTTGACGACCTCATAGTTGTATTCTGTATTATAATATATGCCTTTATACGATATTAGCTGCGAAGATATCATTTTTATTGAATAAATCTCTGTCACTCTTGTTATTACCCAGTGATTTGTTTCATGAGTAGAGGATGTGGAGGAAGCTAGACGGGTCAGCAATGATTGTGACATGTGGCTATTGATACTCTCTGCCTACCCCGCAAGGGACTTGACGTGAAGATGCACGTATGTATGTATATTATTCTAAGGTTATTCAACAAAGGTGTGTGTTGACAGCATGTCAACTTTATTTATTAATTGGTATGTTAACGTACTTGAGTGAGTGAGTTTTTTAGCCTATCTTGTGTTATTGGAACGCAAGTATCGAGCACTGAATCGAGAGGCGGCAGGAAAAAGGTGAATCAATGGTTACAGACTGGAAAAATTTGAAAGTGAAAAAGCAAATTGAAAAGATTAGGTGAGTACCTTCACGCCTATATCACCGAAGCGGCTGGCAGAGGCACAATAAGGAAACCCACGACTAGCTTAAGATACTAAGTCCCACAATATAATAGTTGGCAATTCTATCAACCGTCCACATATCCCGAGGAACGTTATTTTTATAAGAAACTTGAAAATACAAATTTACCTAATGTTTTGTTGCTCGACCCAGGGATCAAACACGGGACCTTTAGAAGTCAAGTCCACGCCGGACCACTAGACCACAGAGGTGATTGACAGACACAAATAGAAAAGTACTTACCAAATACAATTTTATGTAAAGACCTCATCGCTCGCTCGAGAGAATCGTGGAGGAGAAGATACTTTATTCAGTGGTGTAGACATACAGATGGCGCAATTGTCTTATTAGAATATCCCTTGATCATTAGGTTTTAATGTTATAATAATTAAGAGAAGTAAAACTGTAAAAACGACTCCTGCTATTTAAATAAGATGACGTCGCGATTTAATAATTATTTTTTCAAAATATTGCTAATGATTTCGAGATGAACCCACACAAATTTAATCCTGATCCCACTAGTGGTTTTTGAGTTATACTGATGCATATTTTTTTGTCTTTAATCAACCTCATCAATAAAAATAAACGATAAATAAATATCTCTTGACAAGCAAAGGAAAAGAATTATTTCTTACTAGCTGCTACCTGCGGCTTCGCCCGCGTTTTCACAGAAACCCGGTGTGCGATCGGGATTTAAAATAGCCTATATGTTAATCCAGGTCACAATCTATCTGTCTTCCAAATTTCAGACAAATCCGTTCAGCCATTCGAACGTGAAAGAGTAACAAACGTCCATACATACATACTTACAAACTTTCGCATTTATAATATTAATAGGATAAGGAAAATAAATAATCATCAAAATCGATTCGTTACTGGCAGAGTTATCGCTTAACATATAAAAAAGTGGAATTGAGAATATCTTCTTTTTGTAGTCGGTTTAAAAAGACTATGCAACTCATAATGTGTGACCAGCATCTTCGGTAACGGTTATCTTTTACCACAAATGAAAATTTCCTCCTGTTTAATAGTTTATATCTTATTAAATAATATTAATTTTACATTAAACTTTAAGCGCAAATTATTCTATTAACATTATTAATGCGAAAGTTTGTGAGAATGGATGGATGTTTGTTACTCTTTCGCGCACAAACTACTAAACGGATTTAGATGACACTTTACATAAATACAGTTTTTACATTAGAACAACATGTAGAATACAATTTATATAAAAAACAAAACTGGTACAGCAAAGAAGCGAGTGGAAGCTAGTTTAGAAAATACAAATTCATAGTTTTCATAGCTAGAAAGATTAGTTCTAACATTTTTAGGTATTTTATCACTATGATTGCTTTTTCATAATCTAATCAGGGACTGGGAGCTTATGTATATCGAAATTACTATATATTTTTCTATTTTTTTACTTTTTTAGAGCATGCTTCGTTGGTTCGAGTGACACACAAAAGCTTATGTTTTTTTAAAAATACCTAATTTTTTTTATAGTGTTTTCCTTTTGTTTGCAATAAAATATTGAATTATAATAAATAAATTAGGATGAAAAAATAAATAAAATTTATATTAAAAAGTTTCTACTTTTTTATTACCTTTCTAAATATGCATCGAAGTGCATAAAAGTAGTAGTTAAAATAAATTAAACGACACGCATTCAACCCATTCCTTAAGTAACGAGTTTTGCCTTTAATGCCTAATTTCATTCCTAGAAGGGTTGATCAATACAAATCTCAGTACATTTGTTAGCCTCAGGAGTGAAATTAGGCATAAAAGGCAAGACTAATAGTTTTAAGTAGAAATGGTATGCGTGCTGTTTATTCAAACTAAAAGTTAGTTTTATTTGTAGTAACATGAAATAACTTTGTGTTGTAACTTGTTTGAAAATGTTTGCATTTACTGCCGTTGTCGTGATCGTTTCTGATGTGGGGGATTGGAGTTAGTCAAAGTTTAAACTAACAATTGCGTTAAAGGTTTTTAGTTTTCAATCATTTAGTTTTGAAATGAAAACGAAATATTTATTTAATAACAATTGAATCATACATTTTTAATAACCGCTGTCAAAACTTAAATGTAATAATATATAGATCTATAACCGTCGGTATAAATAGCTAAAAACCATTTCAATCCCATCAGCTTTCAAACGAAAAAACCCGCATTAAAATCCATCCATCCGTTCTCATGTTATGATGCCACAGATAGACACACAAATGCATAGACACGGTAAACTTTTAACACACCTCTATTTTCTGTCGTAGGTTAAAAAGACGGTGCTGGTTTCTCCTGTTTTATTATCTGGTATTTTTAAGTCAGAGATTTGGTGTGACATGAATTAGTTCACTAGTTTTCTAAAGCGATGACAAAAAATACTAAAGCCACGGTATGTATACACAGCATACCCAGAAGATTTTCTTGAACCTTTATTTTTTTCTGCAAAGCTTCAGTAGCTATGCTTTTTTGTCCAGTTAAGTCCATTGTAACATGTACTTTAAAACCGAACGTCTTTGTGTCTATGTATTATATATATATATATATGTATGTGAGTCAGACACGTCATAAGCTGTCTGACTGCCTGGTGATTTTTTACGGCTAAACTGTTGAGTCGATTGTAATTAAATTTGACGTGCAAGTAACTAAAAATCTGAGTTTAAGATAAGGCTATCTTTTTTAACACAACATCAAGCCCAAAGGACTATTACAGTGGATGAAATTTTGTATGAAAATTATAACAATTCCGCGCGGACGAAGTCGCGGACAAGTAGCTAGAATTATATACGCGAAACAGTATATTTCTCTGTCCGTCCTTCACGTTACAATGAAGCGATTTCATGGAGTAAATTTTGTGTGTGGTCGGATGCTGAAAAGTGACAAAGGCTTCTCTTTATCCTGCTATCTAAACTCCTTTCCGTGGGAGAGCAAAACTGTTAGGCCTAGCCGCGGATAACATCTAGTTATTTATTTAAACGGACAAATCAAAATAATAAAAAATCATCTGTATTCAAAAACAAGGTTTCTGTAATATATATTTTTGTTGCAATTTTATTTGTCAGGACTATTACTAGTACAAGACTTGAAAAATACTATTCAAGATATCTATCAAATAAAAGTAAAAACGGCACGATAATGTCCTAATATTATCGTGCCGTTTTTACACGGTGGAAAGTGGTTATAAAAACTCCTAAAACTCCTAAGTTTCCTAAGTCCTAAGTTTTAGGAGTTTTAATGACCACTTTCCACCGTGATCATCATAACCAGATCAATCTATTGAATCTTGCTGCTTTGAAATTAATTTGCAAAATTCAGACATGCCTAAATTGCGAGTTAAATAAAAGTTTGTAATAATATTCAACACAGAAGCAAAATAGAAAACAAAAATAACAGGTTTTAATTAGAAAAATTTTACGCCACAAAACAAACCGTAGATTGTGGATTAGAATAACCTTGGCAATGTCACAAAAAATTAAACCAGCATAACAGTGGTTCTAGGAATAACACATATGTGTTTTATCTTAACATCTTGAATGAGTAACTTAACATTTTGTTACTTTCTGTATGAAGATTGTAATTTTTGTTAAAATAATTTATTAGTGGCTATATTTCGGTCATCGTCGTTATATTTTTTCTATATTTAATACCCAAAGGACAATAACTTGGTTTTTAGATTACAATTTGTGTCCGTAGCGTCTTTATTCAAAACCGCGCTTTGAAGAAGCTTACCCCCCATACTCTCTTTTCTACTCCAGTGGTATATCTTGCGTCCCTGCTAAAAGCAGTACAAATCTATATGTCGCAGCCAAGTGGTTAAAATAGCTGCTCAGTTGCACAGCTAGTCATTTCATTAAATAACGCCGTTCGACCAAATGTCTAAACGGTGATTAGTCAGGCGGCTGCGCCTACTACAACTACTAGCGCCGCGGTGGCGAAATAATGAATTACTTCAACGTTGTAGCTCCTTGTAGGTTAGCTGCTTTATTAAACGTTTTAAATAGCATAGTGATTCAACTACAAAACTAGGTATTTTATTGAATTGCGTTATTCAATGAAATGACTAGCTGTTAGCATTATTAGCATTTGTAATCTTTTATCATTATCATTAATATATTTGTGTGTGTGTGTGTGTGTGTGTGTGTGTGTGTTAGTGTGGGTAATGTTTTATTAATTGATTTAATGTACTTTGTCAGCATAATTATTAAAAATATTCGCGTTGTGCACTTCTCCTACACATAAACTATAAGTGTGCCAAATTGTATGCTACTGCGTCAGCGCATATTTTGTAAAAAGGGGTCCAAAGTTTTGGCTTCACGTATTAATTTAAAGATGATTATTTTACATCTCGTCAAACCAATATAATGTAAGCAAGAAATTGCAATTTGTGTGTTCGTTTTTTTCATTTTTATCATTTTTGATTTTGCATTGCGCACTTGTTTTGGAATGTGCGAAAACTTCTAAACTCGCGTCAGGACACGTGACCTGATCGAAAATTGTGTTGTCATGTTTGTGTACGATAGCGCAATAATTGAATGTTGTATTCTACCACATAAATGGTAGCACTTTCATACTGATAATTAAAGCATTCGTGCAAAATTATTCCCTAACCATTCCAAAACATCAAAAATGCGCAACGTTAATATTCAAGTTTTTACTTCTGCCGGCACTCTCGGACTGTAAACTGCAGTAAACCTATTTTACATTTTAAATACAGTAATTACTTTAAATTTTGTTTCAAATAAAGCAAAAATCTCTTAGTAATATTCAAAACTTGACAAGAACGCTTTTACGCTATTATAGGCTTCTTTAATATCCATTTAATAAAATTCAGTTTTATTTTCTTAAGTTGTACTCATCTACAACTAACTATCTTAATCGTTTCATTTGCAAATTACAGGTTTAGCAAATAGCTCTTTGTAGAAGAATACATTTGCATGCAGATGAAGTCAAGTAGGAAATTCAATAACAACTACAAGTCAGAAGTGTGAAACGTTAATGTTATTTAATATGAGAAGTTCAGCTTCATTAACTTGATGGTTAGCACGCGTTCCTAGTATTAGAGGCCGATTAGAAAAAATCTTAGCTCAATAATAAGTATCCACCAACGAAACCATTATTTTTCTATGGGCATCATCCATCAGCAAGATCAATCTTATATTAATGCATGCTAATGTTCTATAAACAGATATATAATTTATTTTGTCTCCACTTTGGCATCAAATTGATGAATAGTTTCATATTAATGTGTTGGTTTTAAATGGAGGAGTGGTCGAGTTAAAGACATTAATGATTTGACGCTCCCCGTTTCAACTTTTAGCATCTTATGGTGTGTATTACATTTATCACTTTTAAGTTTCGTCTTAACGATCCATCGATAATCTTACTCCCCGTTAGTATAACCAACTAACGGTCATCCGTCAGCACAACTATTCGTAGTCTTAATGTAACGAGGCGTTACTTATATATTTTTTTGAGTTAACCTAGAACAAGCGACCGTAGTGAGATATCATATCCAAGACAAAGTATACGTTGTAATTCGTACAAAAAACTAGCGTCCGTAAAAACCCCTCGTTTACTGAACATTGGGACCGGTCGGTTGGTCTTTAGTTTTTCTCTGAACCCTACAATTTTATCACGATTACGAGCTCTCAATTTGATGGTACTGGTGACTTCATAGTTAGATTATTACACTTCCCTTTTCTAAACTGTTTCAAAAAGTTTACATTTAAGAGTATTTGATATTAATTTCTACCGAGAACTAAAACTTGACGTGACTTGTAGCGCTCTTTGGGGGAGGCCTATGTCCAGCAGTGGACGACCTTCGGCTGATGATGATGATGATGATGATGATGATGATGAACTAAAATTTATATGATGAAAAATGTGATTCATTTTTAAACAGCGCCAAAATACTTAAATACATTTCAGTATATTTCGTTTAAAGTATAATATTTTTATACGATTTAAGAAATGAAATTTGACTTACTTTGGCCTAGGTGAACTCGCTTCATCCAAGGATAAATCTGCGGAGGGTTGGCTTGAGCACTTCCACCGGATTTTGTGTTTTTTGTATTGCTTGAGCTAGTATTGTTTGCTTCATTGCTTTCATTGCTTGAGGTACTAGACGCTGGGCTCGAGATGTTTTGGTTGACACTTGCCTTGTGCTCCACTGGTGAGGCAATAGGCGTAGTCAGTCCAAGTTTGGTACTTGTAGTGCCACTAGGATTCTGTCCTACACTTCCAAAACCTGGAGATGTCCTGCCCGGACCAGAAGACGTTGACAGGTCTTGTGGTGAGGCAACACCAGTTGTAGAGGTTGAGTCAGCAAATTTACAGCTAGCCCCTGATGCTTGATTAGCTGGCGTTGTCATTAAATTCGGCGACAAAGCTCCTGGGCTTGGATTTGAATGTTGGTGCATATGGCTTGTAGTGCTGCCCAGTCTTTGCGGATGGAGCTGTGTATAATCTATCATACTTTGTGGCTGCATATGAGCTCCCGTCGCCGGTGTGGCATAAGGGTGTTGAGGGTAATGATGTCCGACTTGCGGGGGCGAATAACATGTATTCGGATACGAAGCTGCTGGATTTGGATTGTAATAATCAGCTCCTGGTGTAGGAAGACCTGGATGTCCAGATTGTTCAACTGGGGTTCCAGTGCGACCCGGCACTTGGTTCCCATAACATGATGCTAGGGAATTAACGAATTGATAGGAACTCATCCCAGCGTTGTAATTTAGGTCATTCATCGGTAACAGATTTACTTTCCTCTTTTTCTAAAGTTCAGTCAGAAATTGTCATTTTTAGTCACGCATTGAGCAATCGCTGGACATATTAAGTGCTACAGATGTTCTCAGCCCGTTTCAATTGTCCTCGTAGAGTGGCGCTTGATTGATGGACCTGTGATAAAATAAAATACATTAGTTGGTCAGTAGATGTCTTGTTACTGGTTGACAAATGACTATGTTTAAACTCTTACTCGTGATTATATTTGTACTTATTTATATAATAGAAAATTATAGACGGAATGATAGTTGCCTAATTGAGGCAACTATCCACATTTATATGAAAAATGCTGCTCTCTGCATCCCCATATGTCTATGTCAGTCTATATCTAAAATGTAAATGGGGATAGTTGCCTCAAATAAACAACTATCCCCATTTACATATTGGACTAATGTATAAGCAACTGTTTTGTAAAATCTGTCAGGTGGGAGAAAATCGTAAAGGTAATTTAGCACATCCAATAATCCGAAGTAAGCTATTTTTTCACTAACACAAACAAAGAAGTCAAAGAAGTTAGCATTTCCCTTTATTGAGGAGATTTGAGCTAAATGATTTTAAATGTCGGGTAAAATTACCCTAACGGATAAATTAGCTTGGTTATGTTAATTACAAATCTACAACTGGGTAAATCTGAGTCATATTTTTTTATATGTCACTGAAAATTTAATAAGCATACCGATTCAATTGTACCTTTTAGTATATCTTTAGAAAGCAAAAATAATAATGGTCCGTTGCTAAGTTCAGTGATTCTAAGCTTATTGCGAAAAAATTTACCGACAACTTCCAAACACAGACACGGCAGTATCTAACACTGTCGTAGCATCAGAAATATGTAATTATTCATGGAATTTAATTTGTATATAAAAAAACTAGAAACGAACAAAATTCGCCGGTCATTTTGCATAAATTACGATTTTTTTTCAATGCAACTAACACATGCAGTTCACTGGGGGTCTATTATGAAATAGTAAATTAACACAGTATTCTAAAAGCCGGTACACATGTCAAGTGAAGTGCGGAAAAAATCTCGACGCCACGTGGTAGGGCTATAAAAGTGTCCGCTGAGGTTTATGGGTGTAAGCGGTAGGCCGAATGTGACTTCTGCCGATTTATGAACTCCGCTCAGTGCATACATCTTTACGAGCAAATTAGCAGTCATTGTGTATCCGATTTATTTGTGTCTTATGCGAAACGAATGATTAATGTGTGAATTTTGATGACGCTACAATTTTGTACGATTTACAATTTTACACGCTACCCGAAAGTATCCAAAGTGCTAACATATTAAAAATGTTTTGGACATTTATCGCTTTTCAAACTTCCTTTTAATAATACTCAGTTTCTTTTTATACTCGCCTGCGTTCGAACACTCTCTGCAATATTGGGTACATCTGACTTTTTCTAAAAATAATTAAAGTATTAAAATAATAATGAAGTTGTATTCGAGTTACTATTTATACAGTATTGCATTTTTAGTTAAGAGATTTAAAATTCATTATTGAAAAATCTTTCATTTACTATCTAATTAATTTGAAGAAAATATTTTAAACAAGTTATTCCGGCGAACTTCGTTAAACTTCGTCTGTCTGCGCATAAATTAAATGTTATTTTTCCTGGATTTCCTGCAGTCAAAACGAATTAAAAAGTCCCCTATGTCCCTTTTTCAGGTTCAAAGCTACCTCTCCATCAATTTTCAGGTTTATCGGTTTAGTCTTTCTTAAGTTATAAATAGTGTAACTAAAACGTATTTCTTTTATATACATATTAGCAGTTCCGGCGAACTTCGTTCCACCCGTATCATTTTTATGGGAAAAAATAAGTTGTTATTTTTTCTTACTTTCCTCGCAGTCGAACGAAGTAAAAAAGTACCATATGTCCGTCTCCAGATTTGAAACTACCTCCCCATCAATTTGCAGCCCAATCGGTTAAGCCTTTCTTGAGTTATAAATAGTGTAACTAGCACGAATGGCTTTTATATATATACTAGCAGTTCCGCCGAACTTGGTTCCACCCGTTCCGTTTGTATGGGAAAAATTAAAATGTTGTTTTCCTAGTTCCCTGGCAGTTTTACAGGATAAAAAGTATCCTATGCCCGTTGCCTAGTTCTAAGCTACCTCTACATCAATTTTCTGCCAAATTGGTTTAGTTGTTCTTAAGTAATTAATATTGTAACCAACAAAAATTTTATTTTATTTTTTAGATAATAATAACAATAAAATATGTAATAGTTATTTCATAAATTCTCATCGTGTTGTTTTAGAAATCTTCAAAGTTGTAAAAACAATTAAGCAAATACGAGTAGTTTTCTTTAATCAGCTTGTAAGAAACGAGCGTCGCGTCGGTTCGTTTGTCCCTATCGTTATTTTAAGTTGGTTGTAGAGTTTTGCAACCCTGCTATTCCTACTACTATGTCAGTGCTCATCGCTATTGCTTTTTGGTTTGGAAGGCGGAATAGTCGGTAAACGTACTGAGGTAATACTTACCATACAGCCTCTGGTTGCATGTTGCCGTTAGTTACCCCAAAATTAAAATTAAATAAACAGTAGGTTCAAAATTCATCACCCCCCTTGTCCTGAATAACTAATCTCGGTTTTAGGGCTAACTTTCCACTAGTTAACACATCTAACAATCAGGTAAACTACTGATTATTGTCTTCCAAGAATCGGTATTTTAATTTAGTTTAAATAATGTCAGGTAAATTACTGATTTTTGTCTTTCAAGAATCAGTAATTTAGTTTAAAATAATTTCACGTAAATTATTGATTCTTATCTCATAATAATCAGGCATTTACGTGGCTTAAGAGACCTGTTTAAGTATGCATCATGAATCTATATTACTACACTGGCAGCTACACTTCTAGTGAAGAGATGTTTTTTGCAAATATTGCTAACTCTTTCTAATATACTGACTTTTTATGCAAGAGGTCAGCAAACAAGCACACGGCTCTCCTGATAGTAAGATATAGACACTTTAGATATTACAGGTGTGTCGCTGTCCTGTAGCCGGGACGTTAGGCCTAATGTATTAGTCTACCAGCTACCAAACCCTCCGGGCCGGAACACGACTGATTCACTATGGCGGCAGGAATAGGTAGGGCAGTGATCTCTCCCCGGGCAAGTTGCTGCTCAGCACTTTATCACCACTAGGCAGAGACAGAACCAGGATGCCCTGGTGCGAACAGAAGACGACCCTTAGTCTCACACCGTGATAGATGAGAAGCCTATCGCCAATCAGGCGTATATCCAATCCCGAGAAACATTATGTTTTAGAAATTTTTTTTAATGTTATAGGAAGGCAAACAAGCAGACGGATTTCCTGATGGTAAGGAAGTACACGCCACCTAGAGACACCAAAGGTGGTAATGGTGCATTGCCAACCTGAGGTCTGGATGTTAGGCCTCGAGCAGAAGTAAGTTTACCGGCTACCTTACCCTCCGAACCGAACACGTTATGGCGGCAGGAATAGGTAAGACGGTGGTACCGATCCGGGAGAGTCGTTGCGAAACTCTACCACCTAATCAGATGTCGCACAATTTAGATGACATCGGGCCTTTGTTAGTAATGTTACCTCTAGTAGTAATATAATAGCTATATGGTATGGTTAAAGATTTTGGAGAAGTAAAGAACATTGAAGTAGTGACAGGAGCTGTCAACATTTTATCTGGTTGTTCAAAAATTGGCTCCAAGGTAATTAAATGATTAAGAAATCAAAATACAATTAAATGATCAATCAATCTTAAATGAAGTTCAATTCTAATTACTGTATATTCATCGCAGAGTTAAACCTCAAGTCTCGGAGATGGACATAGATAGTCAAGTACATATGATAAAGCAAACATTCATAACATTACTTTTTAGCTGATTTGATACAAACACGTTTTAAAATTGAAAAAGGTTATTAATCTTTTAAATTAAAATTTTAATAATGCAAAAATTTACCACGTGTTTACGTTAATATTTAAAATTCAAATATAAGGAAAAACAGAAACGTTTTACTGCCTAAAATAAAATAAGATAAGATTAAAACTTAAGGAAACATAAAGAAATGTATGAATATTACAACTAAAATATACAAACTTACGACTTCAGAATAGATTTTAAGACAAACCTGGACTTTTATTATGGTGTTTAAATTTAAGCTTTTGTCGTCTTTTTATATCAATTATAAAATAATTTTATTTATCTTTAACTTATATTTCATGTACATTATATCACGATATAGTAAATACACTTGCCTGTTTAGGGATCCACCGTTTTACTATTCATGCGCTCATAATTACAACGTCTTTTTTGTGCATTGGGAGGATAGGGTAGCCGGTGGAATTTCATATTAGGCCTAATATCTGGGCTACAAGATAGCGACGCACCTAGGACATCTCAGCCATGATTTTCTTTTACCATCAGAAAATTGTATGCTTTTAAATCATAAAAATTGCACTTAGGTATTAATTGTAGTTAATTACCTGTTCCATCATGCGTATGTTTCCTAATTGTTGTTATATTAATAGTAGAGACAGTTAAGGCTTTCTTCTAAGGGGGTGATAAAATATATTACTTATATATTATTATGACTACCTTAACCCTTAAGCAATGTCAAAAAAAATTTTTAATGCACATAGATATACAAAACAAAAACATAATATTACGTAAATATGTGATTGACATAAGAATAATAATATGAGTGGTATTTTAAAAGTGCTGTATTTAAACTGAACTAAACTAAAGTTTTAAAACAGTGAGTATTGAATTACCTTTAAACTTTTAATTCTTTATTCATGATTTAAACAAATTCAAGAAGTTGTTGAAACTTATCTAACATCAAAATTTGTATGTTTGTATCTATTAAAAATGTGCTGTATACAGATAGCTTTACCTTATACCTTCAGTTTCATATCAAAAATAAAACCAGAGTTTCTAAACAGTAAGGACTTTTATTTCTTAAGTTTTCCTTGGTAATTAAGGATTCAAACTGATTCCTGACATTGTTAAAACTTAGCAAATATACAAACATATTATGTACAAACTTTTAAAATTATAACGTAGAAATTAATCTAATACACGACAAATTAAACCTATTTGACAATGCATATTTTAAAGACAAAGCAACTTGCTTCTAATCTTTATCTAAAATCTTAAATTCTTAATCTATTTTTTAAGTATTCGTATTAATAGAAATACTTTATATGAATGATTAAAAATAAATATTTAGATATAGAGTTCTAAAGAAAATAAAATGGTTATGAGAGATCTACGGGATTAAAGTCATTCGAGTGAGCTTCTCTATAAATAAGATTAATCGCCGACGTTCCACACATATAGCAAATGTCCTAACTATTCTTGACTCTTAGGCAATAGCTTTAGACGACGGAATGTGTTTGATGTTTTTTTTTTAATTCAAACAAAGTTTACTATGCAAACTTCAACGATAACAGTTAAAGTAGTAAATCTTATCTTATACATATTTAAAAATGAATCCCCAATTTCTGTGGCCGTCGTATTACGTCTAAACAAATGTTGCTAGTTATTTTTTGTTGTGTTAATTTTTGTCAGAAAAAGGTTCACATGAAAGAAAATTTAATATTCAAATTCAGGACATGACAACGTCTATCGGCTCAGCTAATACCTAAACAAAAATAAAATAGTGTTTTAATTACACTAAGACTTTTAGGTTCATTTTGCTTTTTAATTTTTTTTTTAATCCACGGTAGGTTAAAAATGAAAACCTACAAGAAAAGTATAAAAACAGTATTATCTCTACAATATCTAGTAAGTTTTTTATATATTAATTTGTTTTGTAATTGAAAGTAAATTGTTACCGTATTATAAAAAAACGTAGATTAAAGTACTCTGAGGCTTAACTTGACACTAGTCTGTATCTTTTACAGTGTTTTAAGACTAAAATGACGAGTTAAACCTTGGTGTATGATTTGCTAATAAGGCGGTTAAGGTTTTTGCAACCGTAGGTACCTAGGTACATTGAACTTATCTACCTTTGACAATGTCCATGTTGTGTCAATGTGTACGCAATTCATATACGTAGTTATATTTTGTCCATACTTTAGTTTTATACAAATTATATTTTCATTCAATGACTTCAGCTCTTACGTACCTGCAATAATCTTTCTTCAAGAGAAAAAACGAAACAAAGATCTTTCAAGGAAAGACGTTCACATACATTTAACAAATTTTTGTAGTTAGTAAATGAGATATGTATGTAACAGAAAAGTAAATGAAAGTCTTCTTTGATATGAAAACAATTGCTGTTTCTTAGTTTCGTAACTAGAGAAAAGCTAGACCGATTTGGCTAATTTTGGTTTTGAATTATTTGTGGAAGTTCGGGCAAGGTTTGAAGGATAATAAAAAAGGAAAACTAGGAAAAATAACATTTTAAGTTTTATTTATACCAACAGAACGAGTTAAGCGATTATTATCAATGTTTCAAGTACAATTTGTTATTATATATCAATAGTAGGTAAAACAAAATTCACTGGGAGAGATTGTTATACTCGTATATAAAAATGTAAGTATTGGAACAATTTCGTTTTCTGTTATTATGAGCGCTTAAACTGTTATTTTCACAGTGTTTTAGTTTTTTTAATACACTCGTTAATTAATAATTCCTAGGACGGCAACTACAAATATTCTTGGCAGTATTTATATAAACAAGCCTCCTATCCAACCAAAACCCGCTTTCAAACCGGTAGTCATATATTTTCTCCATTTATCAATGATATTAGTAATCAAAGTAATCTATAAACTATTTTAATATTTAGCTATAAATATTTATTGATTGCTAGATAATTCAAAGTTACGATTTCCGAACGCATTTAAAACTTACATGAAAAATCTTCTAAGCCGGTAACTTCAACTTTCTTTAAAAAATATATGATTTTTGTGATCAAAAAGGGTGTATTTTGGATTGTGAACTAGTTTATTGAAATAATTTTGTATTTAAAAATATCTTATATTTTATTTTAGGTTAGTTAATTTTGTCTTTTGTCTAAACTAGTAACACATACTTTTATGTCACCGTTTGGATCTTTATTTATGAACAACTGTAACTCGATCTAAACATTTATTTAATATGTTCATAATATGTTTTTGAAGGTTCAAGTTGAATTGTTTTGGACATGATAGAGATGTTATCATATTCTTTTATAGATTTAAGCGGCAAGTATATAAAATGTTTCGAGTATTAAATGATAAAATAAAATCTGAACACATTACAGCTATTAATTCTTATTTTTTATATTTAAATAAAAAAAAATCAAAAACTTACAAAAACCTTACACTGGTTTGTCCGCAAACTTGATTGCCAACAGTAACTTAATAGCCTATATAGCATTTCATGATACAAAAGCAGATATGCTATCATGTAATATAGAGACTTATATTTAATGTATGAAACATATGAATTATCTTTAAAAATAGTTAAATGTAAATTATTTTAAGAGTTTTTAAAGATGACATGGAAATGGGAATTAATTTTTTAAACTTGTTTCTTTGAGAGTTATAAATCACTTACACAAGTATACACGGAATACATAAGTAAGATTGTCTGTTTGTAGTGCTTTTACTAACAAGGCTATCTTTAGATATAGCAGTTTAAATCTTACGGGATGATAATATATGATTATATTATTATATTAATTATTTTATCATATAAAATATTATAATAACCCAAACATATGTTTTTAAAAACAAACCTACAAAAAATCAGACCCGTAAAACTGCCAATTAGTGTTTGTTAGCTTTTTATCCTTAAGCTATAGAAGTTTGAATTGAATTGATGAATTGAATAGGGATGAAATGAATTCGTACCTTGGTACCTATATATTATCAAAAATGAACATATAAAAATCAGACGAGTAAAGCTGCCAATTCGAGTAAGCTTTTTTTCAAATTTAATTTAGTCATTATCAAACCCAAATTATTTATTGTATTAATGTATCGCTTATGTATTATTTTTATTTCCACTGTGTTCATGTTAGTAATACATTATTGTGTCTATTTGCATTATTTTGTCATGTTCGTGCCGGATCTACTGTTAATGGAATGCAGGGCCAGATACAAGGCCTACTCCGCCCTGCCATCCTCATTGGCTCTCCACACTCGTCGCAAAGCCAATTTGAAAACAGGAAAGCAAGATAGCACTATAATATTTCTATTTGACTGTCTGTATTATTCTTGCATTCTCAACCTATGGTTATTTAAAGTAGAATTTATTAATGTTGTTTGTATATTCTATAGCAAATAGGTATAAGTATTTTAAACATTTTTTTTGAAAGAAAAGTAGGTATAAGCAGTGTTTTATTTACTTTTGTCAGTTGTAACAATTTATATGCTTGTATTTTATCTAAATAACGTTGAAGTGATATATTTTCTAAATTAAACGATTTTTGCAAACGTTCTCTTTTTTAACTTTTTTCTGGGAAATAATTGTTCCTATAATGTAAAAATATTTAATTCAAAAACAAATTCACAGATGTGTTCTTAAAATCGCAAGTGTTTTGCTTTTGTGACATATTTACTTAATATTTATGTTTTTTTTTACACTTTTTATTGTATTTAATAAAAGTTTTTAAAGTAAAGTTATTAAATTTTCGCAAAACTAAACAGAAATTTAGTTTCTTTATACAAAATCGTGTATTAGTGGCTACAATTTAGAAAATGTTATACTAATTACTATATCTTAAAACTACTTCACTATAATACTGAGTGATGTAAAGTGTATTTAGGTTCAACCACTAAATAAACTGCCGAAAATTAAAATGATATCCTGTCAACATGACTAAACCTACCTCGTCAAATACACACTCAAGTACCACGTACTCCATACTTATACATATCTTTCCCTTATTAGAGAAATATGCTAAGAAACTACTAAGTCTCTGTCTAAGTGACGAAATTAAAAAGTAATACCTAGTTGTAGTGAAAAAATCATAGTATTTACTTATTTTTATGTGCTAACATAGCGGACAGGGACATGTCTCGTCTGATGGTAATAGACAACCATGGCCTATAGATAGTGTCTTATTCTGCTTTTCTTTGTTATAGTCACGCTTACAATATTTTATTTCAATTACTATGAATTTCATATCAGTAAATATTTCTAGATACTGCTACTTATAGGTATTCATATTACTTTATACTCTAGTGTAACTATGAAAGTGTAACATAAATCATAAACTATGTTTACCAAACACAGAATATTTAAGGATAATAATCAAGTATAATTGCTTCGAACTTTTAATCTCATCATTCTCTACCGTTTGTGACATCCAGACAACATGTGTTTGGTTTATTTCAGTATAGAAATTTTGTCAGTTTCGTCCGGTCCACGTTAAATGGGCCGAACGATTTCATGGCCCTTCGTTTTTTTTATTTGCCTCACTGCATCCTTTGAAGAGCATTCAACTTTAGATTCTTACATTGTTTATAATATTTATAACATTATAAGAAAATGCTTGTAACCTTATAAATATAATATAAAATGGAGTTACGTGTTTATTTAATAGTACCCTATATTTCCTTGGCTCTAATTTCCGGATGCCATTTTCGTAAAATGCGAAAAATCGTGTTTTATAAACGTTTCGTGTAAAATGTTTACTACTTAGTAAATACTTAGGTATTTTTCCTATTTTATGTAGTCGAACAACGAATTAAAAAAAATACAGAGGTTCATTTACCGCAAAAACATTTTATGTTTAAACATAAAGACTAACGTAATATTGTGATTATTCTAGGTGGTTCGGAGCCTTAATATGAGTACGAAACCTTGGGAGTATGTACATTTACAGAAATTATGAATTATTGTTCAGTAAATGATGTTAATTACGTTTTAATTAATGCTCTACGTGATACCGACGTAAATAACTCCAGAATACTTTTAAAACTCACACATAATTTTTATCTAAAACATATTGAAATAAATCAGAAACGACGCTTTCAAGACTATATTAAAAATGTCAACATATTAAATTCAATAAAATAAAAATACTCACTCTAATTAATCTAATAACGTGGCTAATTAACTAATAATCACAATAAATCACAAACATCCCACAAGTTTATACACTGTTCACAAAAACAACGGAATTATTTACGCTTTATAGAAAAGAACTTTTGAATGGTCCGAAAGTTGATCGCGGCGGAAAACGGTTCGTGTTTTCCCGGCGTTCGAACGTCGAGTGCAGTGTGCGTCTGGCTAGGTGAACGGTGATCGGCGGAGTTTGAGGCGGGCGGGTCGAGG
>NJDC01000790.1:150893-182319 GCA_002245475.1 Calephelis virginiensis | reverse complement strand
CACCTGAGCCGCCACGTGGCTCCGCTCTCGCTTCCGCTACCTCCTTAGCTCTACCACACTCTACCAACCTGTTATCATCACCGTGTTAGCTTTAAAAATGATATTTTGTATAGGGTTTTCTTCTTTATTAATAGAACGATTTAATAAATGGTAAATAAAATTGAATGTTAGTGACTTTGTAGTGTTGATAATTAATATTGTATGTACTTCATATATAATTGTTGATGGTGTAAATTTTGTGTTTTATTGCTTAAATATTTTACTTGAAATTTATATGCTCGTAAAATAAAGAAGCTGCAATTTTACTTTATATTGTTACTATTTTTTATAAAAATTAGCACCAATTTTTTAAAACCTTCAACTGTTTTCATGTTTTAGGTGATTAGAAAGTGTGAAAAAGACAGACTTTGTGGTCATTGGCGTTCAAATAGAAGAATAATAACTTTACCTGTTAGTTTTAGTTTCTTGAAAAACTTACTCTATTTTTTGTCTTTTGATATCTGGTATACATTGGTATTTAGTTAAAGTCAAAACTAACGGTTACTCGTACATCATTTACTAACGTGACATATTACATGAAGTAGAAAAATTGCGAACTGGTATTCGTAATAAGTACGGTACATCTGCATATCTTTAATCAATGGTAATGGAAGGTACGTGTTCAACGAGAAAAGCAAGTAATGGATCACAAATTAAAGAGATTAGTACAAACCAAATTAGTAACGTTTATTTTATTTGGTTTTGTAATAAATT
This sequence comes from Calephelis virginiensis, assembly GCA_002245475.1. Lineage (NCBI taxonomy): Eukaryota > Metazoa > Arthropoda > Insecta > Lepidoptera > Riodinidae > Calephelis > Calephelis virginiensis. The sequence goes on along the minus strand of NJDC01000790.1, from coordinate 181,566 downwards.
ATACAAGACTAGCTGTTCCGGCGAACTTCGTTCCGCCCGTTCAGTTTGTATGGGAAAAATTTAAATGTCGTTTTTCCTAGTTTCCTCGCTTTTTTAAGGCATAAAATGTACCTTTCCATCAATTTTCAGTCTAATCGGTTTAAATATCACGACTTTCTCATATAGATATGTTTTATATTTTTTTTGTTTTTATTGTTTTTAAGGTGTATTCTGCTATTCAGAGCGAAGACAAATCCAACGGATCAAAAACAGTGAAAATTGGTCCAGCAGATCTCAAACCTAACTTTCTTTTATATAGATTATATAGATATGTAAGCAGCGAGTAGAACCACTTATTATGTCCACAAAGTAGTCCATGTTCCTCCCGTAAGGTCTAATCAAATTCCATTATAGGATTAACATCGTGTTATAAAATAACCTTCGCAAATAATGCATTATTTTATAACAAATTTGCTTAGCATAAAAAAAAGGTTATAGTGAGCTAACCTTAAAAGATAGAAATGTGGTGTTGCGTACTTTTTTTAAGACTTTTAAAGGGGAACAATTCTTTCATACATGATTTTTACGAAACTTTTACCGTTAACGCAACGCACGCTCTCAATAGGAAAAAAACCGCTGATTTTCAAACATTTATCATTGGTGCTCCGATCCTATTGATCTTAGCGTGATGATGTATAGCTTATAGCTTTCTTCAATAAATGGACTTTCTAATACTAAAAGTTCAAGCAAACAAACAAACAAACTCTTCGGCTTTTTAATATTAGTCTAGATAGTTATAGATTTTGGTTCCGAGCTCTTACAAAAAAATATAGACGAACTGCTTTTATACCAACATAGTCATAAAAGGCGAGTTTCGATTCATTTTATTAAGAGAAAAATCTGGAAAATTAATTTGTCTATACTGAACACATTTAGCGTTGACGTGGTTTTGCACGTTTCCATGTTTATATTCTTTTATTATAAGGTTGATAAGTATATTTTTGATTAAATTATCGCTACAAAAAGTAGCCTATGTTCTTATGTTCCTCATTAAGTGTCTAAATACAAAGTTTCACTGTTATACTTTCAAAAATGACGATTTTCTATACGAACAATTATCACCTGTGTTTACTCCAATTTTCGCTATAAAAAGTAGCGTTCTTTCATTCCTAATAAAGTGTCTGAATACAAAGTTTCACTGTTATATCTTCAAAAATGACGATTTTCCATACGAACATTTTATCACCTCTTTTTACCCTTTCTCCCTCATTTTTTGGTTATAAAAACAAGCCTATGTTCTTTCGTTTGTCATAAAGTATCTAAATACAAAGTTTTACTGTTACAGCATTAAAAATGACGAATTTCCATATGAACTTTCATTTTACCCCTCTTTTTACCCATTCTACCCTATTTTTTGCAACAAAAAGTATCCTATGTTGTTTCTCAGGGTCTATTCTATCTTTGTACCAAATTTCATAAAAATCGGTTCACTGGTTTAGGCGTGAAAGCGTAACAGACAGACAGACAGAGTCACTTTCGCAGTTGTAATATTAGTAAGGATAAAGATTTCTTAGAACTTTAACATGGAATAAGTGTTCACAAATAATATTGTTTTTGTAGTAATACTTCGGTTTTGTTGCATTCGTATCGTTACCCTTTGCCGCGTATTTATAACTGACTATAAAAATGGTGGAGGTTCTCAATTTGACTGGTTTGTTCTTCAATAATGATTGTTTCGTCAACAGAAAACCGTTTTTGATGGGTTTTTTTTATAAAGATAAGTCATAATTTCGAGGTAGTCCCATATTAATTTGATCATGGTCCAACAAATGGTTTTTGAGTTATACTTAATAATAATTTTTTGACAACGACGTCAATATAAGTGGAAAATTTATACATTTGCTACCTTTTAGTTTTTGCAGTGTTATGGCACTTAATTATTTTATATGTTTTAATAGTTATTTTGCACTTCGGGGCTAAGACGAATCCAAAACATTCCGTAAAGCGCTCTACCGGCTCTCGACTAATAAGTTTTGAGACAAGGTGTGACTTTTTCTTAGAGGTATTATAGATTGTATACACAACATTTTTAAAATTAAAAAAAAACACTACCAATAATGTTTTTACACTAACGTTCTTATTATATACAGATTAAAACAAAACGTTACCTATCAAATGTGTAGCAGCAAAACCACGCGTATGTATTGTGGACTTATATAAACACAGGTATGCAAATATAAACATATACATATACAAAAATAAAAAAAACGCTAACTTATACATATATTATAATGTATAAATCAGCGTTTTTTTTGTATTGCTCTGAAACCTACCTGGTCCGGGGCTACTTCAAATCTTTTTGTCATCATCATTTAACACTTCACTGTTGAAGTTTCCGTTTCAGTAAGCCTCTTGTACAAGTTCATCAGGTGAGCACTACTAATCAGTTCCTACTTGACAAAACTCTACCGCTTAAATTAGAGGTCACTGACCACGAACTTAGTGGCGTAATAAAGGTACCTGGTAAGTGGTTGGCCAGATAAAATATCAGTGTATTCGTATATTCGTATAATTCGTATCGTACATTCGTATGTTATTCGTATATGTAAACCCAAAATGCTAGAGCTTTAATAGGAACCATTTAAACTTGCTCGTTTGGAAACTATATTACTTTTCTATTTGTTTCCATGCAGTGCTAGTCCCTGTTGTGTTTTAATTTGAAAAGTGTTTTGAATTGAAATAAATATACAAATGGAGAGAAAATAAGCATCAAAAAATAACTAAGTCGTTCTTTACACCTTCATGCAGGCCTCAGTCAATTCCGTTATTCATAAATTACATTTGAATAAGTGTTAATCAATGTAATATTATCGATTTTATTCAAACATCAGTCACCTTACACGCTAGGTAATGCGACAATCACATAAGTGACTGTGGAAAAACCTACCGTGTGATCAAGGTCTAAGACCTGTGAAAATTGTAGCCTTGTTATCTTCCCACACAATGAAAAATATAGCCACATAACAGTACCTATTTCATATACTTATTTAGTGTGAAAAAAATCTATCATTGTCCAAACAAAAGAAGATTGAAACACAGTTGTTATTAGTAAACAGCAACGAAGTCTTAAAAAGTTATTGTTATACCAAAATCGGATGAAGATCAAAGTAGGTAAATATTGCTACAAAATATACAGCTTAATAAATGGTGAGAAGTCGGCACCCATTGGAAGTTTTTTCTTTACACTAATTACCTACGAAATTTCTAGTATTTAGTTGTTTAGAGTTTTTGAAACAGCATTTACTGTTGTTTATTAATAGTTATATTTCGCAGTATAAAAAATATTCCCAGCATAATTTAAGCGCTTTTAAACTGTACAAAATCAACTAGAATTTTACTGACATTTCATCTAGGTAAGCAAAAAATTATCATGTTAAACGTATCATTAACAAAAAATATATTTGTAACAAAAAGCCAACATATCACATGATCATTGAATTAAGGCGTAGTTTAATCTAATAATTGTTGTTCAAAACTTCAAAATTTTAATAATTAGATACCTACCTAACTAAGTTTCATAATATTTGACTTTAATGGAATTTCAAGTTATTTAGTAATAACATTAATAGAACAATGTTTTAGGTTTACAGGTTTGATTTCGATTCGAAATCAATTAAAACCCCTAATCGAATTTAACAATTTTATACTTGGCCCCGCGATGATTTGACCTTAATATACTTACCTATAATAATCTGATTGAAATAGTGCAACGCGCACACTACACATCTTCCTTCTATCACCCGATTATAGGTCCTATCTTATATGGATGAGAAATCTAAAGTTACTTACTAAAATGCTCGCTCTTCAGAACAAAAAAAATTGTAATAAAAAAAACAAATAATTTGTAATCCAAATTTTGAATTATTTGCTGTTCAAGAATAACAAATATAAATGAAATCCTAAAACAAAGAAGATGATGCTAAAAATAATTAAGAAAGTCGCTTAGATTTTCTAAAACCCAGCATTTAAATATTGTGAGTTTGTTTGTTTATCCGATGATCATAAAAATAATAGGTAATAATTAAAATACTTTATATCTATCGTAAAAATATTTAAATAGCATCAAATACCAACATTTCATTATTTCTCAAAATAATATTCCCTTAATTTTTTTCAGTGAACTTTTCTTTAATTGAATTAATATTAAGCTACATGGGTGTAGCTACGAGCAAAGACTAGTAAAAATAATGGGTAAACATTAAAATCCTTTTTATCACATAATAAAAATATTTTAATAACATCAAATACCAACATTTCATTATTCGTCATGATAATATTTCCTTATTTTTTTTTCAGTGGACTTGTCTTTAATTGAAGTAATATCAACTTGTAGCCACACGGGTGAAGCTGCGGGTAAAAGCTAGTCCACAAGAGACAAAAACGTCATTATCTCTTCCTGAAGTCCCAAAAGACACCTAAGTCCCGTGTGTATAAAATTTATTACAACTTAATAAACCACCTCGAAAATACGCACATGTTCCGACATATTATTCAAACGGTGACTTGGCTGACTTTAACATAATTTACGACGTAGGGTGTTTGTCCTTCCCTTCCTAACCCTATAAGAAAGTAAAGGACGGAATGCAAATGCTTATTCAAAAACTGTTTATTGATATTAAATTACGTTGGACAAAGAGTTGGGCTAAATATTTTGTTAATAGTTTTTGGCGTTCGAACATCAGTATTAAGAAGGTTAATGGTTATTTAATATCAATGTAAATTACGAAAATATTCTTATTAGATTTTTTGATGAATAAATAAATTAAAATACTGTTATTTACTGGATGCTTTATTTGATTTTTCTATTTGCAATATTAGTTTTCAAATTAGAAAAAATAATAAAGCCGGTGATTTATTTGAGATATTTTGAATACTTAGTTGATAAATCTGATTGTTTTAACATTTCAGATTGCAATTTTTGCACAATATGAAAAGCAAATAATGAAACAGATTTCCTGTTAATAGAAGTATATATTCCTTAGGGAATAGTAGTTAATAATGCGTTGCCAACCCAAGACTGGGTGTATGTTAAACCATTTACCGGCTGCCTACATTCATATCAGAACGCAGCATAAAGAGTAGTGATATTATGATAGTAGGAGGGGTCCAGCCAATCCAGTCATTTTCTACCTTATCTATACATATTAAGTACATATAATTAAAGTGAATTGAATTGTCTGTTTGTAATATTATAATAACAGCTTTATACTTCATTCATATGAATTTTTATACGGTACATATATCAAATATCGCATATAATATACTGAAATATATTTTTACAACTTTGTGTCTGTTTGTTTTTTTCGGCTAGTTTCTGAAATGGCTAGTTCCAGTTTTGACTACTGAATAGATAAGTTGGTAAGACTATAATTCCAACATTACTATCCAACTATCCAAATTCCAACAATAAAACATCAGTCTCATTAGAAATAGGAATCGAAGAAACATCAAGTACTTATTAGATTAGATGAAAATGTCTTTTTGCAAGTAGTGATTCGAAAAAAACTTCCACTACCCTTACCGACTTGAAGTAGAAAAAAACTTTTTATTTGAAATTATAAAATGAAATGAGCATAGTTTATTTAATTGGTCAAATTATTCATCCCCACGTGACCATAACGCAGACTACTAGTTTGCCCAAAGATAACAAGTAGACTTCGTAGTTTTTTTTCGAATGGCTAATGTGTTGCTGGCGGTTTTTAAAACTTCACCGGACTTGAACCAAATATCGCAACAACGCATTGTAAACCCTAGGTTGGGATGTTGAGCCTATTCCGTGAGTAAGTGAAGGTAGTACCTTCCAAACTATACATAATGTACTAGTAGTACATCCATACAGTTAGTAGTAGTCTAGTACTAACTGTATTTACGTACTACTAATATTTATTTTATTTAATTTAATATTCATGAACACACAAACATATATTGATAAAAATTAACTACATATCCAGTATATTTGTTTATCTCCACAGGAGATCTGTTACAACAGAAGATGCAAGGAATGCATTCCTGTTTAGGTTTTTAACCTGTGAGATGATAATGCCATGAGTGGCAGTTTAAGTTTCTATATTTTCTACCCTCGATGAATAATGAGGGTATCTAGTATAAGTTTAATATGTCCGCTTGTGTATGTGCGTTTGTGTCATCATAGCTTTTGAACGGATGGACTGACACTGATGTTTCATACATCTCATCTGACGTCCTGTAAAGTTTCATCTTAATCCATTAAATACTTTTTGGGTTAAAGAGTAACAAAGATTCATCCATTGTCACAAACTTTGGATTTTATATAAAAGTATATAAAAGAGTATAGTATATCAAAGATACACTTTTAACAGTAAAATTGCGTCTAAAACTCTTTTAAAACTAAAAAAGAAACTCTTTTTTTGTTTTAAAATACAGTATGAAAACAAATTAGTTATTCATTAACTGTTTAATTTTATAAGTAATTGTTTAATTTCAAACCTTTGTAATTTAATCAAATTAATTAAAGTTTAATGTGCAATCTGTCTTGTAATATGGAACGTTTAAGAAGTGCACTTGCAAAAATATCTGTTTATAAATTTTACAACTAAAATAACAGAATTATCATTTTAGAAATCACTAATTAAATACAAAAACATGTGTTGTAAACTAAATGATTTGTAATAACAGTTTTTGAGCCTTTTTAAACTATATTAGTACTATTATACCCTGGTGATCACACGTATGTGTGTAGATAATGTTATGTATCTAAAAAGGTATTTATGGTAACACCTTGCACGCGAGCTGAGGTAATAACTCATTAATTAGGTATTATCTGCTTCTATAATGATACTGTGTCTATAATTTATATTCAGCGCTTGTTCTAGGAATTTTTACATGCCTTTTAGCTTTCTTATAAGAATTAAAATCAGTTATAAATTGCAGGTATTATGGTGGCATGTCGTGTACCTTTAGAAAACATGTACTGTAATTGTCTTATTGATAAGCAAGGGGTAAAGTACTCCAAGGGTTAGCTTGGTATTATCATCTTTATTACAATGTATGTGTGTATTGTGCCCGGGTTGCGCACTAAAAACATGGAAAATGTATGTATATTTTCAATTTTCTAATCAAAATTACGTTGCCCGGGGATGAATATGTGCTCGGTTGGCGATAGGCTTGCCACCTAACACATTGTCGCACCTAGTGTCTTCGACAAGTCATAGGTGCCCTGGTTTTGCCTCTGCCTATCCCTTTGGGGATAAGGGTGTTAAGATACTATTAAAATGTAATACGGACGATAATATCAACTCAATTTTACTCCTACGTTAGTCCAATTAGTTTATTAATTTGACAGTAGGAAGCTATTTAGTTCTCGTGAGTTAAAGGGAACAATGTAGGTATCTTGAAAGATTTCTGTAGTCTAGCTGTCCGGTATTGGATGCGGTCCCGGGTTCGATCCCTGGCGCAGAAACAATAAGAAAAATGTGTTTTTTCTATTTTCTTATAAAAACAACGTTGCCCGAAATGGGATATGAGACCGGTTGGCTCTAGGTTTGCCACATATCACATTATGGGATTAAGTGTCTTTGACTAGTCGTGGGTATCCAAGTTGTACCTCTGCCTATTTCTTTGGTGATACCAGAACCAGAATCAGAAAAAAAAATATTCACATGGATCATACAAGTGGCACTTCTGCTAGTCCACATTTAATAATCGCGGCTACAATCTACGGATTTGTTTTTTTTTAAATTAGTTATGATATTTACTTACAAAAAATTATCAGATATAAAAAAAGAACTGGATTGGTACAACCGCCTTAGCTATTCCTGCCGCCATAACGTCATGACGTGTTCCGGTTTGGAGGGTAAGGTAGCCGGTATACTTATTTTTGCTCGAGGCCTAACATCCCGGCCTCAGGTTAGCAATGCACCAACAATAAGTTTTCTTTTAATTATTTTAACAATTATTTTACCTGTTCACGCGAGATGCGATGACGAATGTATATAGAAATTTTATAAATCGTCGGCTTATTGTAAAAAGTTATTAGGTATGTGACATTTTCATTATTCTTAAATAGTAGTAGTTTCTTCACGCAAATCCCCGAAGAGGTAGGCAGAGGCACAACCAGGGCACCCACGACTAGCCGAAGATACTAAGTCCCACAATGTAATAGGTGGCAAGCCTATCGCCAACCGGGCACATATCCTATCCCGAGCAACAGTTTTTTTATTAGAAAATTGGAAAACCCCATTTTCTTTTTGTTGACTGACCCGACAGAAATAAGACATATGATATACTAACTACACATAAAATACTATAGAATAACACGAATACAGTCTTATTTCAATTACTACATCTTACATAAAATAATTACTAATTGAATTTACATATATGGCTACGGATATTCCCAAGCGTATTCGTCTTCTGAATATTTTGAGATCTTATACGGGCGTGAAGATACTTTATAAAGCAAAAAACGCCTCGCATCCATGATTTTGTCGTTTGTACTAATTGTAAAAATGACTTTGAATTCAGGAATACGAAAGGTTTCCATAAAATACATAGGTATGGTCTGTATATGTATTTCATGTAATCATCAGTATGGCGATTTTAGTATTAACTAAAGCATCTGACTAGGTGGTAGAGTTTAGCAGCGACTCGCCCGGATGGGTACCACCGCCTTACCTATTCCTGCCGCCATAACGTCATGACGTGTTCCGGTTCGGAGGGTAAGGTAGCCGGTAAACTTACTTTTGCTCGAGGCCTAACATCCCGGCCTCAGGTTGGCAACGCACCATTACCACTTTTGGTGTCTCTAAGCGGCGTGAATTTCTTACCATCAGGAAATCCGTCTGCTTGTTTGCCTTCCAATATCATAAAAAACAAAATCTATTGTAGAGCGAGTAAAACCTACCTTCATGCTACTACAGATTTCCTTGTGTTGGTCTCGGTATTTTTTTACAGAAAAGTCCATCTGCCTCCCTACCTGAAAGCTCTTAAGAGGCATGCATATATGTAAGAGACATGTATAGATAAATTCGGTGATCACTACATAGGTAGTATAAAACAAAGTAGTCCCTATGTCCCTTTGTATGCCTAAATCTTTTAAAAATACATAAATTTTGATGCGGTTTTTTTTAATTGGTAAAGTGTTTAAAACGGAAGGTTAATATGTATATTTTATACCCGTGCGAAGCCAAGGTGAAGCGCTAGTTACCAATAAAATCAATGATGATAGAGTGCTGTGCAATATTGACTCAAATAGCCGCCTTACCTATTCCTACGACGTGCTGTCATAGTGAGAGTGTTATGTTCAGGTTCAAAAGGTCTAAGAGCCAGTAGACAAACATATTACACTCATCATTAAGGCTACAGGATAGCAATATAGCTATAAGCTATAGCTTATGTTTTTTTAAAGGCCACATCAGAGGAGCCGTGTGCTCTTTCGCTTTCTTATGGTAAAAAAAATGTACACTGAGATATACATCTAACATACTGGTCATAGAGCTGAGAGAATCAACTGTTAAAAGACGCAAAATACTGTTGAAAGATATCATTTAATATAATTAGGTCAATAGGAAAATATTGAAATACAAATTAAAATAAATTAATAATATAAAAATCACTTTAGATAAGGAAGAAATACGCAACATACTTAAATATTTTAGTGAATGATTACTTAATTCATTTAAGTAGGTATTTAAAATGCAATGTTTCTAAAAAATCTTCATGCATTATAATTTATTGACTGCATTAGCATTTTTTTTAATTACTTAGAACTTCTTTACTCAACGACATATGCAGGAAATCAACGGATAACGGTTCTTTGATTATAGGAACCGGGCAATAAACTCGGTTCCTATAGTCAGTTAAACGAAATCCAAAAGTTTAACCACTCGTAGTTTGTCCAAAAGTAACGAAGCGTTACTTATAATCACACGAAATGCTTAGAGCTAACAATCGGAAACGAACGACTGCAGTTAGATTTTTTATTATTCGTACAAAAAACAACCATTCGTAAGCAAAATGACTCATTTCTTGAATATTTCCTACAGGGCTTTAATCAGAGTATGACGTGACATGACAATGAAGATTACTTGACGCTAGGGTAACAGAAAAAGATAGTGGCAAATGAGAGGCTGAAGACCTATCTACAAACAAGTCTAAATGAGATAGAGTTAGCATACTTTTACGCCATAAACATTTCTTTTTAGAGAATATAATTAGTAAAATAGGTGGCCAATGCCAGCCTTCTCAGCACAGACTCAAAAAATCACAGTAAATAAAGATTGGGTTCCGTATTGCCTGCCAACTGCCTTCCTGCCAGGCAGCTTGTGAAAGGCGAGCTTAGGCTTACCGTCACTATCACTATAACATGTGACTAGGTGGCAGAGTTTTGCAACGACTCGCCCGGACTGGTATTACCGCCGTACATATTCCTGCCGTCATAACGTCAACACTTGCCACTGACGTGTTCCGGTTTGGAGGATAAGGTACCCGGTAAACTTACTTTTTTTCGAGGCCTCATTCCCTGCCTCAGGCTGGCGACCCACCATTGCCACCTTTAGTATCTAGGTGGCTGGAATTTCTTACCATAAGGAAATCCATCGGCTTGTTTGCCTTCCAATATCATAAAAAAGGCTATATGCATGGTACATTCCTATTGCATGGTAGATACCACTGTCAAAATTTGGTGAAATTCCGTTATTATGAATAATATGAGTCACTTGTGAACTTTCGCAAGGAGTCATTTTACAAGTGTAAAAGTGTACAAGTGACTTGTTAAACGTACACGTAACTGAATGGCAGTCAAAAACATAAGTAACCATAGCTAAAGTTCGGTGAAGTTGTAAAAAATCGTAAGATTAGCAACAAGTTAGTCATTCAAAAAAAAAAGTAACCATACCGTTACTACCACTATTTGAGCAAGGAATGGTATCTGCACTCGTTTAGTTTTTCTAATAAGAACTATTTAAAGCGACTTCTTAAACACGAATTACTTAGTACGTACCAGTTATACTCATACTATAGTACAAGATCTCTGATCTTCCAGACCTACTTCATGAAATTTTGAGTAGGTACTATTAATACAATGTCATCCTAAGATGTGTTTAGCCACTACCTTGAAAATGGGGCTATTTCTCTGGTAGTGCAAAGTGTAAATCGATAGTTCTAAGAATATTGTTTAAAATTAACATTATTATTGCATTATTAACCGTAAAATTTAATCACAGATAAATGTTACGCTAATAAACGTTGTAAAAATAAAAAATAACAACAATAATAATAATGTACTTAAATATTATTATTATTGTTTTATTTATTTTTATGATATTGGAAGGTAAACAAGCAGACATATTTTCTGATGGTAAGAAATTCACGCCTAGAGAGAGTTGATAATGTTGCATTGCCAACCTGAGGCCCGAATGTTAGGTCTTGATCAAAAGTATGTAATGTCTAAATGGCAAAATAATAATGGAAATATGAGATAAATTTTCAAGAATGGAGGCATACAAGCACAAGTCAACTTTAACATTAAATAGACGCGTCACAAGTGCTTCATGTAGGTATGTTATATGTGAAGTAAACTATTTTCTATTTACATATATACTATATATAGTACTTATCGTCTGGAGATATCAAAGACGGTAATGGTGCGTGGTAAACGTAAGCCTTGGACATTAAGCCTTTTGCGTAAATTTACACTATAATGATTGTTACAAAATTTAATACGACTTTTTGCTTATAGATTAATTTAAGAATACCTGCCTACTTATCCCCATTTGTACCTATTTGGAAAAAGTTATCACTTAACGAACAACAGAGGGCGCTTCTTTCATCTTGTAACTCGTATTCTCACCAAGTTAATTTATAACTTATTTCATAAGAATTGTTAAAAATAAATGTTAAGTATGTCTTATTTATAAAATTCCAAAACATAATTAAAGGGAAGTAAGTAATTAATTTGTGTAAAAATCTGTATCAAAAATTCCATGGATACATTAATAATTAGATATGTATATTACATTTCCTGTATGTATTAGTTACTAACTTAATCTATTGATCTAAACAAATTTTGTGTTTCCTAGAAATTAGAAGTATAATGAATTAAATTAAAATTCGAATATTTACGGAAAACTTTGCCGTCACTTTCACACTACGCGTTTTACTATAAGAGTGAGTAAGAAGAGCAGTGCATTGTGCTTGCGTGCATTGGAAGCATGCGTCCTGCAAGACAAATGGGCGCGGCCGATTGCGTGACATAAGACTCGACGATTGGTTGAAATTAGTTGGGAAAGAGGGGTACGGATGTTGGCATACTTTTCCACAATTTCAACAGAAAAGTTCTGAAAACGTATAAATTAAGTTTAGTTTGTTCGAAGACGTGGTTAATTTAATGATTTTTAATATTTTTGTATTGATTGTAGTACTCGTAAATGTTGTGTAGGCAAATGCATATAGGGAACTACTTTTAAAAGTTATTATTATCTGTTATTTTATTGTTGATAATGAAAAGTGAAATTTATTTATTTGCGGAATATGTGTGTTTAAAAGTTGTTACAAAATACTTATTTGTACCAACATATTCTACCACATTGTGGTGTGCAAATATCTAATCAACTTAATTAAGTATACATAAAAATAAAAATTTATTTTTCTTAGTTACATATTTTTACACAAATTAGTTAAAATATATTTATTTCAAGACTATCACTTATTAATTTAAGTAAAAATATTGTGATCAAGTTTTACCCTATCTACCATACACTACCACCGTTTCTAAACTAGTCAGGAGAAGAAACGGCGAAACAAACTCCCCGGCAACCAGGACTATTACTATCTACCTACTTTAACTAAAAACCTAGCCAGTTACTTAACTTAGGTGCTTTATTTTCAATTTATTAGAACAATGAATTGCCTCTGTGGTCTAGCGGTTCAGTTGTTGGACTTGACTGCATGACGTCCCGGGTTCGAATCCCGGGACGTCATGCAGAAACAAAAAGAAAATTGGATTTTTCCAATTTTCTAATAAAAAAAAATGTTGCTCGGGATAGGATATGTGCCCGGTTGGCGATAGGCTTGCCACCTATCACATTTTGGGACTTAGTATCTTCGGCTAGTCGTGGGTACCCTGGTTGTGCCTCTGCCTAACTCTTCGGGGATATGGGCGTGAAGATACTTTATGAATGTGGGTTCAGGTGTTAACTTTTATAATGATTTAGTTGATGGAAGGCTTCACACGCTTAACATCATGAGACATGGGTTTGATTTCCGATATAAATATCTACCTGTATCCGGGAGACATGTAGGTACCTAACGATTAATGAACATAGAAAATATATGGATGTTTTTTTATATCTGTATCTACCTATCTGTTCCCCGTTTTGATCCGGGTTTCTTGAATAGAAGTGAAAAGTCTGGTCAAGTTGTAAACCCTCGCGGCTAGCAACAAATTAGCCTTTAAAAAAAAAAGAATAGAAAAGACTAATTGCATTCCTGCCAGTGAAATCGTAAAAGGCGAGTACAAATTAAATGGATCATTGCCAACAAGACCGTTAACGGCAGAGTGCTGTGCAGCAACTTGTCCGCTTATGGATCCACTTCCTTACCTATTCCTGCCGTAATAAAGACTATGTCAAGTTCTAGTTTGAAGGATAGAGCTGCCAGTAGACTTACAAGGCCTAATATCCTAGCCACATGACAGCGACGAATCAATAACATCTACTGTCTTTAGGCCACGGTTGCCTCTTACCATCAGAAGAGCTGTATGTTTGTCCACTGATCTCTCAAATAAAAAGGCATACTATTAGTATCGTTGTCTTTCATAATTCGAATATGTTCCTCCTAATTACTTACTGTAGGCTGATCTAGAAGAAGAAGAAGATCTAGAAGTCTCATTTGTCCAAAATCAGAAAAAAAACTTTACTCTCGTGGACCATATAAGTGGTACTTACACACATCGACATTTTTATAAATTCCCACCGAATCGAAATCTCGGCCACAAATTGAGAAGATCCGACGAATGAAGCTCAGCGGGATTATCATTTTTCAAGATTTGACCATAAATTATAGATACAGATTAAACCAAGCTTTGGCAAAAAACGAAATGATCAATCCATAATTCTAATAGGTCTACTAGGTCTAGCCTCATAAACGAAGTCTCTACATAACTAACCTCCTGTTGGTTGATCCTTCATTATCCTGGCATTAATCTCGGCAAAAAACATGACCTAGCATTGTTATCTTACTACTTCACTATGTCTTGAGTAGCCTCCGAAGAGAGCATATTGTTTTTTATGTTCTATTACACAATAGCCTGTGTCAATATCCAGTATTTTGAGTTGTTAAAGACAGTTGGACAGGCTGTAGATTCAACTTATTTATTTGAAAGTAGGTAAACATCAGTCTGAAAAGAGCTCATGCGGAAAAAGAAGGTACAGTATGGTTATAAGCAGAAAATAAAAAAGACAAACAAGCAAACCGCATTTCCAATGGTAAAAAAAACGTTGCCTATATACAAAAATCTTGCAAGCACGGGTGGCGTGTTAAAACCGTAAGGGGAATTTTATGGAGATACCTCTATGTATAAATCAATAAATAAATAAATCTCTGAATACAAATTGAATGTAACCCCAAAGTAATCAAATTATATGCTTGAAGTATTATGGTAGTTAATCAATGACACTAATGCATAAAAATATTTAAATAGATACCAGAATACATTTCATAAACACCCAGACCCTGAGATTCAGACATCTAAATGTTCATCACACGAATGCCTGCCCCCGACGTCGTCGGGAATGAGCCAAGATGCTGGCTCAGAGTACTCAAATGACTCAGGAATAGTGGATTCATGTGATGGCATTATAATCGAACTAAGTTGAATGGGCGATTAGAAGCATGAAACATGGTAAGGCTGCGGGAGTAGCTGAGATGATCAAGCTTGGTCTTGCCGTCCGAGACTCTTTCTGGTCCTTTGCTGACATTGCGTGCGTGCGGGTAGGTATAGTGCTCTTGTATAAAGCAAGGGCTAACCCATGGACTGCACTACTTACAAGGCCATTCGTTTGATCAGTTTAGCATTAAAAAATAGTAGAAAGAATGACTCGTGAGATGTCCGATAGAATATCGAGGGAGCCTCAAAGCGGTTACAGGTTTTGAAAAGGATGTAGGTAGGAATCAGTGTTTTCGCCTCGTTATATCGTAGAGAATTTTTAAAAAGCAGAGGTTTTTCTATGGTTTTGTGGATCATGAAAAAGAGTTCGATAGGGTTGTACATAAGAAAATTTGGAACAATTTGCCAGATAATGGGATAAACGAGTCACTGCTGCGTGCTATGTAGTCTAAGTATTTAGATTTTGAAATATGTGTGCGGGTGGACGGAAACATGTCTCCTTAGTTTGATTTTAATATTGGTTTTAAGCAGGGCTGTGTGTAGTCAGCATGCTTGTTTATCTTGTATTGGGTAGTAGGTACAGTTAGTATGAGGGGTGTGGGAGATTTTCGTAAGCCGCATATGCGGACCTATTTCATTCAATTACTAAAGAAGCCTGCGAACACACAATTTGCGTAGCACAAAAGCAGTTCACATTCGACAAGACTTATCAAATGAGTCGTCACATTCACACCGTTCCGCTTTATATCAACTGAATTTAATAAGTTGTTGCATCGCTTGCGGGGAATACCCGCAAAATCTGTAGGTTCTGTCTGATCTGCCTCAGTACAAATATGAAAGAGTATAGAAACTAAGCCAAGTTATCAAAATACTTGCCTACATTGAAGCGATACGGCTGTCGTGTGATATCAACAATCACGTACTTAGTGTACAAATAATACAAGTAGGTCATGATGCTGGTTAATCCCAGAAAACGATGAGCACTCTAGTGGCGTTTTAATAAGATCGTGGACACAAGACTGCACATTGGTTTGACGCAACTGCACCGCGAAAATAGCTTCGAGGTTTTGTCGATGCGCATGTTTGTGTGAGTATGCCGTTTTACAAAGTTTGTAGGTAGTTTCTACCCAGGAGGGCTACCATAAAAACAATATTATTTCAATAATTCAAATTGTATTTGGAGAAAGATAACCTTAAGACATATTATACTGTAACGTTGCTTTTATAAGTAGACATTTAGCAACATGGAAATAATACACACGTTTCATTGTAATTAGCACTTGTACTTATCCACAATATACTTTATTTAACACTTTTTGTTACTTTCTACCCAACTGGTTTCCCTTTTTACAGCATCATCCATCATCATCATCAGAAGCCCTGATGATTCGAGTTTTCTAACAATAAAACTGCGCATCAATTTTTATCTAACTTGATAATTAGGTTTTTTTTTTTTAATCTATTTTGAAGAGCTTTGTCGCTTCGCGACTATGTCGCTCTAATACGTCCTCCAACACATATTCACTATTCACAAGCCCTAATTTTTAATCCAAGTGTAACTAGTTTGTATAGTATTCCAGCAGAATCCGATGTCGGATCCGCTAGAATACTATTACAACCACCGACAGCCCAAAAAATATTGTGTAGGTCTTTGCCTATGACTTTCCTTTGATCCTTGTTCCGAACACATTCCATTAATATATGATATACGTCCTCTATTTTTTCACATTTGTTGCAGTTAGGAGATAGAGTTTTACCCATTAAAAATCCAAAACTATTCAATGGAATGTGTCCCGAACGCAGTCTTAAGGCTGTAATAGTGTAACCTCTATTTAAGCAACAGATATTGATCCAAGGGTAATTCATTATAATTAGGTTCTGTTAATTATCAAGTAGTATAAAAGTAAGTATAGTCTTTGTCTTTTGAAATCCAAAGACAAAAATACCAATTTGGTCACGTTTGTACCAACTTTTAACTAACCCAAGACAAAACGAAGACTTTAGGGCAGTAGGGATAATACAAGTTTAAAACAATTCCATAGAATATTCCATAGAATTAAATCTCTGGTTGTACTGGATTAATAATGGGTTTGTTGTCTTCATGAAAGGTATACTTACTTACAATCAAGAAATATTTTGACTTTTCAGGACTATCTCTGTCATCAATTGCTTGGGAATTTTGGTATAATATCTTGGAGAAATAACAATTTTTTAAAGAAAGAAAATATTTCACCTCGGTCAGGATTTGAAGTTGCACCTTTGCGCGTCAAGCCGAACGAACGAATGCTCTAACTATTTAAGCTTCTGCGAATTCAACTTTCGTTGCCACTTTTTCAGTTCCTTTCCATTCGTTTATATAATCATGTCCTACAGCTACAAAGCTGTGTGTGTATGTACGGTACAGGTTCAAATAATGTCAGAGGTGAAATTTTTCTTCCTTTAAAATTTGTAGAAATTTATCCCAAGCATAAGCCAAATGCTAAAATTAAAATATTTTAGAACATACTTACAGGTTCAGTAAGTTGTTGAAAGTACACTCAAACGTCCGACGCTAGAACTAAACCGTCCATATTTTAAACAAATTTCAATTTAGGTGTACGCCACTTTTAAATCTCCCTGATGAAGCTTTATCAGCTGGAACGTCTGTTATCAGACCTATTGACATCGGTACTATATTGCTATTGTTAGTGCTATGGTCAATGGACCTACCGTTGATAATAGCAATGGCAAGGCTCAGGTTTGAGTCCTGATAGATGCAAGCACTTGTGCTATGAAAATATTTATAAAAATTAATTGCTGATCCTGGGTGCATATAAAATTATGTTTTCTTGGTTGACTAATGTTCATGTATCTTACCTTATTTGCTTACTTTAGGGTTAGATAATTTTGTATGATTTGTAAAGAGATTTTTCCACGTGTTTAACCAACAACGGACGGGTTCTTTGCATCGAATATATACCATCTGCATCTCTGTCTAGCAGCTCGTTACAGGCGAGAATAGGTTACGTGGATACAAAAAAACTTGTGCTAATGCACTGTGCCGCAACTTGCCCCTGCAGAAATCGAACACCTACCCTATTCCTACCGCCATAATGACAGTATCATATTCCCGTCTGGAGGGTATGGTAGCCGGTATAATTGCACATTAGTTCTAAACGCCAGCAACAAAACAGCAACACATTTCTGAATCTGTGGAGTCTAAATGACGCGGTTTTATTTATTTAGTTTTTGGCATTGGTGTTAGCCATTTGTAAAGTTTTAGTTTGCATGAAGTTCCATGCTTTCTTAAAAAAATGAGACGTAATTTTTTATAAAAAAATACATCAGGGTCTTGAGTTAAGAGGTAGCTTCCTTACTCAAGCTCATTTAGAGTTAGTGGCAACGAGGAAATTCACCTTCCATTGATTTCTACATGATCACTTTACTTATGTAATTTTAACTCAAAAAAATTATAAAGTGCCACCAAAACTTACTATTTCGTTCAACGAATGTACGAGTTTCAATAATTATGAAAAAATCCGACACCAACTTTTTTCTCGATGGCGCCAAAATCTCCAAGGTTGTCTTTTACCAATAGGAGACGTGTGCTTGCGTGCTTCAGCACGCCAGCTTCATTATATCTGTATGGATATAGTTTCATACATTACTTCTTTGACGTACAGCTCTGAAGATTGCTGGATCTCGAGAACAAAAATAATCTATAGCCTGAACCTTTATTATTGGTTGCTATGAATTACGTTTAGGAATTTATGTATTGAAATCTACAGCACTTCTGGTCTAAAATGTAGTTCTCTTAGTTACCAATAGACTCTGAACAGCGCAAAGTTTTCATACAAAAGATTTACGAAGACGCTAGCGAGAATAGCTTCGTAAGTTAAAGGTGAGTGTTCTGTTTTTTTTATCTCAGAGACTAAATAAAAATTAGCAATGTTGTAAGTTTCTTGTGACTCCTAAATAGTGTCGTACCATTATCGGCAAATGATGATAAAAT
The DNA here is from genome assembly GCA_002245475.1 of Calephelis virginiensis. Classification (NCBI taxonomy): domain Eukaryota; kingdom Metazoa; phylum Arthropoda; class Insecta; order Lepidoptera; family Riodinidae; genus Calephelis; species Calephelis virginiensis. The sequence continues at coordinate 162,673 of NJDC01000790.1, read as the reverse complement.
CTATTAATAATTTTATAACATTCGCTGAAAATTTTTAACGTACTTAAGTATATATTTAAACGAATTCATACGTAATTAAAATGTTATGCTAGTACGTTCACAAATGTCGTTATTTGTATTTTTATATGATCAAATTAAATAAAAAAAGTACGTGTAATTAAACTATGTATTGAACATATTTGTTCAACAAATCCAGAACTCAAAGTATCAGAATCGTTTTTTAGTGTGACAATTAACCTACTAGTAATGTCCACGATTTCATAACCCAGTTGGCAAACTTTGTTTTCGATTTTCAACAAAAGGCTTCGTAATTCATGTAGGTAATTTAAAAGTCCTATTTTTTGCATAATACAACAGACGCATTAAACACTCCGTAGACATAAGGACGAATGACGATAGCTCAATTTAAAGCTCTGTAAAATTTCTGAAAGCCTATTTTGATTTTAATATTAGGTATCTGGTGTAATTACACCAAAACTTATTTTGTTTCCTAGAGCTCAATGAAATTTCATCAGGTAAGGACTTGGTGACAACTGGACTGGAGCACGTTAATTAAATAAATAGTAAATCTATGAAATCGGTCTTGAGGGGTGATTATGTATCTCAGTCGCCAACTCAAACTGCAAAAGTGACGTCCACTGACGTCATTTGTGTTTGCTATCTCTACTGTATTTCTGTTGGTCACTGGAGATAGCAAATATGAAACACGTCATTTGACAGCTATTTGATCTACATTTTACCATTTTGAGTTGGCAACTGAGATACATAATTTGCCCCCTGAAATGCCGGAAAAATCAATTAAAATACCTTATAAATACACGAAAGTATATAGGAGTCGAGTGGCAGATATATCATTACTTCCTACTTTTTTCAATATCGGTTAAAATGGGGTCCAGTGTCATTTCTGAAAAATTTGGGGTTGCGTTAGCAAAGTTTGTTTTTTTTTAAAAAAATCGACATTAATTAACGTTATAAAAATCAAAATCATCGGTCAGTACTACAAAAAAGAAACAGGGGGTATACCATAAGCTCTTAAAACAGTATTATTTTAATGATACTTATTGTCATCCGAGAAAGACAAACTTGTGACGTATTTCATAAAGTTGCTTATAAAGGCGGACATTTAGCAAGATGGAAATAATACTGGTTTAAGCGTAGGGCCCCAGGTATCATTATTTGTAAAAAAATGATATTTACGTCTGTCATTTCAGTTTGTTATTAAAAAAACAGACTTTAGTTGAAAATTACTCAGATAGTAGTAGAAAAACGGATTTTTTTTGTTTTTTTTTTAAGTAGCTGTGACCGCGACTTTATCCACTTGGAATACAACAAAAAAGTTATTTAGATTTCCTCCAGGAAAAAAGGAACGTAAGTTACTCCTTATTACACTAGGTTGTGAAAGTCCATTCGACATCGGTAAAACAAACGGCTTCAGAGATATTAGTCGGAACAAAAAGACAAAAATGATAAAAATGTTATTTTGATTTATACCGTATTTACGTTTATATGTATGTGTGTAGTAAAAAGCGGTTTTGTAATACCTAATTTTATTTATTTACAGAGATGTATAGACTTACAAACTTTTATCATCTCTTTGTGATGAAGTTTTTTCTTCGCTTGAGCGTGAATGCATTGCCGCCTTACTCCTGCTACTTTACTGCTGCTGACTGCTGCCGACTTCATGCTTTCACTTTTAGTTTGATACATCTTTGTACTACTTACCACATGTACTGTCTCTTCTTAGCCTTCGATATTAGATAAACTTAGGTATATAGGGGCGATCTTAGATTAATTTTTAGGTGGTGCGAGATCTCGTGGTGGTGCTCCTCCCTTCCTCCTAACAAAAAAAGAGCTCGTTCTATGCAGCTATGACCTTACCCTAGCCTCGCTCCCCACATCGCTAAATTCCGTCGCCCACACTGCCTCTCCCGTGTTCATCACTCGTCGCCAGGAATCAACATAATTTAAGCGCACACAATTGACAGACGTTCGGTGGTTGGGAGTTTTCGGCGCCCTACACATGAAAGCGTCTAGTACCGTCGCACCGCTCTAGGGCTGCCGCTGTAGGTATGCAAAATACTTGCGACTTTTACACAACAGGAACATAATATAGGACATCTGGTCGCAAGTAGGTTGAGATATTAGCGCACATGCCTAATGACATCGACTAACCGTCGATGACCGATTTAGGTTTGATTCCCTATGTGACGGGCATTTATGTGATGAACATCTAATCTAGATGTATTCATCTGTATGATGAATACTCAGATGCCTGCATTTTGGGCCTGAAGGGTAGCGGGCAACGCATCTATCACATCTATGGCGTCTACAGGTCACGGTACTCATTTATCATTTAGAAGCCACCATGGTTGTTCGCTGTCTACTCACATAAATTAAATAAAAATGATCTAATTTCATAAGTATAAATTATTATAAAAGTCTAGGTATTTGTTATGCTTTCACGACTACCGGAAGCTGATTTGAAAGAAATTTGATTAGTTTTTTATATTTGAACCATATATTAATAACTAGTTGTTCCCGTGAACTTCGTTACGCCCGTTCAATTTGTATGGGAAAAATTAAAATGTTGTTTTCCCAGTTTCCTCACAATAGAATAGTATAAAAAGTATAATATGTCTTTATCCTCGTTCTATGCTACCTCCCCACCAATTTCCAACCTAATCGGTTCATCCGTTATTGAGTGATAGATAGTGTAACTAACACCACTTTTTTTTACATATACATACAAGATACAAATTAAAAAATTAATTTTGAAGGTCTAAAGCGAGAATGAAAGTTGGTATGAATGTATATCAGCATATGATGCAAGTCCTAAATAACCAAATATTTCATGTTTCCTCTAATACTCGTTTTTGGTATAATTTAAATATTTGTTTTGCTGGGACTGTCTTATCCGCAATAAAAAAAAACCAAAACCATTAGGTGTTTCGTAAACAGATAGTAGGAAATAAAAATATTTTTTTTATAAAATACATGTTTATGTGATGTTGTTGTCTTGAAAACAAATCTGTTTCGGTTTTTAAAAACTGTAGAGAAATGTTTTTCAATTAGGTATGTCTATTTGTATGCAAAATCATTGATGGCTACAACTAGGTAGATATATTAATGTGTTTTTTGTGGTTAAAGCAAGCAGCGGCTCTCCTGATGGTAAGATGGCTTGGCCACCATAGATGTCATATACAGATGAAAGCACGGATGATGTGTAAAACGGTGGAGTTATTTTTTGTGGAGATGTATATTAATAAACTCGAGATGCCTTCGCTGTATCTGAGTGCTCATATAACTTAGAAATAGCGGAAGCGAGTGATGGCATAATGATGTAAGAGTGATTAGAAGTATGAAATATGGTAAGACTGCGGAAGTTGATATGGTTACAGCTGAGATGATCAAGCTTAGTGATCCTGCCATCCGGAACTCTTTCTGGGTTTTCTGTAACAAATGTTGGAGGATCGATAGACTACCCGAAGACTGGCGGTGTGTAATCATCTTGCCCTTGTAATAAAGGTAAGGCTTCACGGATGAACTGTACCAATTCAATTTAGCTTCAAAAATAGTTAAAAGTAGAATGCAACGGATGTCCAATAGAATGTTGCGAGAGGCACAGGGCGATTTCAGGTCTGAAAGAGGATGTCCAGATCAGGTGTTTTCGCTCCGCAACATCGTAGAGAAGCACCTGACTGTGAGCAACAAGGTTTTCTGTGGTTTTGTGAATCTCGAAAAAGAATTAGATAGGATTGTACGGAAGGCACTTTGGGACATTTTGCCAGAATATGCAATAGTCGGGTCCGTGCTACCTGCTGTGCAGTCTATGTATTAAGCTTTAAAGCATATGTGCGCGTGGATGGCAACATATCGCTCTGTATCGATATTAACATTGGCATCAAACAATGCTGTGATAAGACAACAGTGTGTTATTAATACGCTTGTTTGTCTTGTATTTGGATAAATGCCTTCAGAGTGTAAGATAAATGAATGGACATGGGTGACCAAGTGGTGAACTGCCTGCTTTATGCAGAAGATGCTGTACTTTTAGGCTCTACACCACCTGAGCTGCAAACGCTTGTTACGTTTACGGAAGGTGATTGTAAAAAAAGGACATTTCAATGCCATGAAAACCAAAGTAATGGTGTTTGAAAGAGACGTAGCCAGAATAGATGTTAGTGTTTTAGTTGATTATGAAGTGCTGAAACAAGTGATTTGATTGCGCTTTTAGCAGGGACGGAAGGGATACGTTACTGTATGGTTACAAGAGCTGGAAATGTTATAAAAAGCAGGAGAGTAGGACAAATGAAAGCACTACAGAAAATCTGTTGTGTAATGCTCGCTGACCTCATTGGTAACAGTGAGATCCGAGGAAAGTGTTAGTGTTAAAATGAGAAAGGGCTTGCTCCACTGGTTCGGTCATGTAAAGAATTACAGATGGAAGATTGACAAAGGAGATATACAATTCTAAAATGAATTGACGTAGGTACCCGGGAAGACCTTGATTGACATTCGACGATCAAATAGGGCAACATCCGAGGGTGGTGTCATGTCTCTGAAACCAGTGTGTTTCTGTGAAAAGGGTAATAAATGTGGAGGAAGCCAGGAAGGTCAGCAAGGATCGTGAAATTGGAAATCGATACTCTCTGCATACCTTGTAAGGGAATTGGCTTTAAGGTATGTATGCAATGTATGTGTAGGCCAATGGTTTTCTCGTTTGTAAGGGTATCGTAGCCAAATGCTAAAAAACAGAACCTCACAGATTCGTTATGTCTATCTGTCTGTCCGTCCACAAATCACAGCCATTTTGCCGGAACTATACCTAAGAGCTATGCTGTTGAAACTTAGTAAATAGGATATGTATTATGTGAAGCGCATTAAGATTTTTACCCAGAAATAGAAATAGAGCGACAAATTTGGTAATTTCCCATACTAAAAAACTCAAAATCAAACTATTTTTTTTAAATCCATATGTGAGGGGTATCTATGGGTAGGTCTTCAAAAATTATATTGAGGTTTCTACTATTTTTTTTGTAAAATTAATAAAAACGAGATGAACTTCCAAAGTGGTAATATGTGTCCCGTCCCCTGTAACCTGTAAAATGAAAGAATGATAAAACTAAAAATATATATGATAAACACGTGACGGACCGTGTAGACATCAACCAAAAATTGGTTTGAACGAGATTTAGGTAGTAGTTTCTTTCAATGGGTATTGTAAAACCAAACTTAAAATAGTTGTACTTCACTGAGATGGCGCTGTGTGGTGTAGTATTGCGGAAGCGTTTAGCATAGGTCTTTCAATTTAATGACTGATCAACTCGTGCATATTGCAGACAAGATGTAAACTGCAACCAATGTCTATATATGAACTTTTATAATTTATGATAATGATTAAAAGAACTTTTATATCTTGAATCGCGAATCATGATTGCTGCTGCGGAATGCGGAACCCTTCATGGGCGAATCCGAGTTGTACTTCGAAGATTTTACTTTCTAGTAACTTTATTAACAAAATTTTAATCAGAATTAAATTGAATCAACCTAATATCACTTAATATAATGTATTTTATTGCAATGTAATTTAATTTAATTGTATTTAATTTATTTCAATGTAGGTTTAATTAGTTTTTATAATTACATTTTACAATTATTCAAATTCAAATAACTCTTTAATTTCATGTGCTTTTAATAAAAGGTGATATCAATGACATAAGCACCTGACATAAACTAACTTTTTTTAATTTTTATAAATACCAGCAACACCACTAAAATTTCTAACAATTTCTGTGTATCAAAATTAATTTATGAATAATATAGGCCCACTGTCTTAATAGCTAGTATTTGAAAAGAGACCATGTTAACCCGTGATGGTCCGGAAAACGGAAAAAGTCATTTGCCTCTTTGCCTGGTTTACTATTAAGACCAGTAAATGTTGACTACTGTAATACGACTTTCCCGGATAGAGATTAATTACCTAACTTTTTTCTGGTCTAGAAGGTAGGGTAGAAGTAAGACTTGCACAATCGGCCTAAACTGATATAAATTCTTGGCAATGTTATCGACTATTTGATATACATACGAATATTCGAGGGATTCGAGGTGTTCCACGCCATGTATCCAGTCTTTGCCGTATTTAATTTTAGACTGTCGTTTCATTTCATTATTATCACCCATTTGCGCGCTGTCAGTTACTCGTCCTAAGAGTCTGATAGAAGCAATATAGTCTACATACTTAAGTAGTCATTGTAGTCGTAATTCATCCGCACTGGCCGAAATTGTGGTCCTATAATCCGCTGACCAGAAACGGACTGAGTACTGAATCCCAGCCTACTGCGACTGAGACTGGAAGTGCTGTGAGTCCCCAATAGGAGTCCTAATTGTAGAAGTTTTTTTTATGAAATTGGAAGGCAACAAGCAGAGGGGTTTCCTGATGGTAAGAAATTCACGCCTCCTAGATGTTTACCAAAGGAGACAGGAATAGGTGAGGCGGTGGTACCAATCCGGCCAAGTCGCTGAAATACTCATTTCATCTAGTAAGATCTCACGTTGTTAGTGGCGGTAAGCCTATGCTCACCTTTTACGAGCTGCTTGGCAGAAAGGCAGATAGTCTATTCTGAAAAGGAGCCCGGACCAACACGGGGAAAATATGGGTGATTTTTAATTTATGCCCTGGACCATATCAACATACAAACTCCAGGGGACATAGATAAAAAGAAGATACGATGCGAGGTGTGGAGGTATATTATAATTTTCCCTGTATCTTCTTATGATGATTCTTAGGGCGATGATAGTCCACGGGCCCATGGTTGAGTATTCCGGAAAAAAATCATATTGATGTTCCGAGAGTGTACACTTCTCTCGATAGCATGCTTAAAGAACTTCATGGTTTGCAAATCACCTTTAGGCTAGAATAGCTCCCACATTCCTAGACTTAGCCTTGTTTTTGTCGACCAGTGTAATTTTGCTCAGTTTTCATTGACTAGGGAAGAACAGAGCTGTTGAATACACTGACATATATGCGCGCATCTTAGGGGCACGTCGTCGTCTATGCTTCTATGGCGTCTATGCTTCTTTCTTCTATTTTTTATTCTATAATATACCTGTATCAACAAATTGTTTAAACATAACGTAAATTAGCAGCCACTTATACCGAAATATGCATAAATTACTTCTCACGTCCTATCGGATCCTCTGGATTCAAAAGCTGCGGCAAACGCAAGCCTTCCTCCCAACCCAAACACAAACTCTCAAAACACTACACTACACCGTCGCCGCCAGTCTCGGGGACGAAGATTTTTCTTGCGCCCAGCGCCTAACACCGAGCGACGAGCCACTACTCCTCCATTAAGTCCACGCAGTAACCAGAACGCAGCACCAAGTCGAGGTACGGTCTTCCGGGAGACAACCCTTGTTGCTGGCTTTGTAGGGAATAGTTCAATCCATCTAAATGATGATGTCTCGGGCTGAGCACTCAGCTCGGCCCGAAAACCCGGTGAAGTTGTAAAAATCGAGAGGTTGGCAACACATTATTCATTTTTCAAAAAAAAAATCAATTACTCTTGAATCATGACCATTACTTTGAGAGTAAGAACATGCATTTTGCCCTTTTTCCAAGGCATTAAAATATTTGCATTTTTAGGATTTCACGTTTTGTTTTCCAATTACAACATTGCAACCGCTCAACACACTGATGTTTAGCGCCATTAGTCAAACTGTCGCCCCTTGTCAAACTGTGAACTTGCCCTTTCGACACGACTTCTAATACTGGAACAGTTGCCTCCAGCAAGACTGACGTGTATCGTTATTATTTTGCCTACACGATACCTCCATTTTGTAAAGAATTTTTAATAACTTTATTTCGTAACATACTAAATTGTTCCAGTTCAAAATCTATGATCCGTCTTTGTTATGATCCGTACTTTGACTGCATGTATATTTTAATAAAGTTACCTCGTATTAAATTATAATGTTGTCCTTTTCTAACTATTCTAATATCTTTTGCAACATTTTTCTAGATTAGTATTAATTGTTTTATTTCTTTATTTTAATAATCTATAATGTAAAAAATCGGGTAACGTTGATTAAAAACATCACAATTTGACATGTCCGGACTAATATGCATAGAAATATGAGTATTAGAGGTCAATGCTAATATGACATGTCTAAAATGTTTCATATAATTTATTTTTGATTCGTTTGAAAAAAAAATGCATGTATCTGTAACATAAAAATAAATAGCTGAATGTGTTATTAAGCGCACGATTTCCGAACGACTGCACCGATTTGGCTAATTCTCTCTTTGTTGTGCTAGTTATTGTTAGAAGCTACGAAGAGAAAAACCGGGAAACTTGCAGGGAAAATGGAAAAAACAATACTTTACTTTTCCCATACAAACTGAACGGGTGCAACGAAGGTCGCCGGGACAGTTAGTTTGTAATAATTTAGCATAAAGTTATTTTTATCAAACTTTAATGTTCTTTTTTGACGAGTCCTTGACTTCGTTTGCAAGTAACAATACGATTTTTATTTTTTCGAATTTCTCTAATACCTACCTACTATTACAGTTGTACATTACATATACATATATAGTTATACTACATTATACCATAGTATCGTTTCGACATTAAACATGCCGTTTAAATAAGACTTTTAAATACGCTTTAAAAGTCTTACTTAAACGGCATGTATCGCCGCCATTAGCAAAAATATCTTGAGTCGATATTACGAGAATATTGGTATTATTAAAACCTTTTAATTCATATTCTTTTTTGTTTTTTTTTTGTTGTACTTGTGACATGATACCTAAGAATCCTTGAGGGTAATATGCTGTAATAGCTTCTTATTGATTTCATGCATTTGGCAAAACTGTTGTCTATTGTAAAAGTTTGAACTTTTCTACTCAGCAAAAGTTGCTACTGACACATGCTTTTAGGATATGTCGAAAAATGTTGTCGCAAAACATGACTTTTTTATAATTTTTCAAATTATTTACGTATAAAAAAACCTGAAAAGGGTAACCAGTATAGTTGAACAATAATTAAAGTAACACTTCGGCCACAATAAATCGATACAGCTGCAATATCCAAGGTATATGTATGTAGGTCATCTAAGATATCTTATCATCAGAAGAGCCACGTGCTTGTTGCTATATTATCACAATAAAACTTCAAGTATCAATGTAGCATTTTTAAAATTTCTTACCTCGGCGTTTTATGTGATGGTGGAAAGGTAGTCCTCGTAGTAGAATAATGAATTTCCGGCTGATTTCGACCACGGCGACTGCATAAACTCCGGTGCTGATGGAGTTTGTGTGGACGTATGTGTCTAATATAGCCAAACTTACCAAAACAAAGTTTATACTATACTTACACATAAATATGTTGGAAATGTCTTGGAAGACCAGAGTTACTAACGATGTCCTCACCATCTTTGAATCTGGTTAAGGGAAAGAACTTGACATTGTGGTGCTGTGACTTATAATCCTGAGCGTCAATTTCATGTGACGACGAATTATGATTTTCTTCATTAAAAACTGTTGCGTCTCACTTGCTCGGCAACTCGTAAATGGTGAGCACAAGCAAAGTAACTTTTAATTAGATAATGGTGGTAATTCTGTTGTTTACAAACTAAAGTAATTAAGATGCATTCTATTTCTTTCAAACTAACTGACATCACTAAAAGTGTTTTGTTTCTTTCTATTACTTTCGTTAAATGAAGATGGCGATTACTAACTTAAAATTAGTTTAGTGACAGCTCATCAATATTACCATTATCATTGTATAGACTTCTGTAGTGACTCACCTCAGTTTTATCCACCACGATATTTCTCACTAGTAATATAATGTATTTTGCAGAGAAACATAACCTCATGTCTTACTTGTTTTTGTAAGAAAGTGTCCTTGTTTTGATTTTAGAGAAAATTGATGATTTGAAAATCTGTGTAGTTTTAGTTAATTCCAGACCAAACAGAACAAAAAGTGGTCCATCTCCTTTGAACTAAATTGTAGGTTGTATTTACTTTATTTTTTACAAATATTTTTGAAGGCTACATAGTTTAAAATTTAACAAACCATTATCAGTGGGCCAAGAAAGTTCTAGAATGAAAACAATGCACTGTAACAAGTTGATTCGCTAAAATATAAACTGATAGCTCCTCCTAGTCGTAGATATAGGAAGACAAGTGAATCAACAATCACATTATCTCGCGCTCTTCCGTCTTATGAATCCACAAGATGTCTGTAATTACTCTGGTTCTCGTACCTTTTTCTACTACCTGGTGTCTATTAACAAGCTCGTAAACAAAAGAGAAAGAAGTTAGTGCCGGGCAAGTGGTCCGGAAACCGCAGGTCAGTTTAACTATCCTAAATCGACAAGACAGGTGAGTAGCAAGAGCAACTCATTGAATAATAAAAACTAGTGAAGTCCTTGATAAGCCTGATGACATCAGATGCCTACTTAAATTCTTTTGTAAGTTTAGTACCATCCTATCGTTGGCAAACTCGTGTTTTTCTTAAGCCTTTCTGAAAACCTGCAACAAAGTAAAATACTCGTAGTTAATATAATGCCTAAAGTAAAAGTATCTTCACGCCCATGTATCTCTGTATTCAAACAGAGACACAACCAGGACATACATGACTTGCCGATAACAGTAAGGCCTACCAATGTATTATGTTTATGTGGCAAGCCTATTAACGACCGAGCACATATCAAATCCCAGTTGTTTTTGTTAGAAAATTGAAAAAAATGCAATTTTCGTTGCCCGACCTGAAAATCGAACCCGGGACTTCATGAAGTCCAATCTGACACTGGTACACTAATATAACTAATTTTATAACTAGTATAACTAATTTTCAACCAAGTGAGAAAGAGGAAATTGGATATTGTTTATGAAAATCAATATTTATGATATTGCTAAAACATAAGTAAATTTTAAAGCAAACTTACAATTGGCAATTTAGTTAGACTGATTAAATACATACAGGTTTGTCTATTTTGATACATAATCAATTAGATAAAGGCCATTTACATGTTTATTCACGTCAAGCCAATTGCGTCGTTCGCAGATAGTATTAGCAAAATTCTATTCGGATACTAAATATATTAGTAACTCCGAGAGTAAAACGCTTTTGAAATTCAGACTCATTCAGACTATTGATTAAAAATAAACATTTAAAACATTGAGAGAAAATGTTGGAATAATGAGAAAGTATTGGAAAGATTTGGTTATCTAATATAAAACCGGAAATATTAGAGACATTCATTAAACATTTTTAGAATGTACGAAACCGGATTGGTTATTTAAAAACAGTAATTAATGTGAAAGAAGATAATATGCAGGTCTGCAAAGATTTAGACACTGGGTTAAGTACTTTCTGCATACTTGGCAAGCAACTTGGCGTAAATTTCAAATCGAAGTGAAAAGAAACGAACATTTTTCCCCGTGTTGGTCCGGGCTCCTAAAAAGAATAGACCATCTGCCTTCCTGCCAGGCAGCTCGTAAAAGGCGAGCATAGGCTTACCGTCACTAGCACCGTGACATCTGACTAGGTGGTAGAGTTTCGCAGTGACTCACGCGGATTAGTACCACTGCCTTACCTATTCCTGCTGCCATGAAATCATGACGTGTTCCGGTTTGGAGGGTAAAGTAGCCGGTAAACTTACTTTTGCTCGATGTCTAACATCCCGGTTGGCAAGGCACCATTACCACCTTTGGTGTTTCTAGGCGGCGTGAATTTCTTACCATCAGGAAATCCGTCTGCTTGTTTGCCTTCCAA